>CM052811.1:67057122-67068697 GCA_028533885.1 Nasua narica
AGTTTGAGAAGTTCTTTATAGATTTTGGATACTAACCCTTTATCTGATATGTCATTTGTGAATATCTTCTCCCATTCTGTCAGTTGTCTTTGGTTTTGTTGACAGTTTCCTTTGCTGTGCAAAAGCTTTTGATCTTGATGAAGTCCCAGTGGTTCATTTTTGCCCTTGCTTCCCTTGCCTTTGGAGATGTTTATAGGAAGAAGTTGCTGCGGCTGAGGTCGAAGAGGTTGTTGCCTGTGTTCTCCTCGAGGATTTTGATGGATTCTTGTCTCACATTGAGGTCTTTGATCCATTTTGAGTCTATTTTTGTGTGTGGTGTAAGGAAATGGTCCAGTTTCATTCTTTTGCATGTGGCTGTCCAGTTTTCCCAACACCATTTGTTGAAGAGACTGCCTTTTTTTCCAGTAGATATTCTTTCCTGCCTTGTCAAAGATTAGTTGATCATAGAGTTGGTGGTCCATTTCTGGACTCTCTCTTCTGTTCCATTGATCTATGTGTCTGTTTTTGTACCAGTACCACACTGTCTTGATGATTACAGCTTTGTAATAGAGCTTGAAGTCTGGAATTGTGATGCCGCCGACTCTGGTTTTCTTTTTCAGCATTCCTTTGGCTATTCCTGGTCTTTTCTGGTTCCATATAAATTTTAGGATTATTTGTTCCATTTCTTTGAAATAAATTGATGGTATTTTGATAGGGGTTGCATTAAATGTATAGATTGCTTTCGGTGGCATAGACATTTTCACAATATTTGTTCTTCCAATCCATGAGCATGGAACATTTTTCCATTTCTTTTGTCTTCCTCAATTTCTTTCATGAGCACTTTGTAGTTTTCTGAGTACAGATTCTTTGCCTCTTTGGTTAGGTTTATTCCTAGGTATCTTATGGTTTTGGGTGCAATTGTAAATGGAATCCACTCCTTAATTTCTCTTTCTTCTGTTTTGCTGTTTGTGTATAAGAATGCAACTGATTTCTGTGCATTAATTTTATATCCTGACACTTGATTGAATTCCTGTATGAGTTCTAGCAGTTTTGGAGTTTTCCACATAAAGTATCATATCATCTGCAAAGAGTGAGAGTTTGACTTCTTCTTTGCCAATTTGGATGCCTGGCCTAAATCTTTTCTGTTATATCAATGGAATTTTACTCTGAATTGTAGCTCATTGTGTATATACATCTCTTCTATTCTACCACGACCTTATTATGGGTGGAAACTGTATATAGAACAAGTCATACCTTAAAAACTTTGTATGTAGTAGTCTTTGCTTTCAACTTTTAATTGAATTCTATAAATCCATTGAGCATTTTCAAGAATTGATTCATCTTTATACTACCCCTAAAAATTATTAGAATAATTTTGTTTGACACCTGGGTAAAAGCTTAGGAAAAAATTGCTGTCTTTGTACATGTTTCCTGAAATCAACAGTGTAGATAGAAATGGAATTTTCTATTATCTACAAACATTCTAAACAATTAAAATGTTACAGTTTTCTGCCTGTCTTCTATGAAATTGTTGTAGGACATAAATACAGACTGACGGAATTCAAAACATCACTTAGTTTTTCCATTCTTATGTTCTTCCCACTGGCCATTCATTTATCACTTAGAATTGCCTCCTATGTTCCAGGCACAATTCTAGATGCTAGAGATACAACTATAAACAAACACAGGCTTGGTTTAGGAAATGTAAAGAAAGCAAATATATACAATTTATAGTAGTAAATTAAGAATTGTACAAAATGGTAATAGTGCTAATGCTATTTCTATATGTCAGAATCTGGGCTAATGGCTTACTTTGAGTTTAAATTTATATTTAAATCCTTGCATGTGTACCACTTCCCTTGCCTGTGCTAAATTTTGTTAGGGTTTGTATTTTGGGTTCTAGATTACATGGTGATGTATAAATATTAAATCTAAATAGAATGTATTAAACTTAAATATAATTTTTTGAAATAAATGAGATTCATGTTAAATAATATGTGAGCTCCTAGAAAAATTGTATGAACATCAAATTTAAAGTTTTTTATTAAAGATTATTTATTTATATGAGGGAGAGGGAAAATCAGACTCCTCGCTGAGCAGAGAGCCAGATGTGGGGCTCAGTCCCAGGACCTTGAGATCCTGACCTAAGCCGAAGGCAGATGCTTAACTGACTTAGCCACCCAGGTGCCCCATGAGCATCAATTTTTTTTTTTAATTTTAATTTTTTCAACATTAGAGGATAATTTTTAAAAGACTGATGAAAAGGGGTGCCTGTTTGGCACTGTCAACCAGGCATGTGACTCCTGCTTTCGGCTTAGGTCATAATCTCCAGGTCATGGGATCGAGTCTGGCATCTGGTTCTGTGCTCAGCATGGAATCTGCTTGGGATTTCTTCCTACTCCCGCAGCACCTCCCCTCAAATAAGTAAATAAATCTTTAAAAAAAAAAAAGACTGATGAAAAGCTTCAGAAGTTAAACAGTCATTTTTCACTTGCATGACATTAAGTATATATGGTAGTTTGCTTGAATGTAGGTGCACACATATACATACTTACACACATATTATAGCCAGATGAACGGTTTGTTTCTATTGGGTACCAGTTATTTTATGTGTTTGCTAATCTTTTTTTTTTTTTAAATAGTAGTAGTTTGTCCAGTTCTACTGAGAGGTAACATGTTTGCTAATCTTAAAACAGCCATCACATTTATTTGGCTCTAAAAGTTCTCTGTGCTCTACCTAGCATAGTTTTTTTTCGCCATAGCAAAATATGTCTGTCATTGCCAGGCCTACCCTGCCAATTGACCTAAGATAAGCCTTTGCCAACAGTCCTTGCTGTATGATAGTAAATCATTGCCAGCCGCTCAGTCTTACCCACTGGCTCAGCTAATTAGATCAGAGGGAACACTGGATAAGGGTAGCTTACCATTCACAGACTAAACAGGTATTTGTGACATGATTTGGTATGACAGGCTTTGCAAAGGCAGAGATAGTAGTTTTGGGGTGAAATAGATTCTCCTTAGGATTTTCAACTTATTTTTTTTTTAATTTTTAATTTGTATTTTATTTAAATTTAATTAACATGTAGTATATCATTAGATTCAGAGATAGTTTCATTAGTTTCAGAGGTAGAGGTCCGTTATTCATCAGTTGGACATAACACCCAGTGCTCAGCATGTCACATGCTCTCCCCAGTGTCCATCACCTAGCCACCCCATCCCCTCACCCCCACCCCTCCAGCAACCCTCAGTTTATTTCTTGAGATTAAGACTCTCTTACGGTTTGTCTCCCTCTCTGACTTCATAGGATTTTCAACTTATTGATGTAGGGAAGTTGCTTAATGGTGGTAAGCACTGTAACGGAGAGGTCACATAGAGCTTGCATTAGGGTAGTAGTTACTAGCCATCTGTGTACGCAGACGTTTTCTGGGAAGGAGAAGAAAAGAGTACTGATGGACACAGGCAGAGACTGTGTGTGGAGTATCCACATACGTGTGTATGAAAGTTTGTGTGTATGTAAGAAAAAGGCACATACCTGATAGAGTAACAATACTTCTTGATGATTTCCTAGGCCCTGAGAAGCTCAGTGTCCTCTTCACCATCCTACAGACCTACCATGCTCATTCCCAACTCTGTGCATTTGCTTAAATTAGTCTTCCTACTTTTTGTCTCTCTCCCCACTTCAGGCCATCCTGAATATGGCCACCAGGTTAGTGTTCCTTAAATCCTGCACTGATCATGATGTTTACCTAGCCAAAAACCATTGTTTCCCACACTACCGTCATAATAAAGTTTAAGTTCCTTATCATTGTGTATATGGCCTTTCTTAACGGTGCCTTATAGGATATTTTATCTGAAAGAACAAAGTGCATTTAATACATTTGGCATTTCAAAGATTGATTGATTGATTGATTGATTGATTTTAGAGAGTGGGGAGCAGAGGGAGAGAACCTCAGGCAGACTCCCTGCTGAGCACAGAGCCAGACACAGGGCTTGTTGATCGCACGACCCTGAGATTAGGACCTGAGGTGAAATCACGAGTCAGAGGCTTAACTGACTAAGCCATCCAGGTGCCCCAATACATTTGGTATTTTAGTATCCCGGCTCTTGGTGAAAGTCAGTAGCTCTGTTCTTCTGGCTGTTTGTCTCCAGGAATTTTACTGAGAGTATCAACTGGACTAAAAGCCCCAGGATTATTTGTTGGAGAAGAAAACGGAAATGGCTCTAAGGATGAAATAAGAGCTACTAAAGGCATGTCTCTACATTTTGAATATAGATAGTAGTGCGTTCTGGGTCATGTGCCCACTGGAAGACTTTTATGAGACCAGCCTTGTCAATCCAGCTTCTTGTCCACTGATAGGCAATCTGATGAAAGCTCTGTCTGCTGATTAACCTGACAGTGTGCCAAACTGTCCAGTAACCTTTGAGTTTAAAATTCTAAATGTTTTTATTGATCAGAAAGAAATAGCCCTTTAGAGACCATTTAATTTTTTTTTGAAAGTTTTGACCACCACAATGCCAAGGGAGTTGACTTATAGTGTGGTTGGTTAAACTGGCATTCACTTGGGAATTTTTCAGAACTCCCATGTTTCATGAGTCAGCATCCAGCCTCATCCTCTATTTTAAAAAAGATGGGAAGAACAGCAACATAGAACTCTTGGCAAGATAGGAAATGCAGTAATCCTCCTCCTCATTATCTATAAACTTTTTCTTTTAAAGATTATCCATAAAAATCTTAGCCCTTTACTCTAGAATTCAGTATCTTTTACAGTTTTTTCCCATCTGTGTCCTATTCCTTCTCTAAAGGAATTCTTCAACCAAACTAGCCTATACATTCTCCTTCCTCCTCCCAGCATACCAGGCATATTTCTACCTCAATGTTTTTGCACAAATGTTTGCCCAGCCTGAAATATCCTCTTTACTATTTCTAGTTTGCAAGGCCCCACTTAATATTTACTTCCTCAAATTAGAATAATGGTAAGTTATTTATCAGCGCTAATAACTTACATTTTAAATAAATGGTCTATCTCTTCACTAGCAGAAGAAATCTGCACTATGAATTTATAGAAAGCTCTAGGTGACTGGGCACTTTGCAAATAAAATTTCAGGAGTATCACACAAAAATTGTACTTTTTGGAATCTTTTAAAATAACAGATTCATCAACACTAGGCCCACTTATCTACAAACAACAGGCTGTAGCTGAGAAATTATTATCCCCCCCCCCTTTTTAAAGATTTTATTTATTTATTTGGCAGAGAGGAAGAGCACAGCAAGGGAGCAGCAGGCAGCTGGAGAAGCAGGCTCCCCACTGCACAAGGAGCCCAGTGCGGGATTTGATCCCAGGACCCTGGGATCATGACCTGAGCTGAAGGCAGACCCTTAATCAGCTGAGCCATCTAGGGTGATTATCCCTTTAAATGGTATTTGTATTTGCCACTTTAGTCTCACCACTCCTTACTCTGTCCCTATGTTGCCCCAGCCTGCCTTGGTTCTCTTTTTGAACCTTCTGCATCATGGGCAACTGAATTTAAGCTGGGTGGCTATAGAGATACCCCAGGAAAATGGAAGACTAGTTTTCCAAGGAAAGGAGAGATTATCAAAGTCCTTGATGGCCTGTGTTTTAACATCTAAGAGAGATAACTTCATATTTACTTCCTATCTTATAATTGATAATAATCAGTGAGAATAACTCATAAAGTAAGGATATTTAATCATGGGTCAGGATGCTAGGAAATGAAATACCTTTAAGAAAGTAATTTTTGGGGCACCTGGGTGGCTCAGTTGGTTGAGCAGCTGCCTTCGGCTCAGGTCATGATCCTTGAG
Organism: Nasua narica; assembly: GCA_028533885.1. Classification (NCBI taxonomy): domain Eukaryota; kingdom Metazoa; phylum Chordata; class Mammalia; order Carnivora; family Procyonidae; genus Nasua; species Nasua narica. The sequence goes on from CM052811.1 coordinate 67,062,923, forward strand.
TTCCGGGATTGAGTCCCACATCGGGCTCCCAGCTCCACGGGGAGTCTGCTTCTCCCTCTAACCTTCTCTCCTCCCATGCTCTCTCTCACTTTCTCTGTCTCTCAAATGTATAAATAAAAAAAATCTTTTTTTTTTTTTTTTAAAGATTTTATTTATTCATTTAACAGAGAGAGAACACAAGCAGGCAGAGAGGCAGGCAGAGGCAGAGAGAGGAGCGGGCTCCCTGCCGAGCAAGGAGCCCGATGCGGGACTCGATCCCAAGACGCCGGGATCATGACCTGAGCCGAAGGCAGGTGCTCAACCAACTGAGCCACCCAGGCGTCCCTAAATAAAAAAAAATCTTAAAAAAAAAAAAAAGAAAGTAATTTTTGTTATCTTGGCTCAAAGGAGGTAGAAATCACTGAGAATCAGTGAGAAATCACTGAACCCTGACATCCTTTTTAGCATCCATTTCCTCCACAGGGTGAATGGGAACGAAGATTTCAAAACAGCTAATATATAGGAGCAGGAATTCATATTGTTTCCAAATGTAGTTACTCCTGTCTCTTTTCTCATCTGAGTCTTCCTATAAACATTTTATTAGGCAGTAATAGTTGGTAATTGTCCAGTGTTTCAAGTATTTTCAAGTTCTTTTTTTTATAGTGTCTCATTTAAATTCTAAAACACCCCACAGAATGGGATACAATAGAGGAAGAAAGTCAGACTCTAGGAGTTTAAGTAAATTACCCAAGTTCATGTGAATATTATATGATAGAATTGGAAGTAGACCCCATGTCTTCTGACTTCTTGCCTTGTGTTTGTAATTTTATACTTTCTTGCTCTTCATTATCTTCCTCTGAATGATCTCATTCTGCTTTTGTATGTGCTACCAAATGACAGAGGCAATGACGCTAAGCCCATAGGAAGGAGACAATAATGTAAGAATTGAATTTTGAAACTGGGTCAACCTCTATCTAACTTATTCAGTCTTCTTTAACTCTTTGAATAAACTACCTGCAAGGTGACTAAAGTTTCTTTATTGTGCCAAAAGTTTTGTTCTACATCTTTACTGTGGATAAAAAATACTGATCTTTATGACCTACTGAAATTGCCTTTTATTTATTTATTTTTAAGATTTATTTTATTTAATTGAGACAGAGAGAGAGAAAGAATGAGAGGGGAGAGGTCAGAGGGAGAAGCAGGTTCCCCTCGGAGCAGGGAACCCGACGTGGGACTCAGTCCCGGGACTCCAGGATCATGACCTGAGCCAAAGGCAGTCGCCCAACCAACTGAGCCACCCAGGCGCCCTGAAATTGCCTTTTAAATCGTTTTAATTTATTGTCTTTTTTGTGTTTAGAATGTGAGCTTCTTAAGGGTAAGAACTCTTGGCTTGTTTGCCACTAAACCCTTAATATTTAGAATTATATACCTGGCCAGTATAACACAGTCAGTTAAGTATTTGATAACTAATATGCTGATCTAGTGTTTTATGATCCTCCATGGAGGACCTGCTGTCCCAAATCAAATGTTGGTTGTTTTCTGACGTTCCCCTTCTCCCTAAGGTCCAGTAGCGGTGGTTAGCCCTATGAAGGAATGTGAACGTTGACCTAGAGCTGCTTGGAGTTGAAACAATTATGTTTATGTGGTAAAAGTCTCTGAATCAGGTGGCAAAATCGGTTTAATCTTTGTGTACCTTTTTCCATCAGTGCTGTTTGTACTTTAGCCCTTTGTAAGCTATCAATACTTTCAAGTCCTTTTCGTTCAGAGTTGTGTGTTGAGGTCAGTCTCTACCGTGAAGTGAGAGAAGTTGGGAAGCGTTGCTTTTTAGATTGTAGTCAGAGTTTAAGATTTTAGACTTCCATAAGAAGTTTTCTACATGGTAAGAGTTCTGTGTTAATGTAGGTTGAGAGAAAGACACAGATGTGTTTGAACCAGTGCATCTGCAGGTCTGCTATATCCAAGAACAGAAAGCACACAGAAGTCCAGAGGTTAAGAAGGACTTACTGTTTAGTCCCAAGATTTTGCCAGTTTCTTCTTGGTTGAACCTGGCCTTTTCTGATTCCTAGTCTTTGAATCCATTGGGTGGTCTCGTTGAATAAAGACCTCTGTAAAGAAAGGAAAACAGGGCAAATAGCATGCCTGATCCTTGCAGGGAGAAAAAGACTTTTGAAAGAGCACAAAGCTCTCAGGATGTTAAGTAACACTGTAAAAACATGCAGGAGTTGATTTACTGTTTGAGGCTTGTCATAGCCTGAAGCAGTTGATGCTGTTCCCCAATATAAGAACTTTTTTGTTTTTCTAGGACAATGTGAGGCCCCAGGAGTCTTTCATATGACTGTCACTAGTAAGAGCCAAGTGCCTGTTTTGAAGAAAACAAAGCTGGTAGTCCAAGTCCTCAGCAGAACTCCTTATATTAAGTGTCAGGATATGTGTAACAGGCTGAAAAGAGACACTAATATTTATTGAGAGTCTGTTTCACATTAGACAATGGTGGATGCTTGCATATGTGCTATCTTATATAGTCTTTATAACAGTCCTATGAGATAGGTATTTTTTTTCCATTTTCTAGATTTGGAAACCAAGACTTCAAAAAACTGAAATGATTTTCCCAAGGTCACACAGCTAATAACTGAGCTAGATCTTTATCCAAGTTGTCTAATTCTCATACCAATAATTTTCCCCCCATATTACTTCTTTGGGTTCCATGGGTAATAATAGAGCTCACTTCCTGATTTTCCTATATAGGGAGAGTGAAACAGTATAAAATGGCAGAATTTACATGTATTTACATATTCCTTCCTAAACCTAACCTTCAAAAGGTTTTAAATATAGTGAACTTTTAAACATAATACTGAGATCTCATGAGTGATACAGTGGATGAGATGAGAAGTGTTTTTCTCCCCAAATTAAAGATGATTGCAAAAGTATATGTGATTTCTTTGAAATTTTCAATAGAGTCATTATGTCCTAAGGAAGAGAGGCTACTAATGATGTTCAGGGTATGTAGCATCTTCACTGTCATATGTCTCAATTTAAGCTCCAGTTGAGAATTCCCTTTTTTTTTTTTAGTTTGATTTTTTAAGAGAATTCCCATTTTTAAGCAGTTTTCTTTTTTCTTTCTTTCTTTTTTTTTAAGATTTTATTCATTTACTAGAGAGAGAGAGAGCATGAGAGGGGAGAAGGTCAGAGAGAGAAGCAGACTCCTGGTGGAGCTGGGAGCCTAATGCGGGACTCGATCCAAGGACTCCAGGATCATCACCTTAGCCAAAGGCAGTAGCCTAACCAACTGAGCCACCCAGGTGCTCTAAGCAGTTATATTTTTAATCTAAGTATTTCTGACTGACTGACTCAGGAGGCTGACTCAGATTTAGGATCTCTGTACTACTGGCAGAATTATTAGAAGTTCTTTCTTAATGCTCACATTATAGTTTTTACTTTTCATTAATGAAGATAAAGGCTTTGCATTAGAATTTTCTTTTCTCTTTTTCAGAGTATAGATGTAAAACTCTCATTCAGCACAGTGATAAGAGTATAATTTTCTATTTGCTTTGCTGGAGTCCCCTTCTCACAGTTTGAAATGTGGGACACAGGAATTTTCTTGTTTGTTTCATTTTATTTTCTTTACCCTCAGGGATCATTTGACTTTCATTTGAAGTTCTAATTGACGGAAGGGGGAAAAATAGAAAAATGCTGAAACGTTGGCGTTAATAACATAGAAAAACCCAAATTAAATTAGATTCCAAATCTCCAAAGTGAGTTTGTACTTCTATACTTGGAATTGGTAGAGTTGTTTTTTGTACAATCCTTTTTGGATTTGTTTTGTTTTAACCTCTGGTATACAGTAATGATTTAGCATAAATAGAATAATTTTATTGGTGTTTTCTAAGAGAAAGTATGGAGGGTGAGATTATCATACTGAAACAGTAGATTGGAAATGCTGTGCGTGCCAGCTCCCTTGCCCCCTTGCATGGGGAAGGGATTTATGGAAATGAATTAAAAATGGCATCTTAACTGTGGCCTTCCTGATTTTTTTTTCAGTGTTGTTATTGAATATTAAAATAAACTCTCGATTTGACTTTAAGAAAATTACATGATTTGTGTATTCTGCTCTTCTTTCTTTGGATTGACAGGAAGGACAGAGTTTGCACCTGAGCTCTTAACTCAGTTTTTAGTAAAAGGACCCGTTTTCAGTCCCCTAAACTACTTCATGTTCTTGGCAGCTCTATCCTGGAATCTTCATGTTCAATGCCTTTGTTATACTCTTCCACTCCACTCCACTGGCCCACGTCCTGAGGGGAGCTCAGCAGGAAGGAACATGCTCTGTGTAGTACTTCTGGTATTTTTCCCCTAGCCAGTGCTTGTGTACTCCCCCGGCTAGGACAGGTAGCAGCAAGATATCTGGAGGCAGCCTTTAGGAGCATCCAGACAGCGGAGAAGCTGCTGCCAATTTCAGGCTGGCACTGAAGTACCTTGGCCAGACTAGATTGCTACAGGCAGCGTGTACGTCAGAGTACAGTACTTTTTCTCTTTGGGAAAGTAAATGGAGATGCTGCTTAATCAATTTTATTTCATTGTTGCTGAGTATAAGACAATGTGGTAAAAGCAAGAGAGGTGTAAGATAGTTTTACACTCACCCCAAAACTGGGGTGCTTTAGATACATTATCTCATTAAATCTTCACAACAGTCTTACCAGTTAAATCTGTTAAAATCACTATTTTACAGAATAGAAAGATTAAAACTAGCCAACCACACAGCTAGAAAGTGGTATTTTGATTTACAATTGAATTTAAGTTTGTATGACTTCAAACCCCATGTCCATTAATTGTTGGGGGTAGAATCTTAGTATATAGATAGATATTCCCTCACACATAGAATCTCATCGTGAGGAAACATGAGACAAACTCCAATTGATCTTCTGTAAAATAGCTTGTACTCTTCAAAAATGTCAGGATCAAGAAACACAAGAAAGGCTGACTGAGAAACTATTCCAGATTAGAGGAGACTAAAGATGCATGACATCTAAATGCAGTCAATGTGTGATTGTGAATTTGATTTGGGAACGGGGGAAAAAAAACTTTATAAAGGGCACTCTTGGGGCATTTGCTAAAACTTGAATATAAACTGGATTAGGTAGTAGCATTTATCATTATCATATAACCATGGTTATGTAAGAAAATGCTCTTGTGTTTCGTTTTGTAGATTTTATTTTATTTACTTATTTATTTTGGAGAGCGCCAGCATGAACTGTGGGAGGGGCAGAGAAGGATGGAGGGAGAGATCTCAAGCAGACCGTGCACTGAGCATAGAGCCCCCATGTGGGGCTTGATCTCATGGCCCTGAGATCATGACCTGAGCCAAAACTGAGTCAGATGCCCAACTGATTGAGCTACCCAGGTGCCCTGAAAATGCCATTGTCTTTAGGAAATACTAAAGTTTGAGGAATAAAAGTGCATGACATCCCCTTCTTACTCAAGTAGTTGTGAGAGGGACAGAGAATGACAAAGTGAATGTGGCAAAATGTAAGCAGTTGAACAAATGGTGAATCTGGGAAAGGAGTATGAGAGAGTCATATATTTGCCAAATATTTTGTAGACTTGAAATGCCTTGTGATACAGGAAATAAAGACAAAAGAAAAAAATTAAATTTCCTTACTGCCTACAGCCCATTGACAAGTCCTTGAAACAGGCAGAGTGACCTTCCTCTGGGAGCTTAGCTGCCTCCATGTTAACACTTTCCTCGGGGCAAAAGGCAATCTTAGCTTAACATTATCCCAACCTCCAGGGTCCTGTAAGTCT
>CM052811.1:67074757-67116422 GCA_028533885.1 Nasua narica
TTTATTTATTTATTTATTAGGAAAGAGAGAGAGTGAGAGAGAGCATGAGAAGGGAGAAGGTCAGAGTGAGAAGCGGACTCCCCATGGAGCTGGGAGCCCGATGTGGGACTCGATCCCGGGACTCCGGGATCATGACCTGAGCCGAAGGCAGTTGCTTAACCAACTGCGCCACCCAGGCGCCCTCCAGCTAAGAAATCTTAAACCAAAACAATGCAGGGTCCTGTTCTTGACACTTTCTGTCTTTTTAGAAATTGAAATAACTTTGAATAGATGGTGTTCTTGAAATCTCATTGCCTTGTTGGTCCACAGGCCCTGAGCCTGCAGATAAAAAAGAAAGCATAGCAGCAGAAGGATGTGTATGTGTTTATGTGTGTATAAATTCGACTTTGGTTCATTGAGGATTATCTTACTAATGCCCCCTTTATAAAATTCCCTAGGCTTCCCTGGTGCCTAGCAACCTTGGTGATCAGGTGATTAGAAAGGCACTAGAGAATATGGGTCAGGGACCTGACTAGTTTAGGATACCACATCTGTGGATCTGTGTATTTGATATGTATTTGATACGGGGTAAGGAGACGGATTTGCCTTTGGTATTTTCCTAGTTCTTTTGTGTTTTGTGGGCTGCCTATACACCCCACCCTCCCCTAGTCCCTCTGAAATGCTAGGTGTCCTGCGTTTAAAGGCAGGCTACTTGGATTCATTCTTCCTGGAAGAAAATAAATCTTATGATTTAAGTAATAGAAGGGTGTTAATGACTTTTTGTATTACCTCTCCTTGAGAGTATTTATGTTCTAAAGGCATTATCTGGGCTGAGAACAGTCATCCTACTAAAGGAAGGGACATATCTGACAATAAGATCTTTCTGACGTGAACAGATATTTTTTCAAAGAAGATGTACACATGGCCAATAGACACGTGAAAAGATACTCAATATCACTAATCATCAGGAAAATGCAAATGAGAACCACAATGAGCTATCACTTCACACCTGTCAGAATGGCTAAAATAAGAAAAGCAAGAGGGCGCACCTGGCTGGCTTAGTCAGTAGAGCATGGGACTCTTAACCTCAGGGTCATGACTTAGGCCCCCACATTGGGCATGGAGCCTCCTTTAAAAATAAGTAAATAAGTAAGTAAATAAATAAAATTCAAAAGACAAAAATACAAGTGTTGGCAAGGATGTGGAGAAAGAGGAACCCATGTACATTGTTGGTGGGAATGTAAATTGGAAAACAGTATGGAGCTTCCTGAAAAAATTAAAAATAATTTAATAATACCATATGACCCAGTATTTCCACTTCTGGATATTTACTGAAAGAAAACAAAAATACTAATTCATAAAGATCTGTGCACTCCTGCGTTCGTTGCAGCATTATTTGCAATAAGCCAAGATTTGCAATCAACCTAACTGTAGACAGATGAATGGATAAAGAAGATAACACACACTTGATATATATACATCGAATATTACTCAGCCATAAAATGGAATGAAATCTTGCCATTTGCCATTTGTGATAATGTGGATCAACCTAAGGAGTATTATGCTAAGTGAATTAAGTCAGAGAAGACAAATACTGTATGATTTCACTTATATGTGGAATTTGAAAAAGACAAAACAAAGCAGAAACAGATTCATAAATATAGAGAACAAACTGGTGTTTGCTGGGGTGGTGGGGATAGGCAAAATAAGTGAAGGGGATTAGGAGGTACAGACTTCCAGCTATCAAGTAAGTCAGTATTGGGATGTAAAGTACAGCATAGGGAATATAGTCAATGATACTATAATAACATTGTATGGTATTTGATGGTGAGCATTTCATGATGTATATAAATGTTAAAGTACAATGTTGTACACATGAAACTTATATATTATTGTATGTGGACCATACTTCAATTTAAAAATAAATTGGGAAAACAGATCTTTCTGTCTTAAATTGCACTATATGGGTATGATTTTTAAAAGTTGTCATATGAAGGTCCAATTAAAGTTCCTCCCAATAGCTCTAATCTCCTTGTCTATAAAACTTTTTATGGAGCTGCTATGATTTAGTCAGATTAACCAGTTTAAATTTCACTTCAGTTTTCCAGCTTGTGGAATTAGTTAAAAGATGGACCAAAAGAAGGAGGAAGAAGTAAAGCAGCAGAGACCCAGATAATAGGTCTCTGAATGTTTAAGATCTGACATATTAAGATTTATTTACTTATTTTAGAAAGAGCACACACAGTGAAGCAGACTCCATGTGGAGCCTGACATGGGATCTCATGACCCTGAGATTACAACCTGAGCCAAAACCAAGAGTCTAACACTTAACCACCTGTGCCACCCAGGCACCCCTGAAATTATTATATTTTAAAATGTTGTCACTTTATAGAAAACCTGTGTATAAAAAACCTTATAGAAAGTTGAAGTTAGGTGGTGCCTTACATGTAACTTCAGTCAGTAGTCAATCTGCAACTTCCTATATACTCAATGTCTCTTTTCTCCCTTGAGTTGCTAGTTAACTAATGAAAAGTTCGTATTTTCTTAATATAATAAGAATTAGTGGGAGTTGTCAGGTTGTCCTCACAAAAGTCCTTTGAAATGCCTGAATGACAACTCCAGAAAACTCAGTAATTATTGTCCAGTGATGGTGAATGCTTTTATAATACACTGGTAATACTCTGTCCTCTTCTAGGAGATTGTGGGACTATGGATAAGCACTTCCTCTAGAAGCTGCCCTGGCACGGAAAGCACCTGGTACATGCTGAGGCAGTGTGCCATTTCATTTATTAGAGTGGATTCTTTTAGTTCTTGAAGATCCTGTTTTAGTCCCACATAGCTTTTAGCATATTATGGACACCTATTGAGTTTTGGTGCTCTGAGTTTCTGGTGCTCTATTTAGTTGCCCTGTCATTAAATTGCAGCCTTAGCCTCACAAAGTCTAATTTTCGTCTTTTTTCATCCCCAATAGGATGATTCGCTTTGTGATTTTTTTTCCTTTTCATTTTGAAAATTGTATTAGCAGGCCCTTTACACAGTAGCTGTAGAACTCATCAGCTTATGTATTTGAAATGAGGATTTCCCAGGATAAAAATGGCTGAGTAGGGACCATTGTTTATGGTATGTATTGCTAACAATTTTCGTTTAAAAAAAAGATTATGGGGTGTCTGGGTGGCCCAGTCGGTTAATCGTCTGACTCTTGATTTTGGCTCAGGCCATGATCTCAGGGTCCCGGGATAGAACCCTGCATCATGCTCTGTGCTTAGCCCAGAGTCTGCTTGTCCCTCTCCCTCTGCTCCTCCCACCATATTTTTTCACTCTTTCTCTCTCTCTCTCAAATAAATAATAAATAAAATCTTTTTTAAATTTGTAAAAATTAAAAATAAAAAATTATAAACTACAAGCTTTAAAAAGATTATAAATCACAAATTTTCTTTTTTGAAGTATTGTTTTAAGTTGCAGCATACGCTATCCATTACTTTAGATATAGGGTATAAGAGCAAGTTGTAGAGATGAGCCCACATTTCTGAAATCAAGACCCTTGATGCAAATTCTTAATGAAATCCGATCTTCCATGGTTGTTGTTGCTGCCTCTGCTATTGTTGTTGTTGTTCTTCCTTAATATCAAAGTGCTACTATACAAAATTTCAATACAATGATAGTAGAAAAAAATCAGTTTTTGGATAAGAAGCACTTGGAGGGCAGCCTTCCTATCAATTTAGGCTTGACGAAAATCCTTGCTCTGTAATCTTTGGAGTTTGCGTTAGGTGATATATACTTCAGCATTCTGAAGAAATTCATCTTTATGTTTATACTAAAAACAGTGATTGAGGCTAGAAAGTAAAGTAGGAAATGAAGAAATAGTACCTGCTCATAGAAAATATTGGAAATATCAGAGGAGAGGGAATTGGGGTTTGGGGAATAAATACCCTGACCTCTTTCCTCTTGCTAGAACCCATCTGTAAAAACAAGTGGAGAACAGTCACAGTTTTTAGGGAACTCTAAGATTTTAGTTTTGGATAAATGGTTCCTTAAGAAAGAACGTGAAAGAATCTTTGCTACAAAAAGGCTCTATCAGAGTGTGCTAAAAGAATTGGGAGAAGTATCAATTTAATTCTGAAAAAGCCACATGAAGGAAGTATGGGTATCTTTATTATAGATATCTATATTATCAATTATTACATAATTGCTCTTCAGCAAGCTCTATTACAAAGCTGTAATCATGAAGACAGTGTGGTATTGGCACAAAAACAGACATATAGATCAATGGAACAGAATAGAGAGCCCAGAGATGGACTACCAACTCTATGGTCAACTAATCTTCGACAAGGCAGGAAAGAATATCCACTGGAAAAAAGACAGTCTCTTCAACAAATGATGTTGGGAAAACTGGACAGCCACATGCAGAAGAATGAAACCGGACCATTTCCTTACACCACATGTAAAAATAGACTCCAAATGGATGAAAGACCTCAATGAGAGACAGGACTCCATCAAAATCCTGGAGGAGAACACAGGCAGCAATCTCTTTGACCTCAGCCACAGCAACTTCTTCCTAGAAACATCACCAAAGGCAAGGGAAGCAAGGGCAAAAATAAACTATTGGGACTTCATCAAGATCAAAAGCTTTGGCACAGCAAAGGAAACAGTCAACAAAACCAAAGACAACTGACAGAATGGGAGAAAATATTCTCAAATGACATATCAGATAAAGGGTTAGTATCCAAAATCTATAAAGAACTTCTCAAACTCAACACCCAAAGAACAAATAATCCAATCAAGAAATGGGCAGAAGATATGAACAGACACTTCTGCAAAGAGGACATCCAAATGGCCAACAGACACATGAAAAAGTGATCAGTATCACTCGGCATCAGGGAAATACAAATCAAAACCACAGTGAGATACCACCTCACACCAGTCAGAATGACTAAAATTAGCAAGTCAGGAAACGACAGATGTTGGCGAGGATGCAGAGAAAGGGGAACCCTCCTACACTGTTGGTGGGAATGCACGCTGGTACAGCCACTCTGGAAAACAGTATGGAGGTTCCTCAAAATGTTGAAAATAGAGCTGCCTTACGACCCAGCAATTGCACTACTGGGTATTTACCCTGAAGATACAAATGTAGTGATCCGAAGGGGCTTTATCCGAATGAATAAAGAGGTGGTATACACACACACACACTCACACACACACACACACACACACACACACACACACACAATGGAATACTATGCAGCCATCAAGAGAAATGAGATCTTACCATTTGCAATAACGTGGATGGAACTAGAGGGTATTATGCTAAGCGAAATAAGTCAGTCAGAGAAAGACAATTATCATATGATCTCTCTGATATGAAGAATTTGAGAGGCAGGGTGGGGTGTCGTGGGGGGGTAGGGGAGGAAAATGAAACAAGATGGGATCAGGAAGGAGACAAACTGAGACTCCTAAACTCATGAAACAAACTGAGGATGACTGGGGGGTAGAAGGGGTAGGGATAGGGTATCTGGGTTATGGACATTGGGGAGGATATGTGCTATGATAAGTGCTGTGAAATGTGTAAGCCTGATGACTCACAGACATATACCCTGGGGCAAATAATACATTATATGTTAATAATAAATAAGTAAATAAACTGCTGAAGATATTTGGTTTCAAAAAAAAATAATAATTACTCTTTAAGAAGCCCTTGCCAATTTTGACCTTTGCTGCATGTTCTTTTTCTCTGTCAAGGTTGTTAAACATGGAAGACACAGAGTGACAGAGGTGTACATCAGACATTAAGTTCATGAAAGGACAGCCTAAATAGAGAGACAGCCTTCATAGCTAAAGTTTAGGGTTAGGCAAGATTCCCTTTGTGTTAATAAATGTAACCAAAAGAAAAATTGGGGGAGTAAGCCATATGGTTTCTGGCCAGATGTATGTGGCCTTGTTGAATCAGTCTTGGTTAGGAGATCCTAGGTCAACTTTTCCTACTCTCACCTTCTGTCCCCTAATTTTAGTACTTTTTAAAGAAACCACAACATGTAGAACTTGCCAAAGTTGTGTTATAATACTAAATACAACCAGTCAATTGAGGAATAAAGCATTGTGGCAGTTTTGCTTGGGAAATAATAATATAGAAAATTGGATAGAGGACTTCTATTTGTGGGGTTTTTTTAAATTTTTTATTTTAAGTTTTTTAAAAATTTATTTTAAGTAGGCTCTACACTCAACCCAGGGCTTAAGCTCACAACCCTGAGATTAAGAGTCACATACTCTACTGACTATGCCAGCCAGGCACCCCTCTATTTTGTTTTTTGATAAATTTATTCTAAATGGTTCTACTTATGTTTTTAATAAGTCATCATTCTTCTTATTTTTTATTTTAGTATTTTGTTACTGTAGTATTGTTTTACCAAAGAATTTCTTGGTATGCTTATGGGCCTACATATCAAAATCATGTAAGTAGACATTATACACAAAAGAAGTTTTAGCATGTAGATGGAGAAAATCAAACGCTTGCTTAATGGCAACCTTCAATAATTATATAAACTGATAATTAGTTATATTCTATGACCAAGCTAGGAAATGAGTTTAAGCTAAAGCACTAAAGATCTAGGCTTGGCAAGTTAGAGTTTCCTGAAGATATTAAGAATGGTTACCTGGAAAAGGAGTTTCTTAAGAACCTGTGAGATACCTTTCTCCAAAATCATTAAAGGTAGCTTTGGTTTTTCTGTTGGTTTGGAGATAGTGGCCTCTTAGGGCTCTTAGGATTTTATAACTTTTTAGCTTTTGCACTTTCAGAGAATATTTTAATTTTTTGCCTTTACTTTCTTTTCTAATTTGGAATAGTTATTTGAACACTGAGTTTAATACACTGCTGTACTTCCCCATGATCACAGACTACATATTCTTAATAATGATGTGCTTGCTTATTCATCTGCTAACCGATTTGATTCCACCCCATGCTGTATCTACATTCTATTAAAAAGGTTTGGGGCGCTTGGGTGGCTTAGTTAAGCATCTCCCTCTGGCTCAGGTCATGATTCCAGACTCTTGGGATCGAGCCCCACATCGTATTGGGCTCTCTGCTCAGCAGGGAGCCTGCTTCTCCCTCTCCCTCCCTCTGCCTGCCACTCACCCTGCTTGTGCTCCTTCTTGCTCTTTCTCTCTGTGTCAAATAAATAAAATCTTAAGAAAAAAAAAAGTTCTAACTCTTGACTCAGATACTTAAATCCAGGAGTTTAGTCTTGTCATTTCTTGTTATTATAACCAGTTGGGCCCAGACCTGGGTGGATGGTTTTGGGGGGAAAAAAAAATCAAATATTTCAGGAGTGCCTGACTGGCTCAGTTGGAAGAACAGATGACTCTTGATTGTGGGGTCATGAGTTCGAGCCCCCTGTTGGGTGTAGAAATTACTTTAAAAAAAATCAGATGTTTCAAATTGTTCTTATACTTCTGTCTCTGGCTTGATAAACATCATCTGCATTCCTACAGATACCTTCAAGTGCATTGGATGTATTTTCTGTAGTGTACCCCAGCCAAATGCAAAATTCTGAACAACCCCCCATATGTTAAGCCCCAGTTTAAAGGCTCTTGAATACCTGATAAAATATTTTGGTAGCATAACTAGGTAAAGCTAAGCCTTTTAATAGTTTTCAAGTATAATGTTTCTTCAAGAGTCATAAATGGTTACATGTGTCTTTCTAACACTGTTAATGTCAACTGTTTCAAGGGGAGGGAGGCGAAGGTTGGGAGTGGAAGGAAAATTTAACTTTGGACTCTGTTTTTCTAGCCTTTTAGTCTCTCTGATAGTTGATTTCCCTTAAAAATAAACAGCTTCAGGGGTGCTTCAGGTGGTACAGCTTCAGGTGGCACAGTCAGTTAAGCATCCAACTCTTGGTTTCAGCTCAGGTAATGATTAGGATCATAAGATTGAGCCCCATGTTAGGCCCTGTGCTCAGTGCAGAGTCTGCCTAAGACTCTCTCTCTTCCAGTGCAACCCCCCCCCATGTGCGCACGCTCTCTCTCAAATAAATAAATATTTTAAAATAAATAAATAAACAGCTTCACTGATACTTAGAGGTCTGAGCAAAGATAATTTGAGTAGTGAAATCTGTAACATTACAAAGTGATGACCCCTAGTCAGAAAAGATCCTGGCTTTTATTAATAAACTCTGCTCAGGTATTCCTATCTCTGTGATCAAAGTCCTTGATACTCTTTTCCATATAAATGGAAAACCAGTTACTGTTTTTGTTAACTGTTTTATTGTTTTTTTGTTACTTTCTGTTACTGTTACTGACTTTCACTGAGGTAAAACATAGGTTACATTATCTTCTACCCATTTCCCAAATACATATATGTTAGACTGGTAATTATTGCTTTCTCTAGATCATTGTTTCAAAGGGCAAATGTTCAAAAATGTTTTAAAGTTAGGATAAAATGAATAAAGAATACTGAGACTTTCTAATCTGAGACTTGTTTCAATTTAGCTAACTGAATTATCTAATTTGCCATAAATTTGTTCTTTTTTAAAGGAGGTGATCCCTCCTACAGCTCAATACAAGAAGTATCTTTTCTCTAAATTGGTTTTTCCTTCAACTAAGTGAAACCCTGGCAGTTTCTTTTTTTTCTTTTCTTTTCTTTTCTTTTTTCTTTTCTCTTCCTTTCCTTTCCTTTTCTTCTTTTCTCTTTTCTTTTCTTTTCTTTTTCTTTTCTTTTCTTTCTTTTTAAACTTGACAGTTTCTAAGTTCACGTATTATACCCTCTCCTATCCAAATACATGTTTGAGGAAAATGTTCCCTGTAGTCAGGGAAAGCCTTTTCTACTCTTTGGCAAGTTTTCATGTGAGAGGCCCTTCCTTTCTTCCCTCTGTACTTGTTTCTCCTGGGTTATGTTCAGTGTCATCAGTAAATACTCAGCAGAGTAACTTAGCAACAGCAAAGGTACTTTTCCAAAATCTCCTAAAAGTTCTTCTAGCTAATGACAGAGTAACTTGGTCCCACTGAAAAGGCTTATTGGTCTTCCTTCTACCTGCCACTTTGGGGATAAGGATGGGAAATATCATGTATTTAGAGAAGAAAAGGTAGAGAAAAGAGCATTGAATCTGGTGATGGCTCTGCCATCAACAGGACAATAGGCATGGCATTTACTATGCCTGGGGCCTCAATATCATTATCTAAAAAACAAGGTAGTTGAATTATATGATCTCTGAGAATTTATGCTGCTTTAAAATACATGATTATTGTTCTTAAGAATCTTGAGTATAATCACTCTTGGATACATATAGTTTGCCTTTGTCACTTGAGACAGTATGGACCAAGGATTTGTTCACTGTACATGAAATTTCTGTCACCACACTTCAAAGGCCTTTTTCTTTGATATCTACCTAATCTAACATTGATTGATCCTAACAGTGTTTGAAGGGAATGTGTTTGATGAACTCTTGGAGAGCTGGCTTACAGCAAGTGGAAAGGCCTCAGAAGTATTTAATGCTATTTCAAGACCTGGCTATCTTTCAATTATTTGGATGATGTTTCCCTAGCAACTTGGTCACAACTTGTTACAGTTTCTAGTATAACCATGAAATCCAGGATAGCTTAATTACCAGGCTAACACAGACCTAGTCCAAATCCTCCTTCTATTGTTACAGTGCTATAGAGACAGTATGGTCTTTGGAGTCAGCCAGAGCTGGGAGTTCACAGTCTGACTCTGCCTTTTTCTGATTTTGTGATACAGGTTAACCTCTGTGCCTCAGTGCCATCATCTGTATAACAGTAATACTTAAGTACGGTAACCTTAAAAATTGTTATGGGATCAAATATGATGACAAACAAAAAGAGTTTCTCACATGCCTCATCGTGAGAACACCTGACATTTGTATACCTCTTTACCATTTATGAAACACCTCATCAAAGTAGTTTTATTTAGGGAACGAAATGTGTGATTTTCTTTGCTGGCTAATATATCATTTTTGTATTAAGGCCCGAGTCAAACTTGCTAGGTAGGGTGCCCTGGACCTTTGGAACTGGGTCAGGCCAGGTCCAGAGCCTTGGCTATCTTGAGGGTCTCTCCTAAAAACATTCTTTTATGTTTTCCAGGAATCTGAATTTCTGTGTTTGGAATTTGATGAAGTCCAGGTCAATCAACTCCTAAAGAAGCTCTCAGAGGTAGAAGAAAGTATCAGCACACTGATGCAGCCAGCCTAGCTGAAGATGGAGTTGTTGCAGCAAAGGTGTTCATGATCCCTCCCCAGGGACCTGGGTTTTTTTGTTGTTTTGTTGTTTTTTAAAAAATCTTTTCCCCCCATTAGTATTAAATCCTCAAATTCAAATCTTATCTGTCTCTGCTTTCTGGCATTTCTTTTTCTTTCCCTTTCATTCACACTTACACCTGTACTACTTGCAGAATTTCTAATACTTCAGCAGGCAGAGGTGCTCATAAAAGCATTTTATTTTATTTTAAGATCTTATTTTTAAGTAATCTCTACACCCAGGGTGGGGCTCGAACTCACAACCCTAAGATCAAGAGTCACGTGCTCCACTGACTGAGCCAGCCAGCTGCCCAATCATAAAAGCATTTTAAGAAGAAGGCTTCTGTGGCTGGGGACATTGGGGAATGGATGTGCTATGGTGAGCGCTGTGAATTGTGTTAGACTGATGAATCACAGACATGTACTCCTGAAACAAACAATATGTTATATGTTAATTTAAAAAAAACCTGATAAAACCCAATACCTCAAAACCCCAAATAATCCAATTAAAAATGGGCAGAAGACACAAACAGGCATTTTTCCAAAGAAAACATCCAGATGACCAACAGACACATGAAAAGATGCTAAACATAACTCATCATCAGAGAAATACAAATCAAAACCACAATGAGATAATCACCTCACACCTGTTGAATGACTAGAGTCAAAAACACAAGAAGCAATAAGTATTGGCAAGGATGTGGAGAAAAAAAGAACCCTTGTGCACTGTTGTTGGGAATGCAAACTGGCACATCCACTGTGAAAAACAGTATGGGTGTTCCTCAAAATATTAAAGATAGAATTACTATATGATCCAGTAATTCCACTATTGGATATTTACCCAAAGAAAATGAAAAAAACAATTTCAAAAGATACATGCACCCTTATGTTTATAACAGCATGATTTACAATAGTCAAGATATGGAAGCAACTTAAATGTTCATCAGTACATGAATGGAGGGGCACCTGGGTGACTCAGATAGGTAAGCGTCTGGCTTTGGCTCAGGTCATGATCTCAGGGTCCTGGGATCGAGCCCAGCTTTGGGCTCCCTGCTTAGGGGGGAGCCTCCTTCCCTCCCTCTCTGCCTACTTGTGATCTCTCTCTCTCTCTCTCTCTCTCTGTCAAATAAATAAATAAATAAATAAATAGAATCTTTAAAAAAAATACATGAATGGATAAAGATGTGTGTGTGTGTGTATGTGTGTGTGTGTGTGTCTAATATTACTCAACCAGAAAAAAGAATGAAATCTTGCCATTTGCAACAACATATTTGGACCTAGAGAGTATAATGCTAAGTGAAATAAGTCAGTCAGAGAAAAACAAATACCGTATGATTCCACTCATGTAGAATTTAAGAAACAAAACAAAGAAAAAAGACAAACCAAAAAAACAGATTCTTACCTGTATAGGGAGCAAACTGATGGTTACTAGAGAGGAGGTGAGTGGGAGGATGGGTGAAACAGGTGAAGGGGATTAAGAGTACACTTACCATGATGAGCAGTGACTAACGTAGAGAATTGTTGAATCACTAATTATACACCTGAAACTATTATAACACTGTATGTTAATTATACCAGAATTAAAATTTTTAAAAATTAAAAATGAACAAAAGAAGTAAAAACCTCTGGGGGTGGGGTGAATGAAAGAACTTTTTTTTTTTTTAAGATTTTTATTTATTTGACAGAGAGATCACAAGTAGGCAGAGAGGCAGGCAGAGAGAGAGGAGGAAGCAGGCTCCCCGCCGAGCAGAGAGCCCGATGTGGGACTCGGTCTCAGAACCCTGAGATCATGACCTGAGCCGAAGGCAGAGGCTTTAACCCACTGAGCCACCCAGGTGTCCCAAAAGAACTTTTAAGACGAGGGATGTTCATGGGGCACCTGTGTGGCTCAGTGGGTTAAAGCCTCTGCCTTCGGCCCAGGTCATGATCTTAGGGTCCTGGGATCAAGCCCCACATCGGGCTCTCTGCTCAGCAGGGAGCCTGCTTTCCCCTCTCTCTGCCTGCTTCTCTGCCTACTTGTGATCTCTCTCTCTCTGTATCAAATAAATAAAATCTTTATTAAAAAAAAAAAAAGACAAGGGATGTTCAGGGTGCCTGGGTGGCTTAGGTGGTTGAGCAAATGCCTTCGGCCCAGGTCATGATCTTAGGGTCCTAGGATCAAGCCCCACATCGGGCTCTCTGCTCAGCAGGGAGCCTGCTTCCCCCTCTCTCTGCCTGCTTCTCTGCCTACTTGTGATCTCTCTCTCTGTATCAAATAAATAAAATCTTTATTAAAAAAAAAAAAGACAAGGGATGTTCAGGGTGCCTGGGTGGCTTAGGTGGTTGAGCAAATGCCTTTGGCTCAGGTCATGATCCCAGAGTCCTGGGATTGAGTCCTGCATCGGGCTCCCAGCTCTGCCGGGAGAAAAAAGGCTAGGCATGTTCAGTTATAAAATTTTTGATATTGGCTATGTAATTGCCACCATTATGCCTTCTTCTCCTCAAAATTTTACCAAATCTTTAATGAAGTCTTTTGTACTGATAAAAAATAAAAATAAAAAATAAAGTAAAAAGAAGGCTTCCAGGACTGTATCCCTAGAGACTTGAATTCAGTAGGACTTGAGAAACCCTTGCTATGGTATTTTGTTCCTGGAGTAGGAATTTTAGGAACTCAAACATGATAAACTATTGAAGAGTTAGAAAAGGGGGAAGAAAACATTTTATTTATGCAAATACAAGGCTGACCAAAAGCCATGTGTCTTGAGCTGAGGCTTAGAGAAGCCTGCCTAACCTAGAAAAGGTTTACTAACCCTGGTAAAACCTGTGATGCTCCTGGAACTGATTCAGGCATTTAAATTCATTCTCACTAAATCTGGGGGATCTGGTTTGATCTGAACCACTGAGAAAGTTGAGCTTTTCTGGAACCTAGAACTAAACGGTCCTTGTCACAAAGACTCCCTTCACTTACCTCAAGTCAAGTTTGTATGAAGGGAAAAATGCTGAGCCGATGTGAGGTCTTTCACATCAGAAAATTTTACTTGGGTCATCAGATAAAACCTCTTCAAGAAAATTAATGTGCGGGCACCTGACTGGCTCAGTCAGTAGAACATATGACTCTTGATCTTTTTTTTTTGTGGGTTTGTGGGTATAGAAATTATTTTTAAAAAAATTAAAAAGTTAAAGAAAGAAAACTAGTGTAAAAACTAGGTCCTCGTAGAGAAGTTATACCAAACACCAAGAATATTCTAAAGGGAGGAAGCTGTCAACTAGTATATAGGGGCCATGGCCCTTGTTTAACAGGATTTATCATCTGATACTGATAACATTTAGAAACTCCAGGTGCCTTTGAGAAGTAATGTGTTCCAAAAATGTAGTTTCCTTGGTCAGTGGTTACACCATATGTCAGTTCTAATGAATCTATTCTAGGGCAGGAATAAGTTCTCTTCTGTTAAACATTTCCTCCTAAATCAGTTTGCAGACATTTTAGGAACTCTTCCAACACCCAAGCTGAGAATATTGGCTTCCTCTCTGATTAAAACCATCCCAGCAGTTAGCAAACAATGACCAGAAGGTCTTAAATGTAGCCCCTGTGGACCCTTGAGAAAACATCTTGAAACAGTATGGTAAGTAGATTCAGAGAAGGCGTGTGGTTTGGCTAAAGAACTATTAAAACTTGCTTTCTGTTTCCAGGGCTACTGTCATGTGATCCAGGAGAATTTAGATAATGTCTTCTGCTATAAAATGAAGGAAGACAACTAATACATTATATGTTAACAAAAAATAAATAAAAGAAATGGAGGAAGAGTATCCCATCCTATAATGGGATTTCCGATGTCATTGGAAGGAAGAACTGTAGCTACCATATTAGAATTGACTCACCTATCCAGTGAAAGTCTGTGAAAGCCTAAAAGAACAATCCATGGGCTCACAGGGAGAGGAAATCATTGTTGTGGTATGAAGCTCTGTTGAGGTCATCCTATAAAATTAATAGCCACAAAAGTGGATATGGGCTTTTTGTTATACCCCCCAAACCCTAGGTCATTGAAAAATCTGTTAATGTATACTGAGTTTTTCATAATAATAATAATAATAATAATAATAATAATAATAATAGTAGTAGTAGTAAAAGAAACTGGTTGCTGAAGGTGGTACCACATTTAACTCTAAACACTTTGGAATACAAGTGATTTTAGACAGGGTGTGTTTGTGTGTGTGTGTGTTATATTTAGTGGTGATTTTTAAAATATCTAATTACCAAAGGAATATATGTTTATTATAGTCTTTTGTGAGAATACAGACCCACACTAAGGACAGTTAAGTGACCTATTGGCCTAACCTACAGAGATAACAGAAAGAAGGCTAGAACTAGGTGAAGCGTTGCCTTTCCTTGAATAAATTTCTGGAAGTGGAACACATGGTTTTTAAGACTTTGATAAATATTACCAAATTTGTTCTCCAGAAACATTATATCAGTTTGTATAACCTCTAAGAAAGCATGAAATAAATCACTCCCTTTCTTGCCTAATTGGATATTACCTGTTTTTTTGTTTTGTTTTATTTTGTTTTAATTTGGGGGACTAATTGTTTTTGTAAATTTTTGCAAGGAACACTTAACTTAAACCAGGAATTCTCTCTAGGAATAGTGCATGCATGGAGAAAGGACCAGGGAAGGAGAAAACTGGCATAAGGATCCCAGCAGATGCCACTCGATTTCCTACCTCGGTAATGCTAGGTTAAAATCACTTTACTTTGAGTTCAAGAAATGTGGGGCAAAATTAAAATGGACTTTCTCCTGAATTAGGCCTTATAGAAATTGTCCCTACTTGAGCAACAAGCACTCCTAACTTCAGTCTGTTTAGAAACAGTCCAGGCAAGCCAAGATTTGCTTTTAGAATAGAGTCAGAAAGAAACTTCAGCCTTCAGTAGTTTCATGTTGATAGGAGCAAGGATTTGGCCTTCATCTCGGGACTGGCTTTTCTTAGAAGCTCTAGTTTCTATTGGCTTCATCAGGGAAGGCTTAAATTTTACCATTATAGCCTCCCCTTTCCTTTACTTAACCTCTCTTCCTCTAGTGTTTTTTTTTAATCCCCCTTTTTTTTAAGATTTATTTATTTATTTATTTATTTAACAGAGAGAGAACACAAGCAGGCAGAGAGGCAGGCAGAAGCAGAGAGAGGAGCAGGCTCCCTGCAGAGCAAGGAGCCCGATGCGGGACTCGATCCCATGCGGGACTCGATCCCAGGACGCTGGGATCATGACCTGAGCCAAAGGCAGCTGCTCAACCAACCGAGCCACCCAGGCGTCCCTTTAATCCCCTTTATTTATTTCACTCATTCTGTCCACCTGCCTCCTCTCTGGCAACACCAGTTGGTTCTCTATATTCAAGAGTCTGTTTGTCTTTTTTCCTCGTTGATTTGTTTTGTTTCTTAAATTCCACATATGAGTGAAATCATATGATATTTTTCTTTCTCTGTCTGACTTATTTCACTAAGCATTATACTCTCTAGATCCATTCATGTGGCTGCAAATGTCAAGATTTCATTCTCTTTGATGGCTGAATAATATTCCTCTGTGTGTGTGTGTCTGTGTGTGTACACCACATCTTCTTTATCCATTCATCTATGGATGAAAACTTGGATTTCTTCCATATCTTGGCTATTGTAAATAATGCTGCAGTAAACAAAGGGGTGCATTTATTGTGTTGAATTAATATTTTCTTTTTCTTTGGGAAAATATCCAGTAGTGGAATTATTAGATCATATGTTAATTCTATTTTTAATTTTCTGAGGAACCTCCATACTGTTTTCCATAGTGGCTACACCATTTCAGCATTTTCGCTGAAAGTACAGGTTTCCCTTTTCTCCATATTCTTGTCAACATTTGTTATTTCTTGCCTTTTTGATTATAGCCATTCTGACAAGTGTGAGATGATATCTCATTGTGGTTTTGATTTACATTTCCCTGATAATTAATGATGCTGAGCATCTTTTCATGTATCTGTTGGCCATTTGTATGACTTTTTTGGGAAAAAAGGTCTATTCAGGTCCTCTGCCTATTTTAATTGGATTATTTGGGGGTTTTGTCTTCTTTAATGATGATTCAAAAGGAACTGTCACATTTAAAAATTTCATTTAAATTAAGTCTCTTCCAAATGCAAGAAGGTGGTGAAAAGCAAAGGATGACATTGAGTATCTGAAATCTTCAATACCTGACATGGTGTCAAGCTAGTAGTTACTGAAATTCTTTTTTTAGTCCTGAGTGAAATTTTGGAAAACAGAATATGAATAGAAATTCGAGGAAATTAAATGTTAAACGATGTTAGAAAATAATGTTCTGAAGTACACAATAAGTATCTAAACCAAGGAAGGGACAAGGATAACAATGAAGCCTTCTAGAGTCAGGTCAAAAATGATTGGATATTTTCCTAAAAGAACAGAATGCTGGAAGGGATGGGTCTTAGTAGGACAATTGCCACCTTATAATTTTAGCTGTCGTAACTTTGCAGCCATTGTTTTCAGTATTTTAGATGGTGATTTAGCTAGCAGAAAGGAAAAGTCAAACAGAACATAAGTAGTTTGCACTTACCTCTAGCTGTAAAGTATATCATTTTTTACCTCAAAATTTGAGACATAGCAATTTTTTAATCTAAGTTCAGTCAGATCGTAGTTCTCCCTTACCAGGGGATGGTCATGATTGTCAATAGCATCATGACTGAATACAACACTGAAGTAACCTATGTTATGAAGGAACCTGTCTAGGCCTGCTTCCTCAGATTATTGGTGCAAACTAACATATCTTGCAAGTTCAGAACATATATTATCAGAATAAAATACTAAACCTACATGTGAGCACATAGCAAAATATGGGTATTTATATCATTTACTGACCAAGGACTATAATTAGGCTTTTTGTTTCTCTTTTACCTACCTACTCGAGGCTAGTTTTCTTTTCTTTTTAAGTAAGCTTCGTGCCCAATGTGGGCCTTGAACTCACAACTCTGAAATCATGAGTTGCGTGCTCTACTAACTGAACCAGCCAGGTGCCCCTTGGCTAGATTTCTGTTTCATATTCCATTTATTCACAGAAGGACGACAGGGGAGAAATGGAAAGTGGGGAAATATGGATTGCACAAGTGCTATAAGTAATTATTAATTGAAAAGAAATTGAGGCTGAAAAATGAAAATGTTAAAATCCTTAATACTGTTATTATACTATTTTTACATTAAAGAAATAAAAATGAGGGGTTTTGATTCATAAATAATGGCCGTTTTTAGAATCATGGCTAAGATTTGGCACTGATCTCAAGATAACTGGGAAGCTTTTGGTAGAAGCCCGTTTTGCCATCTTTAAAAAGGGGGGAAATATCTGGGCAGATGGGCAGAGGACTTGCATAAGGCCATGGTCAGGAAGAGACCTCAGGGCAATATCTTCCATTTCCATATTCTATCTGCCAAACCCTCCAGAAAAATATGTGCTTGAAAAAATACCTTTGTCCTTGTTCATTGTGTTTAGATCATGACAGTTCCTACAGTGATGGCTTTTGTATGTAGATAGGACCTAGGGGATGTGAGGTCCTATGTCATTTGCAACCTGCATCCATGTTAGAAATGTGCTGAGGCTGCTGAGGCTCTTTGTAGAGCCTAATGACGTTTCTGATGACCTTGGCCACACTGTCCACTCAGTGCCACTCATTTTTGGATGCAATGTGCAAGATGAGTCTATTACCATGTGGGGCTTCCTGGCTGTCCTCATACCCAGGAAGGCAGCAGATTGTCTTTATCCTCCCTGGACAGCCATGATCCAAGCTTGCTAAATACAACATAACTCTTGGCCATTACTTCATTATAACAATGTCTGTAGTGAATTTTATAGCAGCTACTTCCTCACTATTAATAGTTTTTTCAACATGATCTACCCATGGTGCTGTAGAACAGAGATAAAAAAAAATTTTAACATTTTAATTATAAAAGTAATACATGCTCATTGGAGGCACTGAGGTGGCTCAGTCAGTTAAGCATCTGACTCTTGGTTTGACTCAGTACATGATCTCAGGGTCATGAGATCGAGCCCTGTGTCAGGTTCTATGCTGGGCATGGAGTCTGCTTAGGATTCTTTCTCTCCCTGTCCCTCTGCCCCTCCCTTGCTCTCTCTCTAAAAAAATATTATGTAATACATGCTCATTAAAAATTATTCATAATTTTTTATTTTTTCATAATTTAATTTTTAAATCAGTGCAAAACTTGAGCAAAACGTGATTCTCCCTTGCTTTTTGCCTTAAAAACAAAAACAAAAACAAAAAACTCTCGCCTGGGGTGCCTGGCTGGCTCAGGTACCCAGTCAGTAGAGCATGCAACTCTTGGCCTCAGGGTTATAAATTTGAGTCCTACACTGGGTGTAGAGATTACTTAAAAATAAAAATCTTTAAAAAAAATAAAAGTAAAAAAAAAAAATAAAAGTAAAAAAATCTCTTTCCCTAGAAGTAGTTGTTATAACAGTTTGGTCTGTTTCCTTCCAGATACTCTCTATGCACACAAAAATATATTACTAGTTATACTTTCAAAGCATCATTTTAGAAAGCTTCGATCACAGCTGAAAGATAGAACAAAAACGAAAAATACATTACAGGGAAAAAGCAGAGATTAGACGATACAGAAGAATGGATCAGTCATCAGGAAGAAGGGTAATGGAAGTCTCCCAAGCTGAACAGCAAAAAGAAACAAGAATTTTTAAAAATAAGGATAAGTTTAAAGAACTTCTGGAATAACATTAAGCATATTAACATTTGAATCACAGGAGTCTCAGAGGGAAGAGAGAGAGAAGCAGGCCAAAACTTACTTGGAGAAATAATAGCTGAAAACATTTCTGACCTGGGAAAGGAAACAGACATCCAGGTTCAAGAGGCAAAGAGAGTTCCAAACAAGATGAACCCAAAGAGATTTATACCAAAATACATCATAATTAAAATTCAAAAATAAAAGGAATAACAGAAAAAGCGATTAGTCATAACGGATTGTCCATAAGTCTATAAGCTGATTTTTCAGCAGGAACTTTGTAACTAGAAGGGAATGGCACAATATATTCAAAGTACTGAAAGGCAAAAACAACTAAAAATACTCTACCTGGCAAGGTTATCATTCATATTGAAGGGGAGATACAGAGTTTCCCAGACAAGCAAAAGCTAAAAGAGTTTGCTACCACTAAACTGGCTTTATAAGAAATACTAAAGGGACTTCTTTAAGCAGAAAAGAAAAGGCTGTAAATAGAAATAAGTAAATATATTTTTTTAAAAATCTCACTGGTAAAGGCAAACATATAGTAAAGGTAGTGGATCAACCATTTATAAAGCTAGTATGAAAGTTAAAAGACAAAAGTAGTGAAACCAACTATATCTACAATAATTAGTTAAAGGGTACACAGAATGAAAAGATGTAAAGTATAATGTCAAAAACATAAAATGGAGCTAAAATGTAGTGCTTTTAGAATGCATTTGAATTTAGGTGACCACCAACTTAAAATAGACTGCTATATATAAGGTTTTTTGTGAACTTCATGATAACCACAAGACAAAAACCTATAATAGATACACAAAAAATAAAGAGAAAAAGGACTCCAAACCTAACCCTAAAGATAAAGTCATTAAATCACAAGGGAAGCATGCGAGAGAAGATGAAAGGAACAGAGAATAACTATAAAAACAACTAGAAAATAACAAAATGACAGTAAATACATACCAATTAATAATTACTTTAAATGGAAATGTACTAAATGCTTAAATTAAAAGACAAAGCGTGGCTGAATGAATAAAATACAAGACCCATCTATATGCTGCCTACAAGAGACTCATTTCAGTTCTAAAGACACACAAAAGGTGAAAATGAAGGGATAGGAAAAGATATTCCATGGAAATGGAAGTTGGGGTAGCAATACTTTATCAGACATATAGACTTTAAAACAAAACCTATAACAAGAGATAAAGAAGGCCATTCCATAGTGACAAATATTTCCATCAGTCCATCAAGATGAAACTCTTGTAAATATTTCTGCACCCAGTGAAGGAACACCTAAATATATAAAACAAATATTAACAAAGAGGGAGAAATTGACAGTAATACAATAATAGTAGGGGCTTTAACTCTTCACATATATCAGCAGGTAGGTCATCCAGACCAGAGTTGTGAAGGATAGAGAGAATGTCTTTGGATCTGGAGGTGGAAAGGAAACACATTTCCAGGAATGTATGGGGTCACACCTTTTCATAGAAACAGTCTTTCTTTTTTCTTGGTGGATGTTTATAAACCTGGATCATACCTGGCTCATCATCTGGGGCTCAGGTTCTTGGTGATGAGCTGTTAGAAATGGAGACCTGAGAAAAGGGAGATGAATGCAGTTGTGTTCCCATGGAAGACAAACAAAGCTAAACATAGCCCGAGTAAGAGAACCTATGACTGCTAACAGACATGGGACTGTGCAAGTGAACAAACCCCAAAGCTCACTCCCTCCTTGGGGAGTTGAGCCCAGAAGCAGTTTCTGTAGCATCCCGAGCAGAGCTGTGGGCCCGTTCTGACTTGAATGGGAAGGGAGGTGAGGTCCGTTGTTCTGTCAAGGGTTGCTTATCTTCCTTCTGAAGAGAACCCCTGGGGCCTAGATTCTAGAAAAAGATAATTGAGAAAGGTAATTGAGAAGAATGTTCTTGGGGAGGAAAAATTTTTCTCCACTATTGAAGATTCCTTTGGCTGGTCTAAGAATTAAATTGACATATTAACAGAAGAAAATAAAATTTAATTATGTATATATGGGGATTCCGTAAAAATAGGAGGCCCATAGGTAGTCAGACAACTGAGGCTTATATTGCCATTCTCAATGAAGGAGAACGGGTTAGGGGTCTGGGACTTCAAAAGGAAGGAAGACAGTTCACAGGAAGATGAAAAAGAGTTATTATGTTTGGTAAACAAATGTTTGCTAGGCCTTACAGAAACAGTGGGACACAGGAATTTTAACAGACTTAACCAAATTCCTCCTTTCCACCACTCCTAGTTTATCTTATGCTGTGGTTACTATGGTGATAGCTCCCTTCCTGGAGGAGGTCCTCCATCTAAATTGTTCTAGGTAGTGAGAGGAAGGTCAAAGATTATTCCTAAGCCTTCTGTTTCTTAAAAATAATCAGCCTAAAACCCACATTTTCCTTCCCTAAAATACTGCCTTTAAGACTTGTCCAAGAAGTTCACAGTCTGCAAGTTGAGTTGGTAGACTGTTTTATCTTACTGAGTTGATCCTTTAGTCCTGAGAATAGGTTAGTTCAGTTAAACTCATTTTGGCAGCCTGTGATGCAGGTACACTTCCAAAGTAGGCCTGTGGTTCAAGTAATCAGGTATTAAACAAGAGGCATTTCTAAGGAAATAAAAACAATGGGTAATGATTGGAGCGAATTATAAACCAGTTTCTGAGTTTGGGTAGCAGCCAATTTAGATTTTTAAATGTCCAGCCTCCGGTATCTTTAGGTGGAGTGAAGGCAGGCAGTGGCAATCTGCTAGATTTTCCTGGGTTGCAGTTTGAATATCCCTGATGATGATTCTGAGTGGCCACACAGCAATTGGCACAAGTGTTATCCATACATGCGCTGTTGTAGTGATTTCTCCAAGTTTATATCAAGGCATTCATATTCAGTTTATAGGGCTTCAGGGAAAAGGACACTTTTAGTTTTCAATGATTCCAAGTCGGAAGGGCAGGAGAAAAATTGGACAGTATTTTGGAGGGTTGTAGCCAGATGTTGGAAGAAACAAGAATTGAGGATTTAGTCCAGTTTAAAATGAGAATCTAATATCCACAAGGTGTGCCATCGAAACAATTTTTTTCTCTGAATAGTCACCCTCATTTCTACCAAAGATAGCCAAATTAAGACTAATTTGTTTGCAAACTAAGCCTTGTTTTAGTAAACTTGGCTTGATTATTTCTGCTTAAGTGCAACAGGAATAGCAATTGATCATGTAGGTTCTTTTAAATCTACTTTGCGGGGATCTTTCAGAAGGAGTCTCCAGAGTGAACGTTTAGCTGCCAAATACTTGTCATTAGACTTTGCCTGCACTACCTATAGCTTTGGGTTATTTTATCTCTTTTCCAGATCCCCAAAATATCCTGAGGTTCTTGCACCTGCCGGGAAGTGACCTTTTTTACTCACCTGGCAAGGCTGCTGGAAACACTATAAGCAAGGCTTCAGGCTGATATTTCCAAAGGGCTTTATTGGCTCCATTAAGTCAACCTTAGTTTCTTAAAGCTGTCTGGTCATATATGAATCTATGTAGATCTCTCAAATAAGACATTCTAGTCAAAGCCTAAGTAATATAACTAATGTTTCCAGTAGTGTCATTATAAGGAGAATATTGAACTTAAGCAAATAAGCATGTTGCCATAGAGTAAGACTATTCATTAAGAGCTTTTGAGTTCTAGAGGGATAAAGTAGGGAGAAAAAGATAAATGTTTCAACTCCATTTGCACAATATAATTTACTAAGTTGCTTTAGGGCATAGTTAAAGAGGAAAGTTTCCTTTTATCTGGAAAATTAAAAACTAAAGAACCAGCACTATTATAAACAGAAATTGATAAAAATTATATTCATTTTCCTCAGTTTCTTCAGTCCCATATAATTCATTTTTGTTCTTCTTGAACAAGTTCCTGTTTATTCTAGAAATTTTTATTGAGCTCAGATTTAAAAAGTTATCAGAAATCCAATAGAAGCATTTTTGCAGGAACACTTCTATAAAAGCATTAGAGCAAAAGAGTAACTGTAAATGACAAAAGACTTTAAAATGGCCTTGTTGAGGGCGCCTGGGTGGCTCAGTGGGTTAAAGCCTCTGCCTTCGGCTCAGGTCATGATCTCAGGGTCCTGGGATCGAGTCCCGCATCGGGCTCTCTGCTCAGTGGGGAGCCTGCTTCCCCCTCTCTCTCTGCCTGCCTCTCTGCCTACCTGTGATCTCTGTCAAACAAATAAAATCTTAAAAAAAAAAAAATGGCCTTGTTGAAGGTCTAATTAGGGTTCATTACAATGCGATTGACAAGGAAATTTGGTTATTTCTGTGATATACAACATTTTTAGATAATAACTAGGATTATGACTGACATGCCAGTACTTATCAGAATTTTTAGGAAATTTATACAATTTCTAGAACATTTAAATATTTATCCATACAATATAATCTAAGAAGATTATTTACCATTTATTTGACAATGTTTTTCATGTAATTTAACATATCAAAAAAAAAAACATATCAAATAAGCCTAGTTCATTTAACATCTTTTACAAAGAGAGAGAAAAATCTTGGGCTTTTTCAGGAACCCTCTGAAAAATTCCAAAGTTATTTTGAGGTTAAAATGGCTTCATTTAGGGTTAAATTTTGGATAGTTTGTCAACATGTCAAAAAGGTTTTAAAATACTTGGTCATATATGATCAAAGATCACTGTGAAGCATCCACTTAACCATGGTGACAAAGACTTTGCAGACAAATACAGAAAGTTAAATGATCATAAAAAGGAAAAACTTAGTTCTTTTCATATTGAGAAGATTCTATTTTCTTAAGTAATCAAAGGCCGGATAAAGACAGGATGAAGCACAGGATGTTATTTTGATAAAACATAGAATTTTGTTTTCTAGACAGATTAAGAGCAAAGGAAAACCCTTCATAATCTCTTATTATCAAGAGCAGACCCGTAGTCTAAGAACACTTTCCTTTGAACACAGAGAAAAGCCAAATTTTAATTTTGCACGAGCTTACTGTTGATATTAAAACTCATTTACTTAATTAAATTCATTCCAATGTTAGGCAGTCTCTACCATACATAAAATGCGTCTCTGAAGATTACTTTTCCATAAACCTATGACTTCCTTTTCTATATCCAGATTTTGTCCCTTTTTCTTTCTTATAACCAGATTTGCTTTAAGACAAATTTACTTCCTTTCCCATAACGAAAACATTGCTGTACCTCATAACTTATCTTACCCAAAACATATGCAACTTTCCTTGTATACAGTTTCCTTTATTATTTCTAGTAGTTTCAATCACATATATTAAAATTCTTAACTCTTAGAATCTTTAATTTCTAGTAAAAATGAAATAGTAAGCAATTGTGAATTGTCTGTTATACCAGCAATCTGTGGATTGGCAAATTTATTAGTATATTTTATAGTTTCTAGAAATATGCTTCTTCATAATACAGTCTTTCATCATAACTTAAGAAGACATATTTACCAACAAACAAAATATCTTTGTTCCTCTGTATTAGTGTAAAAAAAAATTCAAGTAAGTACATTTGAAGATCCAGTTGGCAAGATTCATGAATTGAGTAGCATTCTTTTTACCAAATAGAAAGGTGCTCCAAGTATCTGTGTAAAAGGGAAGGCTTTCATAGGCAGAAGGGGCAGTAATGAGTGTTCAGTATTTTATCTTATTTGGAAATGATTTAGATACTTAATGAATTTAACTTACTGTTTAATTTAACTTAGCAAACTTTTAAAGTTTCAGGTTCCTAAAAAGATTTTGGAAACAATTTTTAACTACACATATCATAAAACAAAAAAATTTTTTTAAGATTTTATTTATTGGAGAGAGACAGAGATAGGAACAGAGATAACAAGAGAGAGCACCAGCAGGGAGGAGAGGGAGAAGCAGGCTTCCTGCCAAGCAGAGAGCCCAACCTAGGGCTGGATCCCTGGACCCTGGGATCATAACCTGAGCCGAAGGGAGACCCTTAACCCACTGAGCTACCTGGGCACCCAAAATAAACATTTTTTTAACTTTTTTTTTTTAAACTAAGCTCTAACCCCTCATGAGACTTGAACTCATGACCCTGAGATCAAGAGTTGCATGCTACATTGACTGAGCCAGCCAGGCACTGCCCCCATAAAACACAGTTTTTTCTATAAAGTTCACTGAAAAGCTCTTAACTCATTTACATATATTTAAATCATTTGCTCTCAACAATTATGTTTAGATTACCTCTGAAAATTTCATGAGACAGTAGACAAAATCAGCCACCATTCAAAATTAGAGATAACATGAACTTATTTGATTAAGAAACCCAGACAGAATAAAAAGTTGTGTGTCTGCATTATATGCAATCTTGGTAAGTCTAAGACATGTCTATTTTAATCAAACTAGCAAGCTTAAATTAGCTTTAATACTGAATATTTTCCTAAATAATGTGAACCTGAAATTCATTTGTTTCTATTTTATTTTTGAGAATTTTTATGAATAGTAAAGTTATATAAACCCTTTTCTTTAAGCTAATCAAATGAACCCCTTTTCAAACTATTTTTGGCAATAGAATTGGAGGTAGAAAAACACCATCTCTAGATCATGCAGAAATAGACATCCATATCGACAAATACAGAGATCTTATAGCTCCTCTTTTAAAACAGTATAAAACTCACTATGTTATAAATAACAGTTGGAATAATTTAAGTTTATTTGCTCAAATGGCCTAAGATTTCTTACTATTTCTGGAGAATTTTAAGGTTTGTATTTGTTCCTGAAAGTGATCTTGAAGATGCTGTGGTCTATAGTCTTAGCCCTTTTTTTGCAGTTTGTGTTGTTAAAAGGCCTCATTTTCTTTTCTTTTTTTTTTCTTCCTTTAGTCTTAGGCAAGTGTGGGTGTTGTTTTAGATACCTCCTGGGGTGTTTATATTTCAAAGACATGGTGAGATTTATATCTTCAAGAGATAGAGAAAGAATGCAAGTTTCTTCAAGAGGGACTTAGGTTTTTTAAGGCCAATAATTTGTGAGTTATTTGAGATAAATAGAGGAAATTTTAGGATTTAGGATTTTTAGGTAAAAAGAAAAGAAAAAAAAGGAATAGATGAATGTTTTATTGCCTCTGGAGTTGCATTTTTTTAGTTTTGCAAAGATTTGTAAGATAAGGATAGTTGCTCTTTTTTTCCTTTTCTTTTTACATGCAGGACAATTTTATTTCCATTGTTCTGATTTTTTGTACAGTATCCATAAATGTCTGAAGGCAAATAGGAAGGGGCCTGAGTGGACTTGGATTTTTGTTCTAAGTCTAATTTCTGTTCTTTGATCTTATTAAGGGAATCTCTAAGGTTAGCTGTGAAACCAATAAGACAGTGAGAGATCTCTAAAAAGAATTTTTTTCTTTCAAATATAGCCAATTTAGAGGATCTATCATCTGGCTATTGACAAGTGGGATTTTCTATTAGTTTCAATAGTGACTTAAACCAATAAACCTTTTTATGGCTTAACCGTGGACCAAAGAGTCATCCCCCAAGGAGAGTGCAAAAATGGAGCCTTCACAAGATCCAGAAAGCTCACTCCCAGAATTAGCCTAAGAAAGATCTAGCCACAAATGGGATGAAACCCATGTTTCTTTCTGGTCAAATTAGTGACAAGGAAGGTTAAGATGACGAAGACCCCTTAGCGACCAGAACCCTTTATGACAAATTCCTCTGAGAACTGGCACAGTGGGACAAAGACAATGCTGACTGTTTGAGCCACAGCCTAGTGGGCTCCTTGCCAGATGCATGCTGATATGTGCATCCTCCAGTTGGCAGAGACCAGAGAGAATATTCTCATCGGTTATAAAGCTAAGCTTTCAAGACAGAACAAGATGAGAGGAAAGCCTAGTCAGACCTGTGGTTTCCCATACCTTATGACAAATGACACAAAAGTCAGAGGCAGGGTGCAGGGGTGGCTCAGTTGATTAAGTGACTTCCTTTGGCTCAGGTCATAATCCCACAGTCCCACGATTGAGTCCTGCATTGGGCTCCCCGCTTAGCGTTCTGACCCTTTCCTCTCTCTGACCCTTCCCTCTCTCACTTTCTCTCTCAAATAATATAAAAATATAAAATCTTTAAAAAAAAAAAAAAAAGAAAAAGACAGGGGTGCCTAGGTGGCTCAGTCAGTTAAGGATCTGCCTTGGGCTCCCTGCTCAGTGGGGAGACTGCTTCTCCTTCTCCCTCTACCCCTCCTCCCCCCACCCCCCGCTTGTGCTCTCTTTAAAATAAATAAATAAAATCTTAAAAAAGAGGCAAAAGAAAACCATGACCATCTCTGGGAGGAAAAGAATCGATTGAAAACAAGAGTTTCAACAAGAGTACTGAAGTTACTACCCAAAGAACTAGTTTCACACATATTTTTCCCTGCTAATCTAAATTTAGATAAAGAAAAGCTCTCTCACCACTCTCACTTTCATTAGACCCCGAAGGCAGAGGTCCAGGAAACTGAGGATTCTGCCAGCTTTTTGTCAGAAATCCCAGGATCTTGCAGCTATAGCAGTCCCAGAGTGAGTAACAGCCAGTCAGTTAAAGTTTATCCTGTGAACTACTCCAAATGCTGGGGAGGAAAATGTTCACTCTACCCTTCGGGATTCTTTTGCCACCTGCCCTGTCCCTCAAAATAGAGTTAAGTTGTGGAAGACAAAAGGGGGAGAAGATTGTCAATACAAAACTGAACTTTGCCAAAAGGGTTTATATTTGCTGTTAACCAGTATCAGCCAAAGAATGGCACAAGAAGACAGGGGCCACATAACATTTTTTTCTTCCCTGGAGCCCCCATCTGACTTAGATTGGCTGGCCAGGCCAGAGGAGAGAGGTGAGGTACCAAATCCTGTGGGCACAGAAGGACCACCTGGCTTTGGACCTCATCCACCCTGAAGGTGCCTGTCTTCAGATCCCCTCCTGTGCTGAATGAATGCAGATCACTTCATAGGTTAATATATGGTCCATTAAACTATAGAAATAGCCATTTGCTGGTTAGTGTACCACCCCTTCAAATAGGTTTATAGAGAATTTAGAGAAAAATCTTTCCCCCCAGTATCAAGAAGTAAATAAATAAATAAAGTATATAGTAAACAGTAAGTAAGTAAATAATAATAACCAACTAACCAGATAATCTGGATCCAGGAGTATCTAAGTAGGAAAGCTATCAGACCCACCCAATTCCACCCAATTGCTGAGACCGGTGGGAAAAGCCGATCCTTCTCTTCATTGATGCTTATGCATGTAATTTTAGTAAATAGGGAAGGATAATGTGAAAGTTTAACAGAGTCCCCTTCCCTCTCCCTGTACACATAGGAAACAGTTGAATAAAAAGCTAAGGGAATTTGATTCTGAAGGTCCCTGAAGAGCTGGAGAAATCTCTTCACTGGGGATCTGATCCCAGGAGAATGAGCTTGCAGCTCCTGTGGGCAAGCAGCCGGGGAAACAATGCTGGAGGGGCAAGACCCAGCAAGTCCCTGTTGCCTTATGGGAGTCCCAGGACAGAAGTGGTTGCAGTGCATGACAGTGGGCCCATTCTTTGCAGATCAAATACCACACCTAGTTTTGCACCTGGAAGTTTGACCAATTAACTGCGTGCATGGTTTGTTAAGGAGTTAGTTTCAGGAGACACACAGTGATTAAACATTTGTCCTTCCCTTCCTTTTTTTTTTTTTTTTTTTTATCTTATATCAGAGAAGGACTGAAGATTGCTGGTGATTTGTTCCATTTCTTACCCTTACATTGCCAGGTGCTAAATACCCTTACATTGCAATTTAATTCTGAACCCAGCTGTTCAGAATTAAACACATGCTCCCAACTAAACCTCAAAGTTTCTTGAGAGATCTAAAGTTTTTCAATTATCCAAAGCTTCACCATAGTCATAATCTATGGTATTCTTTACTTGCATAGTATTTTTATTTTTAATTATAACTGCAGAGAAGGCAGGAGGATCATAATCTTCTCAGTGCCTTTCAGAAGCCATTAGGGGTTTTTTGGGGTTTTTTTTTTTTTTTTTGCCATTAGGGGTCTTAACCAGACTTGATATGCCACAAAGTTACCAGAATGCCCCAGGGGGTGGGGGGGGAATGGGTCAGAAGTATAAAGCTGCCCAAGAGGCCTGGGCCAATAAAGGAGCGATTGAATTCCAGGAGTATGCCTGGAATCGGAGGATGCCTCCAATTCCAGGAGCTCAGAACCCTGATCTTGGATTTGGTTGGCAGCTCATGGACATATCTATCTTCAAGGAGTTATTTTGTTTTAGTTTTAACTTTATGCAAATAATACATGGATACAGTGCCCTTAAAAGGCATTTAATCCTTCCAAATTAAAACTAATGTCCCCTATGACCAATACCATCTATCCCGGTGTCGTCCTCTTCCCCAGCAGTAACCTCTGTGGTCACTTTGAGTGTAAATCCTTCCAATTTTTTCATCATTTTTACCTACTTATATTATACACCCATATTTACAGTATTGTTTTATATATTTCTGTGACATAAGTGCAGTCATACTGTATGTATTCATGTCCTGCAAATTGCATTTACCCTTAACAACAAACATGTCTTGAGACTTACAAATTAGTACTGCAGAGACCACCAACCTACAAAACTGGTATAGAGAATATTATCACAGTTTTTGCCAGTATAATGAGTCAAAAACAATTTTTCATTTTGCTTTGCATTTTCTCAGTCATCGGTGAGTTTGAGCATCTCTACTTGCTGTTACTATTTCTTCTATGAAATAATCTGTATCTTTTGAGTTGTCTTTTTCTTACTGCTTTGTAGCAACCCTTGATGTAGTCTGGAAACATCAAGGAGTTTTCAATCTATTCTTCAGAAGGAAATTAGGAGAATATTTCCAATTTTATTGAGCACCTGCTATATGAAAATGCCCATCAAGGACTGGAACTGAGAGAGAACAGTACACATCATGTACGTCAAGCTCCGTGTGTACTTGCTTAACATTGTGCCAAGGTCAATTGAACACATGTGCATACCAGCAATACTAATAAAAAGTAATTATTATGAAAAAAATTGTATTTTGGTTCAGTTGGCCTACTTGTCACTTTTTTTCCCCCACAAGCATCTTATCAATCCTCGCTTCTCTCTTTTTTCTTGAGGGAATACACCATACTAGCACTTCCTATTCTCACTGAAGTCTCTTGTGAACTTTCCTATGAGGCCTCATCCTGCGGGTCTCACAGAGCCAACTGAACTGAAAAGGTGGAGGGAGTGCTTTTCTCCAAGGCTGTTTCTCCCTTCTGGCTGTCCCACTAGCTGGCTGTCCTCTAGGATAAATTAACTCACAATTTTTCTTTGGGGTCGACAGTTCCCAGAATCCATCAAATGCAGGATGCAGGAGATAGCCTGTTCTTACAAAGGCAGGGCTGTGTAAGTAGGAAGAAGCAAAATAGAGGTGTTACCGTCGATGGGGATGGTTATCTGCAAAACACAATTTTGACGGGTTCTCATTTGCTGCTCAGGGTGTTTTCATACTTGAACCAGAAATCAAAAGTTTTAAGTTGAAAGGATATTGAAATAGTACCAAGTGATAGTGCAGATGTCAGGGAAGGCCACTCTTGAATTTCTCAGTTCCCTGGCATTCTCGCCCTTCCTCCTTTTCCCCACCACAATGCCCAGTACTGGTTTTAGTGAATTCTGAAAGAGGATCTTGATTCTTTGAATTTGTACCACGCTGCAAATAGTAGCTTTGGCAACATGTGAGAATAGCAGGGGTTCTTAACTAGGGATGGACATCAAAATCCCCTGGGAAGTGTCTATTAAACATGTCCAACCTGCTGAATCAGAGTCCAGGTGGAGTGCAGGCACGTGTATTTGGCAAAAGTTCAGGAATGATTCCAATGTGCCCTCATGACCAGAACTACTACTCTATACTATTGCCATTCCATGACAAGATTCACTATGAAGACAGACATTCAGATTAAGTGTTTAGAAACATTTACAGCAATTTCATAGAGTACGTCTGTTGATTGTAACTTTGGGCTTGTATTGTGCATATCTTTTCTCATTTTATATTTTACAAAATTATGTATCTTCCAAAACTGTCAAGCTGTGATAGATTGAAATTTAAAAATTGGTCCTTCACAGATAGTTTGAGAAGCACTGTTCTGGGCTAGTTTAGCTGTGTCCAAGTCAGACAGGCACAACTAAAAATTTTCTGGCTTGGCAGTTTTGTGACCTTAGGTAAGTAACTAAGTCTCAATGACCTCTTCTGGTGGGCTGTTGAGAGGATTAGAGATAACGAGTGTATCTAAAGCACTTAGCACAGTGCCTGACAATAATAGAAGTTATTGGAAGCCCATCATGGAACAGTTCCTAACAAAACTATCTTCCAGTTGGCTGTTGGAAGAATACACAGAATCATGGAATGTGGTGAGTGAATCTTTTTATTCAGCCTCATGTATCATATTCTAACTGAACTAAAGTGCACGGCGTGACAGAGATTTGAGTAACTTCCATAAGCTGTACAACCATGAGTAAGGGGCCTTATTGACCATGGCAGTTGTAGAGCCAAACTCTGGTTAGCAGACTTCCTCTTGAGCTCTTGTCTCCTCTTTCATATTCCCTTCCCCATAGTCCTTTTCTCTATTCTCCCCTGCCCCCATCCCAACTGCTTTTTATTTCTTAAAAGCACAGTCATTTTTTGTTCCTATTGGAGGGTAAGGAGGGTAGGGGGTGGAAATTTCTGGCCACTTTGGTCTGGCCTCCTATTCAAGCATCTAAAAATAACCAGATCATTCATACTGAGCCAATTAACCTCCTGCTGGCATTACTCCTGTGTCCTTGTTGTGCTAAAAGAACATCTATCTGTCCCTTTTTGACTTACATTACAAAAAACCCATTTCCCTTAGCTTCACCTTGATAGGTACCATTATCATTATTTCTGGGGACATTATTATATCATAGTAGAATACAGGGGCTTTGGAGGGGGCCAGCAATTTTGGATTGAATTCTGACTGCTACTTGTTAGTTGTGTGGTTATTTTTTAAAAAGTATCATAATTACTATCAGAGGCAACACAAATTTGAGCCCTTTGGTCTAACCCGAATATTCAGGAAGGTAGAATAAAGTCAAAGGCTTTAACAAACCATCTTTTCTTGCAGGATCCACAGTTCTTTTGGATGACAGCACAGACAACTGGTTTGGTTTGGCTATAATTCTGAACTTCTCTGGTTAGGGTTTTTTAATTCAAGACAATGTGATTTAAAATTCTTCTGTCCCCAGGATTTCCTATAAACCAGAAGTTAGGCCTAGAATCTTGATTAGCTCAGATTAAAAATTTTGCCCATCCTTCAGTTCTCAGCTCAAACGGTCCACTCTTTAGTCAGCTCTTCCCATTATACAGAGTCATATTCTTCTGTGCTTTTCTTTCATAGCATTTATCACAAGTTATTTCTGAATTTTTTTTCATGGATGTCTTTCTCACTTACTAGACTATAAAGTCCTTGGAGGCAGGGACTATGTTTGTATTTGTTTACTGTTGTATTCCCACCACCTAGCACAATATCTGGATCCCTTAGCAGTTAGTAAATATTTATCAGATGAGAAAGGGTGCTATTTCCTTCATTAATCTCCTTTAGGGCAGGAACTGTCTTATTGATGTTTGTGGCCTCAGTATCTAGTTGGTACTAGTCCCTCCACAAGATTTTGTTGCATAGGTACACAAGTCCTATTGGTATGAGAAAGAAGGGCAGGAAGATAGGTCTACAGGGAAGCCAGCCAGATGGAAAAATAGATCTCTATCACCTGTGAACTGTTCTTACCAGAACTGTTTAGCCTGAATCTTATCAAACCTCCAGCCCTAACTAATAGTTTATAGGAAATAAAGAGAAGAAAATTTGGTAACACTGTGAGTAAGCAGTCAGACAAATTCAGAAATTGTAGAATATTCTGCAAGACTACTGGCTGAGACAAAAGGTCATCAAAAGAAAAAGAAGGGAAGATTATTTTAGATTAAAAGTGATAGATTAAAGAGATATAACATCCAAATGTATTACATAATCCTTGATTGGATCCTGGTCAGAAAAAGGCAATTACAAAAGACATTTTGAGTACAATTGAAGAAATTGGAATATGGATTGTATATTAGATGATACTTGGGAATTAATTGTTACTTTTCTTATATATCTTATGTAGAAAAATGTCCTTATTCTTAAAAGATCTGTGATAAAATTTTTAGGGATGAAGTGTCATGATGTCTGCAACTTATTTTTAAATGATTTAGCAAAAATGAAATACATATATAGATAAAGCAAATGTGGTCAAATATTAACAACCACTGAATCTGGGTAGAAAGTATATAGATGGCCACTGTATGATGGTTTTGTTTGTTTGTTTGTTTATAGTTTATGAATTTTGGAGGAATCAGCTTTATTGAGGTATGATTTACATAGAGTAAACGTCAAAATTTTTAAATTTGTATACTATAAAGTTTTATGAATTTTGACAAACACATGCAATCATGTAACTACCATCACAATCAAGATCTAGAGTATTTCTATCACCCTCAAAATTCTCCCTTACCTACTTAGAGTCATCCCCTCATCCTAGCCTCAAACTTGGGTGTAACTGATCCATTCTTCATCCTTATAGTTTTAACTTTTCTAGAATGTCATATAAATGCCCTTGAGTCTTCTTTAACTTAGTGTAATAGTTTACTGGGTTTGCTGTGACAAAGTACCACAAAGTAGGTGGCTTAAAACAATAGACATTTATTATTTCACAGTTCTGGATGCCAGAAGTCCAAAATCAAGTTGTCAAAAGGGCCATGCTCTATGGATAGCTTTGGGAAAGAATCTGTGCATACCTTTCTCTTAGCTTTGGACATCACCAGCAATCCTTGGCATTGCATATCTTACAGCAGCATAACTCTACTCTCTCCCTGTGTGTTGCTTCTGTCATTGCATGGGTTCCTCCTGTGTGTCTCTTATAATGACACCAGTCAGTTGAGCAAGGGCTCACTCTATTCAAATATCTTAACTAATTATATCTGTAATGACCCTGTTTCTAAATAAGTGCACGATTTGAGGTGTTTAGGGGTTAGGACTTAATATTCTTTGATGAGGAGACACAATGGAGCCCATGATGCCTAGTATAGTATATTCAAGATCCATCCATGTTTTCTGATGCATCAATAATTTGTACATTTTATTGCCATGTAGTATCCCATTGTATGGATATACCACATTGCTTATCTATTTATCACCTGAAGGATTTTGATTGTTTACAGTTTTAGGCAATTGTGAATAAAGCCACTATGAGTATTTACATATGGATTTGTGTGTGAACACAAAATTGTTTTGGGTAAATGGGTAAATATCAAGGAGTGGAATACTAAATTCTTCTGTAAGAGACTGCTAAACTTTTCTAAAGTGGTGGTACCGTTTTCCATTTTAATCAGCAACATATGAGAGTTTCTGTTCTCCACATTTTTAACAAGGCTTGGTGTGGTTAGTTTTTCTGATTATAGCCATTTCAGTGCATTATTATGGTATCTCATTATGTGTTTTAATTTGCATTTCCCTAATGACATATGATGTTCATCATCTTTTCACATGCTCACTTGCTATTTGTATATCTTCTTTGGAAAAATGTCTGTTCAAGTCTTTTGCCCATTTTTATTAGGGTATCTATTGTCTTACTGAGTTGTGTGAGTTCTTTTTATATTCTGGAAGCAAGTCCTTTATCAGATAAAAGTATTTTCTCCCAATTTGTGGCTTGTCTTTTTCTTAGCAGTGTCTTTTAAAGAGCAGAAGTTTTTAATTTTGATGAAGTCCAGTTTATTTTTATGGATTCTTTTGATTGTCATCGTACATGTTTTTCAACTTTTCTGTGGGTTTGGAATTTTTCTTTTTTTGTTTTTATTTTTTGTTTTTGGGGGTTTTTTTTGGCTGTTGAAGAAATGAAACTTTTTATAATAAAAAGTTGGAAGAAAAAAGGCAGAGACAGCTTTACAAAAAACAGTTATCGAAAGGCAAACAATAACAAAAAGATAAAGTTGTTGTTCTTGTTTCACTCTCCTAGTTTGCTCCTTCTCACCCTTCAGTCCTCCATAGATGCATTCTTTTCAAACCCTGTTTCTTCTTCAATTTTTTTAAAGTTTATTTATTTGAGAGAGAGAGAGCACAAGCGGGGGGTGGGGGCAGAAGGAAAGGGAGAGAGAGTCTCAAGCTGACTCTCTGCTGAGCACTAAGCCTCGCAGGGCTCAATCTCACGACCCCGAGATCACAACCTGAGCTGAAACCAAGAGTCCAAGTTTAACTGACTGAGACACCCAGGTGCCCTTCTTCTTCAATTTCTTATTTAATCAATTTCTTAGAGTTAGCAAGAGATGGTGGAGTGCTTCCAGAACATATCAGAGTTCAAGACAGGGACCTTTAGACCTGTAACCTTGCAAGTATCCCTGAGGCTGGAGTGGTAATGACTCAGACTCCTCAGCCTCAATAACTGAAGTTCATTTTGGCTATAAAATAAATACTCAGCTCTCATTAAAAGTAAACTCTGAAGTTGCAGAGGGTCAGTCAACTCTGCTGGTCTCTGGGGTCTGACTTGGTGCTCCCTCAGCCATTATCCAACCTCAGGCAATTGCCAGGCCTCCCTGCCTCAGCCAGACGTGGTGAGAAACTTGCTGAAGCTGCAGAATCTGTGGCCTGAGAAGTAGCCCGCAGGATAGCAACTAGTAACTATTCCTCTTGTTGCATGTAGAAGTCCCCCCAAAAAGGGGATGGGGAACGGGAATTCCAACTTCTGAACTGTATTTCTCTACACCTGCCTTCCTGTTATATAGACCTGCTCTACACATCTCTCCTGGGCATATTTGTCTTTCACATCCTATTCAGAGACTGTTGATCTCTTCTGCAGTTTACCATCTCTCTGATCCTTTGGGGTTGGTTCCAGGGGAAAAGAAGAATCTAGAACAGACTCCCCTGTAAGCA
This sequence comes from Nasua narica, assembly GCA_028533885.1. NCBI lineage: Eukaryota > Metazoa > Chordata > Mammalia > Carnivora > Procyonidae > Nasua > Nasua narica. The sequence continues at coordinate 67,110,669 of CM052811.1, forward strand.
GTTTCCAATGTAGTAACCCAGGTAGAGAAAGACCTAAGATGTTTTTTAGACTCTATGTCACAGCCCTCTGGTTTCTCCTGTTTTCCCTGCTGCTGTACTTATTCTGCCAAAGAGGAAAAAGTTGCAAACAGAAGGAAGGTTAACTCAGTTTGGGTCCTAATTTTTTTATTTCTGGCCTGGGCCTACATCAGAAGCCCTGGTTGTCCCTATAATAAATTAGATTCTAGATGATCTTTGAAACAGGTCCTTCTAGATGGTCTTTGAAAGACACTAACCTACCTAAATCTATTTTGGGTTAAGTCCAATACTGTCTCTAAAGTAGTCCCAAAGTAGGCCTCTTCCCAGAAGAAGGTACTCTCTTCATCAGGGCCACAACTAGCCTGGAACCCTGCTCGCTGCCTTCAGTACATGAGTGATAGACAGTTGGCAAGGTCTAAGACCCTCCTGGAGGTTTTTGTGTGTTACTGGCTTCCCAAAGTTTTTGCCTTGTAAATCAGTCACACCATCTCATGCCTACTTCAGCCATGTTGGAGTTTCCCTGTGGCCCATGTTCTCTCCCCCCCCCCCCCCCGTTAGACACAATTTTACTTAATGTTCACCCTTAACCTTGTGAAGTAGGTACTATTGTTCTCATTTTTCAGGTGAAGAATCTGAGGCTCAAAGAGTTGAGGAGGTGACTTATCTCTGATTGCACAGCTTGAGGGACAAAACTGGGCTTCAAACCAAGCCTTCTCAGGAAAATAAGATACATGTCTGCAGTTGCTTTTATAAAATAGCCACCTGTTGGGAGAAGAGAATCAAGTGGTAGAGGGATAAGAATGCCAGGGAGGCTTCCTACTATATACAATTCTGTGAACCATGTTACTGTATTATCCATTTAGACAAACAGAAAGGCTTGCCCCTTCCTTACTTCTTTAGCCTAACCTCCTGACTCCTCTGCCAGCGCCCAGCTTAATAAGCCACACAGCTGAGTTGATCAAGACAATGTACTTCTGTAATTGGCAGTATTTTGGGTTTAAAATTCAAGTACTGGTTTCAGTCTTGTATCATGAATCCATTTTACATTATCTAACATATCCATTCTGCCTTAGGAAAAAAAAAAAGGTCTATTTTCCTAGTCCAGGCAGACCAGCCCCCAATTGTCTGGGCAGTGCACCTCCACCAGCCTACTAGGTTGCTAAGACAGCAGGGCTGCACGGCACATTGAGTGTTAGCAATGGCCACGGGGAATCTGGGATGATCTGCTGTTCAAGGAACTGAGATTTCTTTGGCAGGCTGAGGGATTTTCCCCTCTATCAGATTTTTGGTCAAATCAAGAGTCAAGCTTAAGGGGTTGGGACTTCCAGAATTGCAGAGTAAGGAGCTCAGCAGACCTTCTCCCCAGCAAACAAAAATTTGGTAAAAATTCAAGTCTCTGGAAATTGTCCTAAGGGCATACTTCAAATGAAGAAACATTCACCCAAGAAAATGTGCTAGATCTCAGTAAGAATAAAAAAAGGCTATGGCATTTGAGACATGCACAAGCTCCTCTACCCCTTCTCCCAGCTTCATGTTCTAGAAGTACTATGTTAGGCATTATAGTCCATACAAGTGCAGCCAAGAAGACAGAGGCTCCTCCCCAGAATCTTTCAGTCTGGGATCACAGTTTAACCTCAGGAGGGACAGGCTGGCAGTTTTCTCACCCCTCTCCCACAGCCCCTTGTTGCAAAAGCTCTATAGCAGGCAAGCACAGAAAAGAGGACTGGGTCTCCCATCCCGAACTCGGTCTTCACTAATAGAAACTGGTTCACTTGTACATTGCTGGAAGGAATGTAAAATGATACAGACACTCTGGGAATCGGTTTGGCAGTTTCTTAAAAACCTAAACATACAACTACCAAACAACCCAGCAATTGCAGTCCTGGGCATTTATCCCAGAGAAATGAAGACATATGTTCAAACCAAAACCTGTACACATATGTTTATAGCAGCTTTATTTGTAATAGCTCAAGACTGGAAACAACCCAAATGTCCTTCAACAGGTGAATGGTTAAGCAGACTGGTACATCCATACAAGGAAATATTCTTCAGCAATAAAAGGAAATAAATTATTGATCACGCAGCAACCTAGATTAATCTCCAGAGAATCATACTGAGTGGAAAAAAACAATCCCAAAAGCTTATATACTGTTCTTGAAATGACAAAATTATAGAAGTGAAGGACAGCTTGCTGGTTGCCAGGGATAAGGAGGGATAGGGGCAGGAGGGAAGTGGGCGTGGCTCTAAAAGGGCACATGAAAGGTCAGAGAGACAATGGAAATGTTCTCTATCTTGACTGTATCAATGTCAATATACTGACTGTAATATTGTAGTACAGTGTTACAAGATGTTACATGGGGAAAACTGAGTAAAGGTTATACAGGATCTCTCTATTTCTTACAGCACTATGCAAATCTACAATTACTTCAAAATAAAAAGCTTAATTATTTGAAAATTGGAAAAGATTTGAATAGACATTCATCCGAAGAAGATATACTGATAGCTAGTAAGTACATGAAAAGATGTTCAACATCATGAGTCATTAAGGAAATGTAACTCAAAACCACAATGAGACAAGAGAACTATAAGCAAAACCAGACAATAAGTGTGGAGGAGGCAGAGAAATTGGAACCTTCTTACACTGCTGGTGGGAATGTAAAATGGTACAGTCACTTTTGAAAACAGCTTGGCAGTTCTTCAAAATCATAAACAGAGTTATCACATGGCCCACTAACTCTATTACTAAGAATATACACAAGAGAAATGAAAATATAGGGACACCTGGGTGGCTCCATCGGTTAAGTGTGTGCCTCTGGCTCAGGTCATGCGCGGGGAGTCTGCTTCTCCCTCTGCCCCTCACCTGGGTCATGCTCTCTCTCTCTCTCTCAAATAAATAAAACCTTTTAAAAAAATGAAAATATACGTTCACCAAAAACTATTTTTCAGCAATAAGGAGTGACTGATACATGCCACAGCATGGATGAACCTTGAAAACATACTAAGTGAAAGAAACCTGTCCTAAAAGACTACATATTACATTTAAATTTATTACGTTTACAATTATATTTATATGAAATGTCCAGAACAGGCAAATCTATAGAGAAAAAGTAGATTAGTGATTGCCTGGGGGCAGCCTGTGTGACTGCTAATGCATAGAGAGTTTCTTGGGGAGAGAATGGAAATGTCTAAAATTAACTGTGGTGATGGTTGCACAAATCTGTGAACTGACTAAAGAACATTAACTTTTACACTTTAAATGGATCAATGGTATAGTATGTGAATTATATCTCAATAAATCTTTATTTGTTTATTTGACAGAGAGGAGAGAAATCACAAGTAGGCAGAGAGGCGAGCAGAGAGAGAGGAGGAAGCAGGCTCCCTGCTGAACAGAGAGCCCGATGAGGGGCTCAATCCCAGGACCCTGAGATCATGACCTGAAGGTAGGCTTTAACACACTGAGCCACCCAGGTGCCCCTCAATAAATCTTTAAAAAAAGAAGAATTGAGCTTGAACCCAAGCTATCTCTTTTGCACTATTAAAAAAAAAAAAAAGAAAACATCTTTTTATTTGGAAAAAAACTTTAAGTTTCAGAAAATTGCAAAATTCACCAATTTTTGAAATTTTGCCTATTTTTAAGATCATATTCCATCATATTCCATCATCAGCTTTGGGTTGATGTATTCATTGACTTTTTTTGGTAGGTCTTGGTTTCGGATTGTGTTGTTTACTCTATAACGTGGTTCTCATTTGGGGCATTTGGCCATATTTGGAGGCACTGGGGCTGCTACTGTCATCTCGTGAGTACAGACCCAGGACTGTGCTAGACATCCTACAATGCACAGGGTGGCACTCCCAACAAAAACTTATCTTCGGGCACCTGGCTGGCTCAGTCTGTAGAGTGCACAACTCTTGATCTTGGGGATTGTGAGTTCAAGCCCCACGTTGGGTGTAGACATTACTTAAAAATAAAATCTTTAAAAAAAAAAGAACAAAACCCCAAACTTATCTGGACTAAAATGCTAATAGTACCAAGACTGAGAAACTTGCTGTACTCTTAGTGTATTTATCAAAAAGAGAAATGTTATCGTCTGATCAAAATAGTCTGGGGATTTTTCTCTCCAATTAGGGTTTTGGAGCATAGTTTGTGTATCTCATTTGGTTTATTTATTAGTCTTTCAATTGGTTCTCCCACCATAAACATTTATTTGCCTGTTGCCTAAGAGGGCAGGAGCCAGACATAAAGTGCTACAGCATCTGAGCAGCACTATAAACTAATGGGCACTTAAGTATTTGGAAAAGATGATAGGGCTGCAGCTGGGAAGTCAGGTGGCAGCATTAACATGGCCCAGGGGGCCAGTAAAGCCTGCAGCCTGGGAGATCTGCTCCCAGTTTGAGGCAGCCCTGTCATGGCACTGGGATAAACCACAACCACAAAACTTAGAGAATCCAAGAGGCCATTTCAAATATATCTTCTTGCTACTGTGTTTCCTTCATGAAATGGTGGCAGTGTGGCCATTTCCGAGAGGCTGAGTGGTTGAGGGGCTGACTACATGCTAGACTTTTCCTACATGCAACTGGCCAGGGCTTTTCAGTGAATATCACTCTCCCACTTCCACATGATGGACCTGTGCGGGGTTTCTATTATCTCCAGAGAAGATGGAAACCACAAAGGGAAGCTTAGGTCTTCTGAAAGGCTTTTGCATAGAAAGTTAAAGCTTTTACCCACCATTAAATAGATATATGTTCTGTGATAGGACTTGGGTGTGTATATGAAAGGTTGCTGGTCATGAACTCCAGGATCCATTATTTCTGCACATTACCAGAATGTCTAAGAAGAATCTCTTTTGCAAAGAGGGCACTCAGTAATTTTTAGTATATATTTGGATGTCTTTTGTGTTCCAGGCACTGTATGAGGCACATCAGAGGACAAGAGAGACAAGCTCCCTAACCTCAGGTAGCATATATTAACAGGAGTACCTCAACATATATTTATTCATCAGTTGATTTCTCTCTCTGATAAACTGGCTTCATTGCATCTTTGCAAATTATTGTCAGAAAGTTTTTTGAGATGAATAATGCTTATCTATGAGAACAACAGAGGGACCATCTGTTGAGTTTTCTAGGAGGGTTAATAGCCATCAGCTGGAGTCATAGACTACTGGAAAATCCTTTCTAAGATGTTTATTTAAGTGGATAAGCCACTAAAAGCTCCATAATTGAAGAATGAAATAGTGGAATGGAAAATATGGACATATAAATTGAACCTAAAATTTTAAAGCCATCATATGGGAAATTCAAATGATGGCTTTCTAAAAGAGCATTGTTGCATCTGCGTATTAGAAGCTAAGAGCATTCTTTGTAAAGCAAAATATAATTGTTGTGGATGATAAATACAAATCTGGCCTTATCTATTTTTTCTGTTCCTTTTAACTAGTTTTGGTTCTGTTGGTCCTTTTTGTTGTTCTGTTTTATATAGGAAAATATTTTAATTTTAAAATTTCTTCAAAGCCTTTTTGGAAGGCGTGGGATATAAATAGGGTGGGATATAAATAAATACTTTTTAGCAAAATCAGAGCAGAGTATAGACAATAGATGTCCCCGGGTGAAGGTCAGGAAGCACAGGGGTGGAGAAAGGTATGCCAGGAAGAACAGAAAGTCCCCTGATAGCATTATGTCTCTATGTAATCCTGAGCATAGTGTTCTGTGTCATTTCAGACAAAGCTGACTTTTTTTTTT
>CM052811.1:67116922-67159779 GCA_028533885.1 Nasua narica
CACAGCATTACTGGTGAGCTCACAGGGCTTGTCAAAATGACTTGGGAGGAACTAGCATCCTCTCCTACTCTAGTCTTGCCTCCCCAGTCCTTGCACGTAAGCTGGGTTTCCTCCACACACAAAGAGCCTAACCTGGAGCTGGACACACAGGCCATGTTAGCCAGTAGGTACTGGTTCAATTGTTTTAAAATGTTTATGGCTTTCCAAAAAAAGTATGTACACATCTATTAGAATGACTGAGACAACATTAGTGATAACACCAAATGCTGGCAAGGATGCAGGAAAACCAAATCACTTATACATCACTGGTGAGAATGTAAAATGGCACAGCCATTCTGGAAACCAGTTTGGCAGTTTCGTACAAACCTAAACATGCACTTAACCATATGACCCAGCAATTGCACTCCTTGAATATTTATCCTAGAGTAATAAAAACTTGTGCTCACACAAACCCTTGTACATGAGTGTTTATAGCAGTTTTATTCATAATAGCAAAAAATGCCCTTCAAGTGAATGGTTAAACAAACTTAGGTACTTCTACATTGTGGAATACTATGGAACAACAGAAAACGAGCAGACTACTGATATACAGAGCAACTTGATGGATCTCAAGGAAATGATACTGAGTCCAAATAAAAGCCCAAGCAAAAAGATACATACTGAATGATTCAACATATACAACATTCTTAAAATAACAAGTTTTCAAAATGGAGAACAGATTAGTATTTCCAGTGATTAGGAATGTAGGGAAGAGGTGTTGGATGGAAATGGATGTGACTGTAAAAGGAAACAAAAGAGGGGCCCCTGGGTGGCGCAGTTGGTTGAGCGACTGCCTTCGGCTCAGGTCATGATCCCAGAGTCCCGGGATCGAGTCCCACATCGGGCTCCCAGCTCCATGGGGAGTCCGCTTCTCACTCTGACCTTCTCTCTCTCACTCTCTCTCTTTCCTAATAAATAAATAAATAAAATCTTTAAAAAAAAAAAAAAGGAAACAAAAGAGATCCTTGTGGTTCTTTAACTCTTTTGTATCTTGACCACAGTAGTGTCTATATAAGCCTATTCATGAGATTAAACTGTATAAACACATACACACAAATGAGTAAAAAGTTAAAGCGATCTGAGTAAGATTGGTGGATGTATTAATGTCAATATTCTGATTGTAATATTGTTTTGCAAGCTGTTAGCACTGGGGTAAACTTATAAACAATACATGGATCACTCTGTATCCTTCCTTCCATTCCTTCTTTCTTTCTTTCAAAGATTTCATTTATTTATCTGACAGAGAGCAGTGAAAAAGCATGAGCAGGGGGAGCAGCAGAGGGAGAGGGAGAAGCAGGCTCCCTGTAGAGCAGGGAGCCGTATGTGGGCTTGATCCCAGGACACCGGGACCACAACCAAAGCCAAGCTGAAGGCAGATGTTCAACCAACTGAGCCACCAGTTGCCCCTCTCTGTTTCTTTCTTTCTTTCTTTCTTTCTTTCTTTCTTTCTTTCTTTCTTTCTTTCTTTCTTTCTTTCTTTCTTTCTTTTTTTCTTTCTTTCTTTCTTCTTTCTTTTCTTTCTTTCTTTTCTTCCTTTTCTTCCTTTTCTTTCTTTCTTTCTTTCTTTCTTTCTTTCTTTCTTTCTTTCTTTCAAATTTATTTGAGAGAGAGAACACAAATGGGGAGGAGAGGGAGAAGCAGGCTCTCTGCTGATCAGGGAGCCGGCACCATCCCAGGAACCTGGTATCATGACCTGAGCTGAAGGTGGATGCTTAACTGACTGAGCCACCAAGATGTCTTCTGTATTCTTTCTTAAAACTGCATGTGAATCTATAATAAATTAAAATTTGTAACAGCCATTCATGATAAACTCAGCAAACTGGGAATAGAGGGAGAACTAGACTAGGCTTACCATATGAAACAGCATTCATGCTCCTGATTTGAAAACTCATGTCCCAACTGATTTGAAAAATATGGCCACACAAAAACCTGCATGCAAATGTTTATAACAGCTGTATCCATAATCACCCCAAACCAAAAGCACATCAAGATGTCCTTCAATAGGTGAATAACTAAACAAAGTGGTACATCCAAACAATGGAGTATTAAGCAGCGATAGAATAAAATGAGCTGTTCAAGACATTGATGAATCTTAAATGTATACTGCTAAGTGTAAGAAACCAGTCTGAAAAAAGCACATATCGTATGATTCCAATTATACAACATTCTGGAAAAGGCAAAATGATACAGATGGTAAACAGGTCAGGGGCTGCCAGGGCTTCAGAGGAGAAGAGCCTTGAAAAAGTGAAACACAAATCTTTTTTTTTTTTTTTTTAGGGCAGTAAAACTATTCTGTATGATGCTCTAATGCTGAATACAAGACATTAAGCATTTTCAAAACCCATAGAACTTTACATCAAAAGAGTAAATCTTAATGTATGCAGATTTTAAAAAATCATTTAGGAAATTGGAGATCCCACAGAGGAATGCAGAATGTGACCCAAGAATATAAATGTATTTCAATAACTTTGGAAATGAGAGGAATTTATAAGACTAACAGCAAAAGGAACTATACGTAAGTACCATTTCCCATGGTGGTATGGGTTAACAATACTGAAACCACTATATATGTATACTGGAACTGAATGAATGAATGGGTGATAGGAGCCAGGTTGTTGTTGGAGTGGGAGGTTACAGATAAGGAAGAGGAAGAAGCTAGAATAATCTATGTTGTAATGGGTTAGAGTTGGAAATATCAGTATGAACTCATATTTAGCTTACCATAGATACAGATGATTACAGATAGAAATATTTATAGATATGTGTATATATAGGTTAGTCTACACACCTATATTTATTTGCTCTGTCAACTGAGAGGGCTTAAAAAGAAATACCCCAGAGGTGCCTGGGTGGCTCAGTCGGTTCGGCATCCCACTCTTGCTTTCAGCTCAGGTCATGATCTAAGGTTTTTGAGATTCAGCCTTGCCTCAGGCTCCATGCTCATCAGGGAATCTACTGCAGATTCTCTTTCCCACTGCCCTCTGCCCTTCCCCCTGCTTGCATACACTCTCTTTCTCTCTCTCTCTCTCTCGAAAGTAAATAAATCTGAAGAAAAAGAAGGAGGAGGAGGAGGAGAAGGAGAAGAAGAAAGAAAAGAGAAAAGGAAAGAAAAAAGAAAAGAAAAGGGGCACTTGGATGGCTCAGTGGGTTAAAGCCTCTGCCTTTGGCTCAGGTCATGATCTCAGGGTCCTGAAATCGAGTCCCACGTCCCTGCTGAGCAGAGAGCCCGCTTCCCCCTCTCCCTCTTCCTTGTACTTGTGATCTCTCCCTCTCTGTCAAATAAATAAATAAAATCTTAAAAAATAATAATAAAGGAAAAGAAAAGAAAAAAGAAATTATACCCAGTAGCAGGGAACACACCTAGAGCGCAGATCTTGGTTCTTTTTTTTTTTTTTAAAGATTTTTATTTATTTATTTGACAGAGAGAGAGAGAGATCACAAGTAGGCAGAGAGGCAGGCAGAGAGAGAGGGGGAAGCAGGCTCCCTGCTGAGCAAAGAGCCTTATGTGGGGCTCGATCCCAGACCCTGAGATCATGACCTGAGCCAAAGGCAGAGGCTTTAACCCACTGAGCCATCCAGGCGCCCCCAGATATTGGTTCTTAATACCATTATCCAATAAAAGGAATCAGGGCTCCTTGGAGAAAAGTCTGATTCTAGGAATGAGACAGGAAAGTTGGAAATTTGAACGTTGGAATTTGATCTTGTAGTGCCAGAAAGTAATAGAGTGCTAAAAAACAAAAAACCCTAAAATCAACCTCCTAGCGATGGTCATATGGGGACATAAGGGCCAACGGGATGAGCTCCTAATGGCCAAAGCTAGAACAATGTGAACAACACAATGAATAAAATAGTATTGTATTGTAACCGTCAGTATAAAATAAATATTCATGACTCCATACAGATATAAATAAGTGATTAAGTAAATAAATACATTGAGGAGATTAGACAAATCTGCCATTCAGAACTGCAAATAATTGATGTAGATGTTCTACCCCTAAGGGTGTGAAATATAATTCCCCATTCCTTAAATGTGGGTTGTGCATGGTGATTTTCTTCCAAAGAATATAGCATGGAAAGAAAAAAAAAGAGAAAGTTTACAGTAGAGAATTCTGACAAACACTGTCCCAGCCAGTTGATCAAGAGTAAATAACGTCAGCAGTGATAAGTCATGTTGATAGTATGTCCACCTTGATATGATGTGATGATTAGGGCACCTTTTCTCTGTGGTCTTCCTCCCCAAAACACATTTCCCCAGTCTAATCATGAGGGAACATCAGATAAATCACAATTGCAGGACCTTCTACAAAATATCTGACCAGAAGTCCTTAAAATTCTCAAGTGTTGTCAAAACAGGGTAAATCTGGGTAATAGTCACAGCCAAAAGGAGCCTAAGGAGACATAACTGCAAAACATCATATAGTATCCTAGATAGGATCCTGATATAGAAAAATGGCATTAGGGGAAACCTGAGGAAATCTAAAGTATGAACTTAGGTTACTAAGAATGTATCAAGATTGGCCCATTAGTGGTACCATACTAATGTACTAATGAGAGATGCTAATGGTAGGGGAAACTGGATGTGATGTATACAAGAACTCTCTGTACTATCTAAATATTGAATATGTACATCTAAGACTGTTCTGAAAATGAAAATTTATTCTAAAATAAAGGAAATAGGGGTGCCTGGGTGGCTCAGTGGGTTAAAGCCTCTGCCTTCAGCTCAGGTCATGATCTCAGGGTCTGGGATCGAGCCCCACATCGGGCTCTCTTCTTGGCAAGGAGCCTGCTTCCCCCTCTCTCTCTGCCTGCCTCTCTGCCTACTTGTGATCTCTTCTCTGTCAAATACATAAGTAAAATCTTTAAAAAAATAAATGAAATAAAGGAAATAGACATGTCCCCTCTTCCACTCCTAGGGAGAGTTCTGGTACACCTGTGCAGGAGCTAGAGGTACCTTCACACTTTGGCCTTTCAGTTTTCTCTCTTTGCCCCCACCCTCTGCAGTGGTTGAACAGAGAGGACTTAATGCTGAGACTGTCTGATTGTCTAAACCCATGAGGAAAATGGTGGAAAATTCACTATCATCACTGCCAGAAAGAGTGACTTATGGCTTTGCTCTTGAGCTCCCAGTTTGGCTTTATACTGTATCTTGTATGGACTTTTATTCCTGAATCTTGACTAGACTCCTTAGGCTTAACATTTTGGCCTCAGAAATACTGGGCACTTGCATTGCCTGTTTACCTTCTACAGTAATCAGCTATGTACTTTAATTTGGAGTTTACATGATGAGTACCTCTTTACTCAGCTCCATTCCTACAGGCACAGATAACAATGCTAAAAATCAACAGCAGAAGAAATACCAAGAGGCCATCCCAACATTAAGGGAGATTGCTGTTAGTGACATAAACCAGATATTCTTTTTTGAAACCAAAGAACTTTACACCAAAACCTGAAATGAATGTAGACATACTGACACCCAGTATTTATTTGTGATCTTTGATATAATAATTTTGACCATAATTATTTTGACTGTCTTTTATTAATACCCAGTATCAAGATGTTAAAAAAAGTAAGTTGAACTCTTATATTAAGTTCTATTAATATTGTAAATGTTTTTAAATATTAGTTATTAATGGAAAGAATAAATAAAATGCTACATTAACAAAGAAAAATGAAAAATAAAGAGAATGAAGTATGGATACATGTAACAACTTGGGTCGATCCTAAGGGAATTACGCTGAGTGAAAAAAGCCAACTCAAAAGGTTACATTTATGTATTATGTAGCAATTTATATTAAATTTGTAATAGCAAAATTATTGAGATAGAAAACAGACCAGTGGTTGGCAGGGGCTAGGGATGGAGGCGAGGTAGGGCATGAGTAGCAGGAAGGACACCTGTGATAATGAAACAGGTTTGTATCTTGGTTGTGGTAGTATTTGCATGAATCTACACATACGAAAATTGCATGGAACTACATGCACATACACACACAAGGGCATGTATGACTGGTGAATTCTAAATAAGCTTTGTCCATTGTACTAATGTAATTTTCCTGGTTGGGATATGGTGTACACCACAGGGTGAATCGGAGTAAAAGGTAAATGGAATCTCTCATTACATATTTAAAGGCATTAGCTGCTGCCTTTATTCATTCTTTTTTAATTGACATATAATTCATATACCACAAAATTCATCCTTTTGAAGTGTATAATTCAATGGACTTTAGTATATTCACAGTCCAGTTTAGTATATTAGTATATCGATCACATATATATAACAATAACCACTAATTCTAGAACACTTTTGTCACCACAAAAGAAACCCTATCCTCAGTAGTCATTCCCCATTTCCCCCTCCTTTATCTTCTAGAAACTACTAATCTACTTTCTGTCTCTGTGGATTTGCCTATTCTTGAAATTTCACTTACATGGAATCAGTACAATATGTGTTCTTTTGTGTCTGGCCTTGTTCACCAGCATGTTTTCAAGATACACCCACCCTGTAGCATGTATGAGTTTTACATTCCTTTCTGTAATTGAATAATATTCCATTGTATAGCTATACCACATTTTGTTCATTCATTACTTAATGGACACCTAGGTGGTTTCTGCTTTTTGACTATTACAAATAATGTTGCTATACACATTTATATACAGGCTTTTTTGAACATATATTTTCAGTTATCTTGAGTATATACCTATGAGTGGACTTTTTGGGTCATATGATAACTCTTTTAATTTTTTGAAGGACTGACACAGTTTTCCAAGATGCAGCCCTATTTTACATACCCACCAGCAGTGTATGAAAATTCCAGTTTCTCCACATCCTCACTAACATGTTATTGTCTGTCTTTTTTTTTATTTTTTATTTTTTTATTTTATTTTTTTTTAAAGATTTTTTTTATTTATTCATTTAACAGAGAGAGAACACAAGCAGGCAGAGAGGCAGGCAGAGGCAGAGAGAGGAGCAGGCTCCCTGCAGAGCAAAGAGCCTGATGCGGGACTTGATCCCAAGATGCTGGGATCATGACCTGAGCCAAAGGCAGTTGCTCAACCAACTGAGCCACCCAGGGGTCCCTGTCTGTCTCTTTTTTTAAAAGGAAACTTTATTTGCAGGAAATAAAGAGATCATGGGGAATCCGTCTGTCTTTTTTATTATAGCTATCTCAGTGGGTATGAAGTGATATTTCTTTTTTTTTTTTAAGATTTTATTTATTTATTTGAGAGAGTGAGAAAGCATGAGGGAGGGGAGGGTCAGAGGGAGAAGCAGACTCCCCGCTGAGCAGGGAGCCCGATGTGGGACTCGATCCTGGGACTCCAGGATCATGACCTGTGCCGAAGGCAGTAGCTTAACCACTGAGCCACCCAGGTTCCCTGAAGTGATATTTCATTATGGTTTTGATTTTCTATTTCTTTTTTTTTAAAGTTTATTTATTTATTTGAGAGAGAGAGAGAGAGAGATCGAGCATGAGCAGGGGAAGGGACAGAGAGAGAGGGAGAGAGAGAATCCCAAGCAGATTCCCTGCTGAGCACAGAGCTCCATTCAGGGCTTGATCCCATGACCCAGAGATCATGACCCGAGCCAAAACCAAGAGGGGGATGCCCAAACGACTGAGCCCCCTAGGCAGCCCTGATTTTCTATTTCTTAATGACTCAGTTTCATTAGCTTTTGTCTTTTTAGGAATTTATCTATGGCATCTATGTTATCTATTGTTAGTTTTTACTTACAGTCCTTTTTATTTTTATTTTTGTAAAGTTGATAGTAACATCCTCTTTTATTATTGATTTTAGTAATTTGAGTCTTCTTTCCTTTTATCTTCACCAGTCTAGCTAAAGGTTTACCAATTTTGTTGATTTTTTCAAAGAACCAACTTTTGGTTTTACTGATTTTCTCGACTGTTTTTCTATTCTATATTTCATTTATTTCCTCTCTAATCTTTTTTTCTTTCCTTCCTCTTGCCTTGGATTTAATTTGCTTTTCTTTTTCTAGTTATTTTAGGTTCAAAGTTAGGTTACTGACGTAAGATTTTTTCTTCCTTTTAAACAGGCATTTATGGCTCTGTATATTTTTTGCAACTTCATGTGAATCAAGTATTACTTCAAAATAAAAAATTGAAGGAAAAAGTATGTACTTCTACTATGCCGAGGGAGCTGTATGTGGTGATGACTTGGCCATTGTATCTATCCTCAAGGAGGTTAGTCTGGTGGAGCAAGGTACCAACAGAATGATCTGGGAGACGCAGAGATGGCTGCTTGCTGCAGAGATGAGAGAAGATACTGAAGAATATCCAGGAAAAGTCGCACCAAGGTACAATTGAGGGCTTATGTGAATTGAAGAGCTATGCTTCCACCACGGGACTTCCATTCTCAGGCCAGTCCTGACGAGGTTGTCACTTCGGTCTTCTCAGATCTTCAGGGACCACAGCTGAAGCCATTTGGGACAGGGATGGATGCACACTCTGATTAAAGCTAATATTCCTAGCTGACAGCTTTTCTCTGCAGCTCAGAATTCTTAGAGATACCCCTATACCAAGTCATTCAAAATGTTCAAAATGTACCTATTGACTTCCTTTATATAAGATAGGAAGAATGGTGTTAAAACAGGAAGGGAAGGCTAGAAAATTTGTTGGGGTTACTAATAATGAAAACATTTGAAAGAGTTCCCATATACCTTCAACGAACTTCCTCAACTCTACCAAACATTAACACTTTGCTTTGGGTTTCTAACACTTATTTAATGTTTATTTTTAAATCTTTTTGATTGGATGACACACATTCTTTTAGTTTAAAAGAGCAATAGTATAAAGAGGTACACAGGTAAAAAGTCTTGTTCTTGCCTCTGCCCTTTTTTCTTTTTTTGAAGATCTCATTGACTTTATTGAGTGAATCGTGAATCAGGCAGCATCCCATCTAGCCAGTAGAAGGAGCCTACCTCCTCTGCCCTTTCCAGCCCATTACTCTCACACTCACACTTACAGGTGACCATCTGTGTTTTTCCTTATGCAAACACAAACAAAATATTTTCATACCTCCTCTTCTCCTTCTTCCTGTCCCCCAAAACTAGCATCCTATGCATACTGTTCTGGACTTTGCATTTATCATTTAACAATGTTGCTTAGAAAGATTTCCAAATCAGAACATAGTAATGCTCTTAAAAAAACAAAAACAAAAACAAAAACATGGACTTCAGCCCCCTGCCCTCCAGCATCACCTTAGACATTGCTCATGTTCCCTCTTTCCTGTCTAACCTCAATTGTTTGAATCCCAAATTCCCCAAGCGTAGTTCATTCTCTGTGCTAACAAGCTCAGGGCTTACACAGACCCCAGGCTGTGTGACTGGAGCAAAGCCACAAACCCCCTGTGCCATCAAGACCACAGGGACACATTCAGGAGCGATAGCAACAGGGTGATGATTGCCTTAGCATGAGCGACACCCCAAAGAGATCACTCTGGGCCAAGGAGAAGAGATGATCTGGAACTAGGCCTTGTTGCCAAGCAACCCCAGAGGGGATGAAATTAACTCAGTCTGTTTTTCATGTAACTGCATCTCAAATGAAAGCTGAGGCCAGAGTTGATCCCATGCAAAATTAATAATCACCACATGATTCTTTCAAGTGGCTGTCGCAGAAAGACAGGGAACTAAAGAAACCAGTATACCCCCTTTTTAAAGGGGTAACGAAAGAGGAGGGGGGAAGAGAACAAATTCATGCAGATTCCATGTTTTTCCATTTGAGTCTTAGGTAGGATATCAGGCCTTTCTCTCTTAGACTGCTGTTGAATCTCCCTGGTAGGAAACCTGCTTTAAAACTAGATCCCAAGTAGGGCCCCTGGGTGGCGCAGTTGGTTGAGCGACTGCCTTCAGCTCAGGTCATGATCCCGGAGTCCCAGGATCGAGTCCCACGTCGGGCTCCCAGCTCCATGGGGAGTCTGCTTCTCACTCTGACCTGCTCTCTCTCACTCTCTCTCTTTCCTAATAAATAAATAAATAAAATCTTAAAAAAAAAAAAAAAAAAAAAAAAAAAACTAGATCCCAAGTAGACAAGATAATATGCACCAAAGACTTGAGGGAGGATATTTTTCCTAGAGGTGAGAGAAAACTTGGATCATATGAAACCCTTTTAGTCTTTTTTAGAAAATTTAAAATGTACTTTTCCCCATTAGTATGTTCAGGGAAGATCAATTGTCATAAAAATAAACATAGCCCTTCCCCCTACTCTCCTTAACCCAGCACCCATGGCTGAAAGAGGAGCACAGCTTGATAGACTCACTAACCCTTTCTTTTCAAGGGCTTCTCAAATTTAAAAGACAAAAATGACAGAGGAGAGTGGTTCCCCCACCTGTCACCCACTGCCTCTGCTGCATTAATTTGGGTAAATGACCTGTGTGGTCGGAAATGAGCAGTGGCCTTCTCCCCAAAAGAACCTTTGATTATTATTTTGTAGTTGTGCCACAAAACGTAGTTAAAAATAAAGCTTTTTTTAGCCAAAGAAACTAATTTTATCTCAGAAGGAAAGCTTTCTTGCCCAGCAGAAGGTGAGACTTTGTCCTAGGCAAAGTAGTGACTGGTGGTCTTCCTCACTTAGCATTTATGCACCGTATTTGCTCGTGTTGGGACAGGATACTCCCCTGTCTCCTTCTGACACCACCATGTCCACCGCATACTAGACCAGTTTGAGCAGACTGCGTTCTCTGCGAAGCAATGAGTATCTGCTGATAAGAGTGGAGCAGAATGTACTGGTACATAGGGAAAACGAGAGAGCAAAATGTACACAACTGATTTTTGGAAACTCTGTCAGTGAGGATCTCAGCAGGAAACAGATGCTATATTCAAATTGGATGCTTTGAGGAGCTTTTAATAAAGGGGCTATTTAGAATGGTTGGTGGGGAAACCACAAAGGACGGGTATTACCTGGGGCTGATCACCCTGGGTTGGTAGTCACTCCCGTGCCTCAGCCTTCGTGGTGAGAGAACAGGCAGGCAGCGGGGTGGCAGAGAGAGGGCCATTGTATGCAGTGTAGCCAGTGGGGGGAGGGAGAGCCCTACATCATTTGCCTCCTTCCCTCTGACTTCCGGCAAGGGCTCCCCATTTGGCTGAAGCCCACTGGAAGTCAGAGGACCAAGAAACCCTTGAATGTAGAAATGGTAGGTCAGCCTCCTGGGGCATAGAGCAGCAGGCAGAGATCATAACACAGAAAACAGTGAATCCTAACCCTAACTTCACCAGAAGCCTGGGCTTCTGGTCTATTCATTCATTCAGCCAGCATTTACCAATCACCAGCTCTGTGCAGGCACTGAACTAGGAGATGCACCAGTAAGCAAGGCAGCCCTCATGGAGTGGACAGTCCCTCTGGCCATGTAAGGCCTAGGCAAAGCTGCAGACTATATCCAGACTGAACTTTCAAGATCACAAGCCCTCCAACGTGTACCATGGTTATTGCCTGACTTGTCTTATCCCTCTTAGTCAGCAATAAAGATTTTCTTGTTTCATGTGTCAACTCTACTTTAAATAAATCAAGAGGGGGCCTGGCTGGCTCTGTTGGTGGAGCATGTGACTCTTGATCTCGGGGTTGTAAGTTCGAGTCCCACATGGGGTGTAAAGATTACTCAAAAATAAAATCATAGGGGCGCCCGCGTGGCTCAGTTGTTGGCCGTGTGCCTTTGGCTCAGGTCATGATCTCAGGGTCCTGGGATCAAGCCCCGCATGGGGCTCCCTGCTCGGCAGGAAGCCTGCTTCTCCTCCCTCTCCCACTCCCCCTACTTGTGTACCCTCTCTTGCTGTCTCTCTGTCAAATAAATAAATAAAATCTTAAAAAGTAAAATAAAATAAAATCATAAATAAATAAAATGTCAAGCAAGCAAAAAAAGAAGATTCTCTTGTTATAACTATGGGTAGTGTGTCTACGTAGGTGTGTGTTAAGGCATGGGTATTAGAAGGACACATGCAGAAGGAAGATAGCTGGATCTGAGGCAAGATAGGAACAGAGGTAAAGCCAGGTCACAGGAGCTTCTCTGCAGGGCATGGCCTGGAAGGACCCAGCTCCTAGCCATGTCTGCCCTCTGCCTCCTCCATGTGCACCCAGATCCTAGGTCTTCTTTCTGTAGGTTTGGCTCAGCCCATCTTTCTATGCTGGTCCACTGAGGCCACTGCCTAGCCTATGTGGGTGGCCCTTGGGCTAACCCCCTGTCCCCAGCCTAATAGTGGCCATTCCTGGGTATAGAATAGCTTGGTGTTATCTCTGAGCAGAGTGCTCTAGGTGGGGCCATCTCTTCTCTCTAGGAGCCCCTGGCTGACCTTCCCAAGGCCCCCTACTACTAGAGGACAAACTCCTAGAGGTCAGGGATCTGAGTCTTACATTGGCTTTCCAGCAGTACATGGCATTGTTTCGTTTAAGTCAGCCACTCAATCTGCATTTACAGAGTAGACTGGGCAAAATAACCCCTAAGTTGCAACTAGCTACCTTAACTACATCTGTTCTTGGGAATCTTAAGGCACAAAGCCATTTGACATTTGTTGGGAAGGACTTTGTTGATCCACAGGTGGCAAAGCCAACCTGGGCTGGGCTGATGAATAGACACACTGACGAAGTGTGCATACTGTTGGGGACAATGGTTCCCTTTTTCCTGAAATGCCTCCCAGCTGTGTGTGGCCAAGCCAGGGCTAGGCTCAGTTCCTTATACTAAGAAATCTCTAGTGTAGCCCGAGAGCAAGTGAGGGCACTACCTTCCTGCTATGGTAACCCTCTTACTCCATTTCAGCAATATGAGCTTACTGACATTGTACAGAGACTGACGGCATCGGTTCTTCCCAGAACAAAGCTAGCCCTTCTGATGGCGAGCATGGTACTCAATGCTGTGTGTTGGAGAGATTTCCTTCCAGATTGTTTTTGAGGGATAGGATTCCTTTGGCTGATAATTGGCGGTATAAGCTAGAGTAAAACTGCTAGTAGAAATGTTTTTGAGGGGCACCTGGGTGGCTTAGTCAGTTAAGCGTCTGCTTTCTGCTCAGGTCATAATCCCAGGTTCCTGGGATTGAGCCCCACAGCCCAATTGAAATAATTGTTGATTTGATTATCTCTAAGTTTCTATAAATTGCCCTGACTTCTTGCTCAGTGGGGAGCCTGCTTCTCTTTCTTCCTGTGCCCCTCCTCTCACTCATGTTCTCTCTCTGTCAAATAAATGAATAAAATCTTAAAAAAAAAAAAAAAAAGAAAAAAGAAATGTTTGTGCATTCTCCTATACTTTTGGCCTAGAAATTTTAAGGCAGAAGACAACTGTTTCCCTTGCAGGGACAGTTGGCACTTTCCACATGGCATAGCTTTCTAAACTAAATTCACCAGTCCTTGGGAGACTTGCTCATCCAGAGACTCAGCTGGATAACAACTTGAAACAGCAGGATTAACCCCTAGGATGGGGGAGGTTTTAATTAACTTCATCTGAGAACTTTTCAAGGCCTTTTCAACTGTTTTTAGAATGCTGTGTTCCAAGCTATAGAGGTTAAAACCTCCTTTTTTCTGGCATCTAAAAGTGACCTTTAGAAGCAAAATAAGAACAGCTCTTGGCCCCTGATACCACCACACCTTAGCCAGGCCTGAACCTGCCGCTGAAGAGGAGAAACTGTCTCTGGAGTCTTTTTAGGGCCAGAATGGCATTTTTGACCTTAGGCATGAGGACCTGGAGGTCTTGGAACAGACTGCTTGATTGGCCATCAATGCTCGAGTAGGCTCTAGGTCTTTTCCCAATGCCTGGGACTTTGGAGGACAGCCAGTGAATGTAATAGCCAGCTGGGCAGTATTGAATATCTAGAAAGGGGGAATGGTACCATGAGGACTGGGCTTCCCAGGAGCAGAGCAGAAATTACCTGTTGGGACTAATGGATCTAAAAAAGTCAAGGGAAAGGGCATGAGATCTTTTTTCCACCTGAAAAGATGTGCTGTACCTTTTCTTTTTTTTCTTTTCCTTTTCTCTCTCTCTCTCTTTCTCTCTCTCTCTTTCTCTTTCTTTTCTTTTCTTTCTTTTTCAGCAGAGAGACACAAGCAGAGGAAGCCGCAGGCAGAGGGAGAAGGGGAATCCGACACTCTGCTGAGCGGAGAGCACGACACGGGGCTCCATCCCAGGACCCTGGGATCATGACTGGAGCCAAAAGGCAGATGCTTAACCCACTGAGCCACCCAGGCATCCCAGAAACAGTCACACATTTTAAGAGTGAGGACCATGTTGTATCCTCCTTAGTCTTGCTCATAACAGGAACTCAGGTAATATTTCATTGAGGTGCTTCTCCCTAAGTCACATGACTTCACCCATTCCCCAGTGTTCATTTTCTCTCCAGTTCCTTCCTTTAACCAATCTCCCATCTCACCAAGTCAAGAAAATGCTTTCATTGTCTTTTCTATGCAAGCTGCTGCCTTGCACAGAAGTTCACTAATAAACCACCAAAAGGGAACAGGAAGGGTAGGGAAAGTGGAATTGGTTTTCCTTGAGCCCTGCCTGGTTTTCACCTGGCATGACCTGATTCTAAGTCACACTGGCAAAAAGCCTGTTCCACCCTAACTCTTCCTTCCCAACTGCCCACTCTCATTTAAAAATAAATAAACAAATATTTAAGAAAATGAATGAATGTTTTCTGATCATAAAAATAATAAATCCCATTTGGAAAAGAGAGTAATATACTCTTCTCCACTCTAATGGATTTAAAAAATTACTTTCCGTGGTGAATTTCTGAAGCCATGGTTGGTTCTTCCTTTCCAGGGCTTTCCAGAAGAGGGAAGTGAGTAAACCCCTCTATCTCTGATCCTTGATTCCATAATTCCATTGTGGTGCCTGTTGCCCGTTGAAAGTGCTTCAGTCCCAGGTCTGTGATATCATGCAGATGCTCACAGCTGACCAGATGTTTACTTTAATCAGATTTTACTAATAAAAGCTTAGAAAGACAGGCAGGAAATGGGGAGAGGGGCCCAGGACTGAGATTCTTTTTTTTTTTTTCAGGATTTCTTATTTATTTGACAGAGAGAGAGAAAGGCAGGCAGATGGAGAGTGGGGAGAAGCAGACTCCCCACTGAGCAGAGAGCTGCATTTGGGACTTGATCCCAGAACCACAGAATCATGATCCGAGCCAAAGGCAGACGCTTAATGGACTGAGCCACCTGGACATCCCAATGCTGCATCTTTTTAAGAATGGACATCTCATTCTTTCATTCAGGAAGGTTGATTGAGTCCTTCCTGCCCAGGCACCATGCTGGGTATTAGATGATAGAGTAGGAAACAGTCACACACATTTTTTTTTTTAAAGATTTTATTTGTCAGAGAGAGAGAGACAAAGAGGGTACAAGGAAGGGGAGCTGCCACAGAGGGAGAAGCACACTCTTCTCTGAGCAGGGAGCCCGATGTGGGACTTGATCCCATCAGGACCTGAGCCCAAGGCAGACGCTTAACTGACTGAGCCACCCAGGTGCCCCTGGGACTGAGGGTCTGTGTTTATATCGAATAGGATTGGACTGGACCCTGAGCCCTCAGTTTGACTCCAGGTTTTGTCAGTAACTAGCTGTTCCCTTAAAAGAGTCTCTCAGACTCTATTTATTATATCATTTGTGAAATAATTGTTGATTTGATTATCTCTAAGTTTCTATAAATTGCCCTGACCCATAGTTTAAGAATAATTATTTATTTGGTTAACCTATTTTCTCTCTCCACCATGGTTCCTACTCTTTCCACCTTAAAGACCTACCAATTTTACTGTTTCTCGTTACCCAGCCCTACTGTTCTTCCCTGTAGAAAGGAGCGAAATGTTCTCTTTTCCAATTGTTCTTGTCTGTGAGCAAACTCACCATGTCACTTCTTCATCATCTTTCGTGCTCTTTCTCCATGCTCTTTCTGTTGTCTTCCCAGGCTTTTATCTGCAATGAGGTTTGCCTCTCTGATCTATGGCTTTTACTGACATAATCAATTAATTAACAAGTCTTTATTGGGCAATGACAAGGAACAAAGCACAGCTCAGTGCTGTTAAAAAGAGAATACGACGTGTTCTCAGGCTTGTAGAAGACAAGATCTCTGAGGCTGCAAATACCTTAGCTACCTTCTGGTCCACCACTGACGGCCCTGCCTCGCCAAACCTTCTCTTCTCTGGGCTGCTCCATCTCTACACCTCGCCTTCCTCCTCCCTGTATCACTTCTTCCTGACTTCCTTCTGCTGGATCCTCCCTCGGGCCCATTCACTACATCTGGTTCCCAGGGGCTCTGTCCTGGGCCCTCTTCTCTTCTTGGTCTCTTCATTCCCTGGACCATCTCTGCCACTCCCCTGACTTCAGTTACCATCTATATGCTGATAATTCCCCCCAGATATGTATTGTCATTCGTATTAATGTGTCTGTAGCAGCACCTAGGATCAAACACATTAACATATGGGTAGTGAAACATAGAATAAAGAAAAACTAGAGGGGTGCCCGAGTGGCTCAGTTGGTTAAGCGGCTGCCTTCAGCTCAGGTCATGGTCTCAGGGTCCTGGGATCAAGCCCCTCATCGGGCTCTCTGCTCAGCAGGGAGCCTGCTTCCCCCTCTCTCTGCCTGTCTCTCTGCCTACTCGTGATCTCTCTCTCTCTGTCAAATAAATAAATAAAACCTTAAAAAAAGAAAAAGAAAAACTAGAACTACCCTCTCGAAAGTTCTAGTCAGATTTTGCCATCAAGTTAGTTTTGGTGCCATCTCATTGTCCAGAGCTATCTGGATTTCGGGTTTGCACAGGATGACGGACCTGTATGAGGAGGGGTGGCCTTTGTCACTCCAGAGAGGAAAAAAGGGGAAAGAAAAGAGAACTGTTTCGTACTTCCCCTTCCACAGAACAATGAGTATCCACAAGAGGTCTCTACTGCTAGAACGAGGAGTAACTACAAACTTGCTTTTCCTTGTTAAAATAATGATAATAAAATAATAAAGTTCTGTCACATCTTGGCTCCCCACTACACTAGTGGCTGTATCAGACTGAAGCACCTCACTGTACCGGGAATTTCTCACTTAGCTGAAATGCTTAGGGTTTCTGTAACACAGAGTCTCTGTACTTCCTGAATTCATATACAACACTCACACTTACGGCTTTAATCCTTCGGTATTTAATTAGGTATATAACAATGAACAAAGTAAATTTCCCAGCTCCTTTCAGTGATGACTATTTTCATACCCTAGCATAACAATTCCTATGAGTTGGCCCAATAGCCAGATTGGTAATGGAGTTAGAGAACGTTCAAGAAGCTAGGGGTGAGGGATGGTGGGACAGAGCAGCACTGCAAGGCCGAATAATACGTTATTTTAGTATTTTCAGGGAGATAGAAAAAAAAATGCATGCAAATATCTCTATACCCCACCTCCTTTTGTTTTGCAAAGCCTTTTTTTTTTGTCCAAGTCTCATTTTTGGATTAGACCCTTGTTGACTATGTCTGTTGAAGTCCTAGATAAAGGCCTATTTGTTTGACCTGTCGTATCCAGAATTGCTCTAACTGCTCGTTTTGATTTTCTTATTGTGTTGACTGCGCTAGGAAGCTTGGCAGGAAGCACACTATGGAAATGTGGAACTGAACAGCTTAATGTGTGTAATTTGGGAAGTTCAGCAGATGCCAGGGCTT
The DNA here is from genome assembly GCA_028533885.1 of Nasua narica. Lineage (NCBI taxonomy): Eukaryota > Metazoa > Chordata > Mammalia > Carnivora > Procyonidae > Nasua > Nasua narica. The sequence goes on from CM052811.1 coordinate 67,134,567, forward strand.
AGCAGGCTCTCGGCTCGTTCAAGACTAATCCTGTGGATTTTCATTCTTGTGAGCATCATGCCCCTTAAGTCTGAGGGCTTAGGTCCCACCCCAAATCAGCCCCCACAGCTATCTCCCAGCTGTCCCACTCTTAAAAACTAGGTTGGGAGCTGACAAAGGCTCTCCTGTGACCCCTTCCTAAGGAAGTAGAAGGGTAGTGAGATCACTGGGTTCCAGAGACAGTCCTGGTAAAGGCCGATATACAGTGTTTCCTCCGGACATGAGTGTGGACTCCTAGCTGGTTTCTAGGAGACATGTGGAACTGCAAATGCAACATCCATCCGCCCTATAGTGGATGACATGTTGTGCCCCCCAAATCCCCCTCCAAGACTGAAGCACTTGTTTCCCCATCTACTGGGCGGGTTGATAGCAGCCACCCTGAGTCCTTTTCTGAGACTTCTCTGCTGAAAAAAGCCACCTTGCTCATGGTCATGTTCCCTTTCCCAAGGACAGCTCACATCTAATATCTGGTTGATGTAGCAGTGAAAAGACTCAGCTCTGTCACCCCAATTTGGGACAACTCTGAGACATCCCAACACCAGAGCTCCCCGAAAGATCACATAGGCTTCTTTTCTTTTTTCTTTCCTTTCCCTTTTCCCTTTCCTTTCTCTTTTCTTTTCTCCTTTTCTTTCCTTTTTGCTTTCTTTTTTTTTCTTTTCTAAAGTAGGCTCCATGCCCAACATGGGGCCCAAACTTACGACCCCTAGATCTATAGTCATATGTTCCACTGACTGAGCCAGCTAGGCACCCCCTTTCTGAAATGTTTGATTGTCAAGATTCTTCCAGAAAGTTTCCTGGTGACCTAAAATCTTTTTTCTGACTTCTAATGCTCATTAATTTGATTTTGGCTGATCAATTAAATTCGGCTTCCTTTTTCTGCAGCTTCACAGGCACAAAGTTTTTAGAGTTAGTAAAATCTAAAAACATCTCTGTGCAGCTGGGGGGTGGAGGGAAGGTGACTCCTAAAGGGTGCTGCCTCAGGAAAATCATGTCCTGGAATGGTGTTAGATGAGAAGTGAAGGAAATGTGATGAAAAGCATTTCAATTTGCAGAGGAACAAGGGCTTAAACCTAATGTTTGGCTCAGAACACGATACTAAGTTTTAGAAAAATGCATTCTCTCCTTTCTGTAGTTGATTTTGAAATGTCAGTTCATAGCTGTCCCAGTTTGGTGCTGAAGAAACTGCCCAGCATGGTTGTGGGTGGGAGCCCACTTGTCTGTATTTCCCTCCACCTACACAGTTTCCTTTTTTTTTTTCTGCTAGTTGACGTCTAATTTATAAACAGTCAAATGCACAAATTCAAAGTGTACAGTGTGGGGGCACCTGAGTGGCTCTGTCGGTTATGTGTGTCTACCTTCGGCTCAGGTCATGATCCCAGGGTCCTGGGATCAAGTCCCACATTGGGCTCATGTCTCGGTGGGAAGTCTGCTTCTCCTTTTGACCTTCCCCCCTCTCGTGCTCTCTCTCTCTCTCTAATAAATAATTAAAATCTAAAAAAGAAAGTGTACAGTGTGGTAAATTTTGACAGTGGTGTGTTCCCACTAAGCCATAATTCTAATCAATAGATGAAACATTTCTCTCATCTCAGAAAGTTCCCTTATACCTCTTTTCATTTAATGCCCTTCTTGTCCCTGGGGCAACTGGTGTTCTGATTTCTATCACCATAGGTTAGTTCTTACCTGTTCTTGTACTTCATGTATATTCTTTGTGTATGGCTTCTTTCACTCAACATGTTTTGAGATTTATCCACCTTGTTACATGTATCCTGCTTCCCTTTTAAGATGACCCATGATGTGCCTATTTTTTTTGCCTTAAGCATCTTTGCCGCAAGCATTTCCTCCATATGAGTTATTGGCTGTAAGACAATTTTGACATAAAAGATAAAATGGCAAAAAATAACAGAGGGACATTCATTAAAAAGAACATAATGAAACTTGGAAAATGAACAGATTTAAAAGACTTTATTGCAAAATACAAAATACTTGAATACATTCAAAATGTATAATGTTGATTCATGGCAATACTGCACCAATAACTGATTTTATTTTGTAGATCGTACTACCTAAGTAGTTGTCTTCAAAGCCTTTCATTCACAGTATTATCCTTTTTTTTTTTTTCTTGTTGATTTGTTTCCCTGTTTGGCATCACATGTTTTTTGCTAAGATTTCTTCTTTTATTAAGAGAGGCATCAGGTATACTGTACATGTACAAATGCACATCTGTAACTGGGATTTGGATGATGTTGTGAAAGCCTTCCCTACTGCTGTTTTTTCTTGGCATACTGTCACTTACCCACTGATAGAGGTCCCAGAGTTCTAGGGAAATGTGGGTTCAAAACTCTATGCCACCATATAGACCACTATGCCATTATGAGAGCTAAGATTTACATCATATAAAAATGGGAGGGCTGCCTCGAGAAATGAAACCAAACTGTCAACCAGTTGATGAAACCAAACCATCAAACAAACCAGACTATCAACCAATTACTTTTTTATCTTTTTTGAAGATTTGTAAAGAGATTTTATTGATTTATTTTAGAGAGAGAGAGAGGAGAGGGGCAGAGCGGAAGGGAGAGGGACAAGCAGACTCCACACTGAGCACCGAGCCCCAGAGGGCTCTATCCCACAACCCTGAGATCATGACCTGAGCTGAAACCAAGAGTTGGCCACTTAACCAATTGAGCCACCCAGGTGTCCCTAAGATTTTTTTTTTTTAAGTAATCTACACATGCATCATGGGGCTCCAACTTACAACACTGAGGTCAGGAGTTGCATGCTCTACAAACTAAGCCAGCCAGGCACTCCTACATTTTAATCTTTAATGGCAAAATTGCCTTATTGCCACTTAGTTATTTGACAGAAATGCTCACAGCAAAGATGTCTACAGCAAAGATGCTGACAGTGAAAGTAACTAGAACCATCTGTGGGGTTCACTGTTCTCTGATTTCTCTGTCACAGTTAAGGAAAAGGCCCTCCCCGTCCTGGCGATGGTTTTGTTGACACATCTTACCAAGTGAGTTTCATCAGTCACTGGGTCCTAAAAGACTAAGCAGGTGGCTCCTCCTGGGTATAGCCCATTGATCTTCCTGTTCTCAGTGGTGATGATTAATGATATCCAAACACTTTGGAATAAGGATAGAGTAGCAATTCCTCTTGTGGGCTCCCAGGACGAATGTTGATAATCCCTAGGGATTCTATGCCAAGATACCACCTGTACTTCATCCTGATGAGGCCTTGGTCCCACTGTCAAGGACAAAAGTGAAACAGACTTAGTAAGCACCAGGTATCTATAGGCACTTGCTCATAAATGACCTTATTTTCCCCTCTTGGGAACTCTTTGAGATAGATTTTGCTCTACCCATGAGGACACACAGAGTGGGACTAGAACTTGGGTTTGTAGAATTCCATACCATGATTTTTCGCCACCAACAGCCAAGACATAGGCTCCTGTATCCATCTGAGGTGGCACCTATCTACCTGAAGGTGACAGACCTCACCATTATACCCATATCTGGACAGCTGAACAACTGGGGAGGACTTGGAGCTTCGTATACTTCCTTTCTCAGTAAGAGCCAACTGGAGTTGGCAGACGAGTCTTCATTTTTCAGAAATGTTCTCTGTTCTCCTTAGCCAGGCAGCTGTGACCTTTGGTAAAGGTCAGCAGATCTTTGTTATGCCCCTTGCAAAGTACTGTTTTGTAACAGTCGTGTTTACAACTGAGCCAGGTTTCCAGACCTGGGGTAGCCGGCTGGATGATGCCAGCAATGAGGTATTAGGCTCTCTAATACGCTTATGCCTTGATAATCATATTAATGGCACTGTCTCATGCTTGATGCTGCAATTATGGGCCTTTCCTCTTGAATGTAATTTTGCAGTTTGATAATAATTACAAGTATGATTTTGCATTTCTTTTTAATGAGAGTTCCATTCCCCAAACAATATTATGACCGTAGGAGAGACGGCTGTTTGTGCCCCTTCAAGTTACTGACCTTATACGACGTCATACACAGGCTGGACTTCTCACCTGGGAATTCTAGGTTCTTCTAGCATCAGGATTCTGTGGGGGAAATGGGGCAAATCCCCGGGGAACCATAACAATGGTTTCTGGTATCTGCATCTGATAATGAGGTTTTATGTCTTTCTGCCGTTGCAAAGTCAAAGTAATTTTGGGATAAAGGGTCTGCTTTAGGAGCCAGGTGATTTTTAACCTGTGACTTAACTGACCAACATTCAAGAGATTATCTCTAGTATCGGGTATTTGGCCTCCCCAAACCTACTTTTTGGACCTCCTTTTTCTCATTTGTCAGTTCCAAGGGATTTGGACTGGAGACCTAAGAATTCCAGTGCCAAGATTCCACACTTTCCATCAGTAATTAATATTGTAGCCATTGACAGAGGGGGCTGTTGTTTTTATGGCCCTGACTGGGATTGAGTAACAGATTCACAAAACCCTGCTGTCCTTCTGGAGCAACCCAAGTCCATAGCATATACAACATTTAGGGATTTCTGCTGCGGCTGCTCCCTGTATCTGCTTGCCGCTGAAGCATGATGGGATGTTTTCCAGGTCTGTGTGGAGGAGAGGAGGGAAGTACAGGGCTTAGGCACCAATCAGGCCGTGAGGCTAGCTACTGAGGAAGAACGCCTTCATTCTGAACCATATCCAGAGGGCTGCAGGAGTTGGCTCCCGTGGCTCCAATACAACCAAGGAGGCCGAAGTCAGCTCTGGGCTTGCAGGTCTCGAGCTCTAGGGTGGCAGCTCCGTGGGCTGGTATCCAAATGGTGGGTTGATGGGTGCTCCTGGACCATGAAGCAGAGGCAGGTGTGGGAGCCGGTGCCAGGCTTTGGTTTGGTGGCCGTGCACGTCCCCCAGGCTGGCTGGGTACAGTGAGGCAAATGGCAGCATTTCTCTTCCAAATCCTGTGGTTTGGCTGGGCAAAAATGCTAGGTGTGTGCTGGCACCACAGTCCAGGAAACTTGCTGAAGATCAACCTCTGTTTCTTCACCAGGCAAACAAGGGACAAGGGAGACCCAAACATGAGAGGCCCAGGGCAAAGCACATGAGTCACTGCCCAGTCACCTGAGGGGGGGGGGGGGAGCACAGGACTCTGATTGAGAAGGTGCATGGCATCGAGGTGACAACAAGCTGGGCAGCAGGAGTGCCAAAAGAGCATCTGTGACCCAGAAGCTTTTCGCGGACCCATGTCAGACCGTCATCCGACAGTCTTTGCAGCCACAAAGGAACGGGCACTTGCCAGTATTCTTCTGGGCTTCAGTGAGCAGTCTGGGTGCCTTTCACCCCACCTTCTCCAGGAAGCCTCCCAGACTTTCCCAAGTCTGGCTAATTGTTCTCTTTTTGATTGTGGAGCCCTTACTGTCTGCACCTTACAATTTAGCACTTAATCAGACACAGCTGTGCATTCCTCTCTAATTGTTTTGGGTGTGTTTGTCCCCGTCTCTGGGCAAGATTACAGCTTCCTTTAGAGCAGAGACTCACAGTCTTTTTGGGACGGCTCCTGGGAGAGAGATTGATGTATGTGGGGGCGTTCTGGACAAGGGAAATCACTCACAACCCTACAGTGATTTACAGTTTAGAAAGTGCTTTTTTTTTTAAACTAATCTCCACACCCAACATACGGCTCAAGCTCACGACCCCAAGATCAAGAGTCACATCCTCCACCAACGGAGCTGCCAGGTGTCCCGAGAAAGTGTTTTTACCTAAGTTATCATCTCTACTCCTTATAATTGCCCTGAGAAGTGTGCATTTTAGCATCCACAGACAATAAAACTGAGACAGAAGAGGTCAACAAGCTGCCTGAGGCAGAGACAAGGTGAGTAGCAGAGGTGAGATAAGCCTGGGATTCCTGACTTGTGGCCAGAGTCCCATAGGAGCTCATGTGTTGACAGCAAAGTCCCTAGTGGAGAAGAGGGGGAAGGAGAAGGGAGGCCTCACATGCCTTTCCCTGATGGAAATCTTGGGGCAAAACCAGTGAGGGGGACGTTGCCCTGGTTTACAGAGCTACAGGGTCAGGCTTCATAGAGAACACTCATTTCTCTTTCCATTACCATTCTCTCATGGATCCTCTAGCCACCATCAGGCACAATCCTTTGCTCTGCCTGGCATCTGACCTCCCACCTCTACTCACTCCCGCCCTCCAAATCTTTTTATGTAATCCTCTGGGACTGCAGACTTCAACAAGCAAACTGAATTGAAGTTTGCTCCATCCATCCATCCATCCATGTATCCTTAAGCTCTACACAGAATGAAATCCCCACCTTCTTTGCTTTCCTTGAAGCTCTCGGAGATGAAGGTGCTCACTTTTTCATCTCTGTGTCCTGCAGGGCCCAGAGGTGGGGTGAGTCCTCTCTCTCTGTTCATTTTTCCTCCACCTCTTATAAACACCCTTGTTCCTCCACTCTTGAGGAGGCTGCTGCCTAGCCATATTCCCTCTTCCTTTCTGGTGGTTCCCATCTTCTGACCTCCTGGTCACTCCTTCTTCACTTTCTTACGACTTTAGTTCCCAGCTCCATAACCTTCACACGATGACTTTGACTTCAGTTCCTGCCCATATCTTCCTGGGTGGCTTCACTGCCCACACAGATGATCCATCCAATACCTTGCCTTTCAGTCCCTTGATGGCCTCATATTCGCCAGTGACTTTCTCCTCTACTCTATTCTGTCATATCCTGGCTTTGCCATGATCTTAAATCTCTCTACCTCCTGAACCACTAACTTAAGCATCCAGATTGCTGACCCAAGTCTGCTGACCCAAGTCTCTTCTTCCAACATGAGTAAACATTGACTCCTTTGACACCTCCGGCCCATTGATTTCTGTCCTTTCTCTCTTATCATTCATCATATCAACCTCACATTTGCCAAGGTTTTCAATTCCTTGGCACAAGGAATTTGCTCCTCTGCCCTAGGAATTCCCTCCCCTGAGCCTGCACCAGAGCAGACACCTGAGCTCTGTTGGAGGAAATCACACAGGAGGGCCAAAGGGTAACTTATAAGTTCACACCAACCTCAAGTGGATTGCCATGCTGCCTTATCGCCTGGCCATTTCCCAACCTGCCCACTTCCTGCAATGACACTGTCACACCTTCTCCACTCTCTTCAAATCTGTCAGCTCTCCCTGCCCTACCTCCAGCTTCCTGTATGTCACAGAGCAAGAGAAAGTCATCCTGTGGAAGGATTCAATGTCCCACGCCAAACCTGCCTGCTTTGGTCCTCCTCCAACTTCCTCTTGTTACAACAGAGGAGGTAGCCTCCTGCATGAGGTTAGCCTTTCCACCCATACTCTGGTTCTGTCCTCTCCCATGGTCACAGGAAACTTTATTGTCTATCGTCCTCTCACTGCTATACCTTCATCTTTCTCTTCTCTATAGGATCCTCCACATGGGCATTTAAATGCACTCAAGTTATTCTATCCTAAACCCACTGCTGATATAACATTCCTCTCCAGCTGTTTCTCTCTCTGACCCTTCAAACCTGTCTGCACGAAATACCTTTCTTCATTTCTTCACCTCACTCACTCCTCAGTCCACTCAAGTCTATCTCTTTGCCCTTCACTGTACCAGTCACAGCTCTGTGAAACTCCCAGTGACACAAAGGCCAGTCAATCCAGTGGCTGTTATTTAGTCCTCATTTCCCTTGGGTCTCTCAGCCACTTTGAGTGTTGTTGACTACTGCCTCCTTATAACATGTTCTTTCCCTGGGAAATTCCTACCTCCCCAAGCTCCTAATTTTCTTCCTACCTCTCTGGCAACTGCTCCACTTCATCTGCCAGTAGTTTGCCTCTGTCCAGCCTTTAGATAAGTCCTTCCAGTCAAGCTCTATCTTCTCCTAGGAGACCACCTTATTCTCCTGCTTTATTACCACCTCTACTTACTACTTCCGTTTCAGCCTCCCCTCAGAGAACAGGACCCTACAACCAATGACCTACTCAACATTTTCACTTGGACACCTCAGACCCACCTTGAACCAAATGTGAGCCTTGGGAAGGTTTTCTCAATTCTCTTCCCTGAGGGTCCCCCAACTGAGAAAATGGCACCACTGTCCATCTGGTTGAAGAAGCAGAGAACTGGCAGTTTTCCTTGATTCCTCTCTAGTTAAGCAATCACCAAGTCTTCTTGGTATTCTTCTCTCCATTTGCTTTACCACTTAGATAAACAGCCCTTTCATTTATATTTTAGCAACAGCCTCCTAACTATCCCTCAACCCCCTTTCTCCCTCTTCCCTATTCCTTCTTCACATCTCATCAAAGTGATCTTACTGAAAATGGTATTCTAGGCCCTGCAAAATGCAGACCCTGCCTACCTCTCCAACTTCTCCCTCAGCCACATCCCCTTTGTCGTATAAACCAGCCAGGAGCTCTGTTCCACTCTCCTCTTCACCTGAGTAAATCCTGCTAACGCTTTAGAGCTCAACTCAAATGTCACCTCTTCCTGGACTCCCCCAAATGGTCCCACCACCTTATTCTTCTGCAATTGTCATCATATAAATGACAGTGCATTGAATAGTGAAGCTGTCTCCAGCTAAACTGTGAGCTCCAAGAGAGAAGAGTTTGTCTGTCATGGTCACCACTCGGAGACAAGGCTACCCGCCTGCCACTGTGGCAGAGCCTGTGGGGGGTGGGGGGCAGTTCGCCTTGGTTTGGGCCCCTTTCAAGGGAGTGGGGTCTCAAAAAGCCAATCCCTTCCTGGCATGCAGGGTGATGAACGTGGGGGGCTCTGGAAGGGAGAAATAAAGGAGTCATATCCAGGTGGGCAGCACCAAAAAACAAACAAAAAAACCCCCCAAACCCCCCACATATTTGTTAAATAAATAATACATCTTAGTGAAGATGGACTCAGGCCCCAACCCAAGAATAAAGACTACAGCCAAGTGGGTGTGGAACTGAGTGTTGAGTAATTCCCCCAAAGGAACAGTGTTAACTGTTATAGATACACTCCCAGCTGCATTAATTAATGGCAGGATGGAGAGAATGCCCTTATTTTTAAATTTCAGGGCCTGGGCAGATACAAAGGATACAAGCTTAATTTCCTTGTCAGATTCCCAAATTACACTGTAGCAGTTCCTTTACTAAAAACTCCTTGGCAGGCAGTTCCTGAAAGTATGTCTGTGGCTACCTGGTGCCCATTTAAAGGGAAGACACACGTGCATAGAAACAATATGTCAATCTGACGGCACAGAAAAATCTTGAGATGTTAATCTTGTCCCACCACAGCATTTAATCAGAACAGCACCCTAGAGATATTTTTATTTAAACCAAGGAACATGGACTCAGGAATAATTACTTTGATGCAGAATGAAAGCAGAGGCTTTGTTTGTTTATATTAATTTATACGTTCTCCAGAGTTCTTGAATTTCTAATTTCTATATTTCTTTAAAAATGTTTTATTAGCTTTCTAAATTGTGACAGTTAATATAACTGGAAAAATAAAAAATGCAGAGTCAATATAAGGGTATCAAATTCATCTTCCCTCCCACACTCCAATCCCACACTTGGGATAACCCTGGTTAGCAGTTAGTATGCATCCTTTTTGTTCTTCTATGAATATACAAAATCCAACTTGTTTCTTGGACTTTTATGTTTCAGTCTTAGGAGAATCATGTGATCAACATAAAAGCAAAAAGGTCTGAAGGCTGAAAATCAAAACTTTCCCAGGTCTGACTCCGAATTCCTGTTTCTAAAAGCGTGTACCCCCACGTGGCTCACTGCTACCAGTGACAATTTTGCCGGGGGCGGGGCACAGTCAGAGGGCTGAGCTCCTAGGTGCCCGAAATCCCTACATTTACATTTCCTTCCCCTTTGGCTAATTCCTCCTCAAAAAGCCTTCTTAAAAATGCAAATATTTGGAGGTGGAGTGTCCTTAATTGCTCCGTCTGGTCAGTCTGGTTGTGTAAAGGGGATCTCTTTCTTCCTGAAGAGATAAAGACCAACAGAGGGCGGTGCTTTCTGACCGGCCTCGAGCCAGGTTTGCCTCCCCACGGAGCACGCGCGTGACGAGCTGGCTGCGCCCGACCTTTCAAACCTGCACAACCTCCCCATCCGGTTGCGCTAGGCTTACCTGGGGCCCCCAAAGTTGGGTCCAGAGTCTGGGACTCACCTTAGAATGCATTGCTCTGGCGAGCCAGCAGGGGCGCTGGGCTAAGAGGGTGCGTCTGTGGTTCCAGGTGTTTCGGACGGTGGGTGTCGTCGAAGCCAAGTCCTCACCCGGTAGTGGGGAGCCCAACGTGTGTGTCAGAGTTCACCTCCTAGGTGTCTGCCCTGCCGCTTTGGGCGGCAGCGCGGGTTGGAGGCGCAGCGTTTGGACACCTTGCATTTCTGGCTTCCAAGACGCTCGTGGAACCTCGAGGAAATTCTCTGCGAGACACCACAAGGAGAACTAAAACTTCCCCCTCACCTGTTCCTGGGCAGCTTCATAAATTCGAATATCGGGTGGCAGTGCCAAATAGGGCACCACTGTAGGCCTTGGGCTCTAGGGCGTTATTTGGGGATCTAAGAGGTGCCCGCAAGTATTGGGTGGGCAGAGAGCAATGGTCAAGTTCCACTTTGGCCCAGGTTTCCCCTTCCCCAGTGGAACTCTGGATTTTCCAGCAGCGCACGCACCCAAACACTGGAATGCTGGCCGTGGTCCGGTCTAGGACCAGTCACAAACTGGTTCTGGCCAGAAAGGGTCACTGGAGTCCTACCCTGGCTATGTGCTTAGTCCCCCAACACTAGGCGCACCGCAAGAGGGCCGACCTGCATTTTGGAGTGATTTCGGTTAGACCGGGATTGGAATAGGGTCGAATTGTCCGGTTCTTCCGAGGGGGTCTACTTCCTGGGGGCCCCTTCCCCCGGTTTAACCCTTTGCTTTCCACGTGTGGACCTGGGGGCCCCGGAGGGTCTCTGGAAGCTAGGAGGAACACCAATCTGGGCGAAATCTCGGGCGCCAACTGGCAGACAGGCGGGAGCTCGGCCCTCCCCAAACTTGGGGCGCCGGGCTGCGGGCCCCGCTGGGCGGTGACGTGAGGGGTGGTGCCGGGCCTGATTGGCGCGCCGGGCGGGGGCGAAGGCGGGGCCGGACCCAGGCGCCCAGAGGCGGCGGCGGCGGCGGCAGCGCCGGGAGCTGGAGCCGAGAGTGAGAGGCGCAGTGGCGGTGGCGGCAACAAGTGCAGGAGACGAGCCGTTCCGGTGACTTCCCCGCCGCCGACACCACCCGGCCGCCCCTCGCGGAGCAACGTATGGAGCGGGAGCGGCGGCGGTCGCCGGGCTGAGCCGCGCCGAGCGGCCGGGACGTGGATGCGGCCGGGATCTCCCGCCCCCGCCCCGCTGAGCAGGAGCTGCTCCCGGACAAGGTAGGGCCGGGGCGGGTGTGCGCTCCCGCCCCCTCCGGCCTCTCTTCCCTGCCCCACCGTCTCCCCCAGTCTTCGCCACCTCCTTTCCATCGCTGCTTTGCGCTCCCCCCTGCTCCGCACCGACTCCTCTCGCTCGCAGTCCCGTTCCTCGCCGGTTCCGGCTTCGTACCAGCGCGCCACAAGAGGAAACCGTTCCTGGGTGGCTCCCGCCGCATTTAGGCGTCCCCCCTTCCCTCCGGCTTCCTTACCCTAGAGGAAGAGGATAACGAAACCAGCAGCAGCATGTCTTTTAGTCTCTTGCCCTGTTCCACCCCCACCCCCACGGGGCCCTGGGACGTGCCCCCTCCTCGCTGCACCCCAACTTCCGGGGGAGCCCTCGCGGGGTGATGCAGGCATTACGAAGGGGCGTCTGGGGCCGGCGTCCTCACCTGGTTTCCACCGGCGTTTTGGGCAGGGGGCCGTGCGTGATTTCTCACTCGCACCCCCTCACCCCACCCTCGCACTGCGCTGGTCTCGGTTGCCGCATGGGGAGATCAGGTGTTTTGTGAGCCAAAGAGCCGCCAGCCGCCGCTCCCCACCCCCATCTGCCTGCCCCTGCCACCTCCGGGTCCCCAAAGGCTGGTTTCTGTGAAACTTAGGGAGAACCTTTCGCGTTGACCTCTAAAAAATTGTTCCACGCCGCCGGCGTTGAATGATTAACCAGGCTGCTTGTCTGAGACCTGGGGAGGGGGATGGGTGGGTGCTGCCCGGGGCGCGTGAGGCAGGCCTTGGCAAACACCTCGCTGGAAGGGTGGGCGTGGGGGCGCTGGGTGGGACCCCGGGGGCGGAGATCCTGGAGCCTGCCCCGGAAGGCAGGCGGACTCTTTTGGAGGTAGTAAAATCAAGTCACCTTAATACAAATTTTGCGCTTAGGACCGGGGAGCCCCAGAACCCATTATCTCCCTACAAGTGTCAGGGCATGAAAACTTATCTCTGAGATTAATACATTGTAAGCCTGGGTTGCGGGGAGGCTTCCTCTCCTGCTTAAAACTGAGGGATGAGGTGTTTTTCTTTGCTCCCCTGCCCCCCGTGGCCTCGTGAACCTTCCCAATTTCGTAGAAAGATAGTTTAGAACAATTATACCATATTATCCTGCCCCTCCCTTGCTGGAGTCTTGCTGTATATTACAGATTACTAAACTAGTTGGTGAATATGGGCGTCTGCTTGTTATAACAAATTCTTCCGGTGTATTTTGCCTCGGGAGGTGGTCAACAGGGTCAGGATACCGACCGGAAGGCGGGGGGATCCGAGCCTAACCCATTCTGAGGGCTCAGTCTGAGGAGCCCAGCTGTCTCCTGGTCGTGACCATGCGGATCTGACAGCTTACCCCGGTGGGAGGGCAGGCTTGGGCGGTCACTTCTTCCCACTGTCCTAGTTCTCACTTCTCTTTCTTTTGAATAGAGGTTATTAAGCCTGGTGGAATTTGGGGGAGTGTTACACTCAGAGTCCCTGTGCTCTTAGATTAGATTTTAAGACCAGGGAAGTACAAAACCCTATAGAATTCTCTACAGGAGTAAACCTATCCGCCCTGCCCAGCTTTGCGAATATCTGTATCTTTGGATCTAATGTTCGAAATTACTTGTTCAGTTTGAAATACTGCTCTTCCCCTTGGCCATCTCCCAACAGCAGGGGCTCAATGATCTTCATTTCTTGTGTGTTGATGAAAGGCCTAATTCTCCATAAAAGTTCAGGTTCCCACTCTCACTGTTCACCGGTCTTGAATCTGCCACATAAGATTCCGTGACCTAGGTCGGGCATGTTGTTGATCATCCCAGCCTTATTTTCCGTAACAGGTTTTGGGGAATGGCAGCACCTGCTCTGCAGGATTGTTTTTGAGGAAAAATAGGATAATATTTGTCAAACTCCTGGCTCTGCATCATGGGAATTAAGAAGCACTTAGTGAGTGGTGGTCATTGTGTTATCAGTATGGAAGTTCCTCTAGGCTTCAACTTCCCTTTACCAAAAACAGTAACTGGGAACCATTTAGATTGGTCTGACTGAGACTGAAATCAGCCAGATTTGGCAGATGCAGATAAAGTTTTTAAAATCCAAGAAATAAAGTAATCTTTTCATGAAAATAAGCATAATATGCTTGTAGAAATTGATGATTTTTTTCTGGGTTTCTGATGGATAGCTGAGTAATGGCTTGTAGTTTTGAAGAGTTCCTTGTTAAAAAAAACCACAATTTAGATTTGTTTCTAAGATACTGCAGTTTTGCAAGAATAGGAAAGTGGAACTGATAATTCATGGTGATTTTTCACTGTACAATTTGTTCAAATGTGTGCCTTTTAAATTTTTTATTACTTTTTTAAATTTTATGTATTTATTGGGGAGAGAGAGAATGAGAGAGAAAGCACAAGCAGAGGGAGGGAGAGGGAGAAGCAGACTCCCTGCTGAGCAGGCAGCCTGCTAGTTTGTGAACCCATGGACTGACAGACTGACTGAGGGACGCACTGAGGGACAGATGAACGAAGGACTCCATCCCAGAACCTTGGAATCATGACTTGAGCTGAAGGCAGACACTTAACAGACTGAACCACCCAGGTGCACCCAAATGTGTGCCTATTTTAGAGATGCATTGGAAAAAAAGGAGTTATATTAGGAAATGAAGAAAATCTAAAGGAAAAAAATGGATCATTCTGCTTTACGAGATGTGTTGTTGATATAAAGCTAAGATGTTCTGGATAGAAATGCGTGTGGCTTTTCCGCCAGTGCAGGATATGAAAAAAGATGAATCCATTGTTTCTTAAAGAAACTTTGAAATTTCAAGTTTTTATGTTTTCTGGTAATGCTGGTTTTTTGGTTTTGTTTTGTTTTGTTTTGTTTTTGAACCATAATTCAGGGATCCTGACCTGGTGCTGTGAATGTGCCTGACGCGTACTCTGTTCTTAATGTACTGGGTCAGTGCTTTTCATTCTTTCTAACTTGCTTAATAATAGCCACAATATTTTACTTAATTTTTTGAAGTTTTATTGGACAGTTTGTTAAAGACTTTAACAATTAATAAATGCCAATGGTTACTTTTATAAACATTAAGATTCTTGCACCTGGGATAATATTTGGTTATATAATCTATTGCAACATGCCCAGCTGTAGTGTATAAGTTACAAATACTGGAAAATTCTCGTTAAGTCCTTTTAGTCTTATATGCAGATGCTCAGAGGGAACTAAAATCATTTCAACCAATTGCCTGGCAACTTTAGTGTATACAGAGTGTCAAAACAAATTAAACTGGGCTCTGACAATCTGAGTTTGGGTTTCCTGGCTGATCTAATCAAAGGCACCCGGGAAGGACCACAGCACATACAGCCAGCAGGTGTAGGAACAGCTCTCTCCTTCCCCATATCCCCCTCCCTCCAAGGTGGGATAACTATTAACTAGGTGCCTGCCAAAGATGTCTCCAAATTGTAGGATGAATAAATTCCTCTCTCTGGAGAGGCAATTACCGTTTGAATAAGAGGTATATGTATGTGGTAAAAGACTTTAAGAGAATTGATGTAATGATTTCATCATTACCTGGTGATGAGGCTTTTCTTAGTCTGAAGAGAACTTTGGTGGGAAGAACTTGTACTTGATGGAGAATTTGTTATTAGGGCATATGTACTTTACTGCTAGAAACAGTTAATTTTGCCAGTTTTCTATATATTAGAACTCTGAGCTGAGATTTTGCACATATTGTGTTGCCACTACCGTGAACTTTATGTTCTTTGCCCATCAGCTTTGTCTCCTTGTCTTTCTTAATTTCTGTAACAAAATTCAAATTTCCTTTTTTAAGTAGGCTCCATGCCCAGCGTGGGGCTTAAACTCAGAATCCTGAGATCAGGAGTCTCATGCTCTACCAACTGAGCCAGCCAGGTCCTCCCAAAATTCAATTTCTTTTGAGTGTTAGCATTGTTAATAAAGTTGTAACGTGTCTTGATATATTTTGTGTGATTTTAGTTTTAGGTATTTCCATAGATAACTTTGTTACAAATTATTTTCTGTGCATCTGTGAACGTTCCCTTAGAGCAGAGTTCAAAATTGTATTCTGATGTGGTTACAGAGGGGAAATTCCCAGTAGCCAGGAAGTTGATACTTTCTACTTTTCATTCTGTGGCATTTAAAAACAGGTTTATTCCAATGTTTTCACTCTGATGTGATTAGGATGTACGTTGCTTACCAGAATACTTTTAAAAAATGATTATCTGAGGGAATCAATTCTAGAGTGTGGCCAGGTTCTGTCAGAGTGGTGGTTTAGTGGTTAAGAGTATGAACTTGGGAGTCCATCAGATGAGGAAATTTTTTTTTTAATTTGAGCTATAGCATACAGTAAAGTGTGAAGTGCTCTAATGTTGTGTGCGGCTCCTGAATGTATATCCACCACCCCGCTCAAGAAGTAAGCATTTTCAGTACCCCAGAAGGTGCCTGCACCCCTTCTAGTCAGCATCCACCCTCTAGAGGGAACTTTGATATCATCTTAGATGTGACTTCTTGCATATACATTAGTTTTGCCTGCTGTTGAACCTAATGGAAGTGGAATTCCAGAATCATACTGTGTATAGTCTTTTGTGAAACAGAGTTGGTTTTGAGTTGGTTTTTGCTACTGTGTGACTGTGGTTACTGTGACTAAGTTACTTAACCTCTCCAAGCCTCAGTTTCTTCATTTGTGAAATGGGGGAGATGAAACTCTCTCAGATTTACTAGGAAGATTATCTAGCACTGTGCTTGACATGCGGTTTCCTTGTCCCCCTTTTATTTTTTTACAAAGGTGATAACTAACGGGGCACCTGGGGGCCTCAGTCGGTTTAACATCCAACTCTTGGTTCCAGCTCAGGTCGTGATTTCATGGGTCATGGGATGGAGCCCCACTCAGCAGGGAGTCTGCTTGAGATTCTCTCCCTTTTGCTCCCTCCTCCAACTCACGCATGTGTTGTCTTTCTCTCAGAATAAATAAATAAATCTAAAAAAAAAAAAAGTGGAAACTAAATTATCTCTTCCTTGTTTTATTTTTTTATTTTTTAAAGATTTTTTTATTTTTATTTTTATTTATTAGAGAGAGAGAGAGACTGAGAATGAGAGGGGAGAAGGTCAGAGGGAGAAGCAGACTTCCCGCAGAGCCGGGAGTCCGATATGGGACTCGATCCCGGGACTCCGGGATCATGACCTGAGCCGAAGGCAGTCGCCCAACCAACTGAGCCACCCAGGCGCCCTCTTCCTTGTTTTAATATGCTATTTCACTCTAAAAGTTATGCTGTTGATGTAGCTTTCAGCTTAAATAAGACATATTATGTCTTGATGACTGATTTCCTGTTTTTTTTTTTAATTATTTACTTATTTTGGAGAGTGAGAGAGAGAGAGAACTGGGGTAGGGGCGGGGGCGGGGGGGGGAGAACCTCAAGCGGGCTCCGCATGACCTGAGCTGAAATCAAGAGTCTTGACACTTAATGTTCTGAGCACACAGGTACCCCTCCTATTATTTTTAATTGAAATTTTCTCTGTAAGTCATGAAATGACAGTCATTGAAATGTCCATTTAGAGCCGATCAGTCACTTGCTGTCACCTACACGGTATAAGCTAGGGTGCAGTGGTGACAGTTTACACTTGACTATGAAATCTATGGAAAAGTTTAAATAAGAGGGAATGGTAAGTGCCTGGGGTATCCTCAGTGTTTTCTGAAACAATTATTTCAGAAGTGAAAGCGCAGGGCCAGTTGTTAGGCTCAGACAATTGCATGCTCAGACAAACCTTTTAAAACATTTGCAACTTCTATTATCTTCCTCTGTAAGCAATAGTATATATTCAGTGGTCTCATGTTCCGGTGTTTTGGTGGGCTTTTTGGATACATTCTATCTTTGGAGCCATTTTTTAACTATAACTTGGGTGGTACTGTGGCATTCTTTCTAAAAGACTTTTTTCCTTATGATGTTTTTTTAGGGGGAAAAAATCAAGGTAAGGTAAAGGAAAATAACACTAACTACTCTTGGCAAACCAAGAAATCCTTCTAGGTTCTTTCCTCTGCATCTGTACACCTCTAGAATGGGCTTAAAAATTGCTGGTGCTTTAGGCAAATTCAAAATGGATTGTATGGTGTGCCTAGAGATATATCTGGCTGAGAGGGCATGAGGCTTTGAAGGCTTGGGTTCAAATCCATCCCCACTCTAGCCCCTATTTGTGGCTGTACCATTGTCAGGGGTGCTGGGCATGCAGTCCCCCATCACCCCCATCGGGACCCAGTCTTCCAAATTCTAGTAGCTGAGAGAGAAAACCTCCTTGGGACCCCCTCATCCTATGACCTCAAGACGATGTGTAATCAGATAAGCATTTTGTTCACTTAGCCAGCATGCATTAATTGAACACTTACTATATGCCTTGTACTGTGCTTGGCCTCATGTGTATTTCTAGATAGGTCAGGCACGGTTCTGCCCTTGAGTTACCAGTCTCTGGAAACTCTAACCCAGAACAGATGAAAGAATGCTCTCATTGAGGTGCAAGTGACCTGTAGTTTGGGGGGTAGCCAGGAAAGGCTTCCTGAGGAAGTGGTGTTTGGGCTTAGCCTTAACGGATGAATTAATAACTTCTCGGAGGGCAGAGGCAGGTATCGCAGGCTTGTGGCAGTGTGTCAGGGAAGTAGCAGGTGATCCCGCTGGTTTGGAGGTCAGGGTGTTTAGGAAGGGGTGCAGCCCCAGTGACCATGCATCGAAGTGGCACTAGATAGTCATGGAGGTCATGGGAGCCATGGAACGCTCCCGCAGAGGGGATGTGGTAACATGTCAGGGTCAGGCTTGCATTTGGGAAGATGAGCCTGAGCCTGGCAGGTAGATGCGAGGCAGGTGTGATCACGGGCCTGGGTCATTTTACAGCCTCCTGGTGGAGGACTGTTTCCCATTGCCCCTCAGCAGTCTCTTCTCTGAAAGAAGGTGGAGGAATATGTACAAACTGAAATTACTCTGTACATTTCTCTGCTTAGAAATGTCAAGTAGCTCCTACTCCTAGACTGAAGTCAGACTAAAGCTGGGGACCTTCTGTCACCTCTCAGCCTCTTGGTTCAGTTCTCTGAACTCTCGCCACACTGTCTCTGCACCCTCCTGCCACTGGCATTTGCAATGGCTGTTCCCGCTTCCCGCCCCGCTCCTGCCGCCTTGTCCTTACCCTTGTCATCTGTGCTGTCTTTTGTATTTTGTCTGAGTTCTTACCAACCTTATGATGCTTGGCCACATAATTTTATTCTTGGCTGTCTTGTTTTAAACACTGCACAGTTAGCATAGGTGCTTGATACTTGTCGAATTCGGTCACTTCATCAGTCTTTCTGAGGGAAGACTGGGTGCCCAAACCAGGCCAGGGATGGTAGAGGATTAAAGTCTATGTATTTGATTTGTTTGAAAAAGAGTGAAAGATAAGAAGACTGATGTTGGAGGGATGGGGTTTGGAAACCGATACAGGAAAGTGTGAAGGGGATGATCTAAGGGTACAGGCACATTGCGGATCTTTTTAACATTTGGAGCATTGGAGGTTGTGGTGGTGTCTCAGAGGGTCCGGGGGATGGGAGCAAGGGAAGACCAAGCAATAAGCTGGAGCCCAGAACTGTGGAGAGCACCCATTTGGGGGCCTGAGGTCAGGAGCAAAGCTGTGAAAACGCAGGAGAACAAGGAAGAGAATCTGGGTTCAGTGGTCTTGAATTTGGGGTGGGGGCAGTGTTAGGTGCCCTTGCAAGTCAGGAGAGGTCAAGGACTAGGAAGATTCTAGAGGATGAAGGGAATTGGGAAGATCAGGGCAGGACAAGGAGCAGAACCTCTTCAGGCTGTTGACAAGGGAAAGAAGGCCTTGTGCCTGGAGCTACTGGGAGGGAGAGCTTTGAAGACGAGAATGGAGATCCGTCCTTGATACGGGACCCCAGGGGAGCATCCAGCGCTGTCCAGGGCAGGGTAATCTTATGAGGGCTGGGAAGTGACTTACTGGAAAGGGGAGAGTGGTCCTTGTGAGGAACTTGAAGTAGATTTTGGTTCTAAGAGATGACTTTAAAAAAAACAAAAACCAAACAAACAAACAAAAACCAAAAAACAAAAAAACCTTTGTAACCATGGCAATCTACTTAGTTTCTGTTGCCTCCCCCACCCCCACAAAAAAGGGAGAACCCTGCACACCCAGCCTCACATGTTGATTATTTAAATCCAATGCAGTCATGAATATGAAAGCATTAACACTCCAGTAAGTTTATTTCTATGGACCATAAACTTACTAAGGTTTTTAATTTGTGCTTCAGAATTATGTTGTTTTGTATTTTCTTTGAAAAGCACTTAACATCTAGATGCTTCTCTGAAGTGCTTCTTTTTTGAGTCCCGATCAGAGAGTAACACAGTTATGTTAAAAAAAAAACAAACAAGACAAAACAAAATAAAACCTTCAAGTCTAGCTCTAGATTATTCATTGGGAAGCCTAGTGATATTTTCAGAATCAAATATATTTGCTTATCATTGCAAGGGTCTAATTGAGTTGGTTACAAATACCATCTTTTAAAAATATTTAACACTTGGAACTAACGAAATATATTTTACATTTATTATTTTATGGCCGAATTTGACGTTTGTTTATAAGGAATTTATGTCGCTTTTATTCTTAAAGTAAATGAGATGCAGCCATTTTATTTTTCTTCTCTTCACCACATAAGGAATTATTTTCTTCAAATGAACTTAAAATATCTCTCATGAATACTCCTATTTTTAACTGAATGTTTGTCTTTTGAATTTTTTTTTCTTAAGGTTCTGATGGATCCTTTAAAAAAAATCCTCTTTATAATGGAAATTTTCAAACCAGTACAGATACTGACAGGGATAGAATGAAGCCTCAGGTTGCTGCCACTGGTGTCAGAGTGATGGCTTCTCTGTTTTCCATCCCTACCCCTCATGAGTAGGAGGCTGTGCAGGCACCACCCCAAGTGGGAGGGGCACGGCCTGCTGGACCTCCAGGTCACCAACTGGAGAAGCAGAAACGATGGGGGTGTTTGGACTCCCCATGGGGAGGGAGAGGTGAGCAGAGAGTGGACACCCGGCGATCCGCGGATTGCTGTGGGCCCTGGTATTTCCAAGTAGGTGGTAGCTGATGACATGCGAAGGTGACATTCACAGACATACTTAAAATTAGATGATTTAAGCTGCTTTTTAAAAGAGGCCCGGTTTCTAAGCTGCTCTGTCCTGTGCTCACATGTTGAGCAAACAATCGCTTTTATTTTGGCAACATAAATTTTTCTTGGCAGGTGGCCAAAGAAAGAAGTGTTACCATTTCATCTTTTTAAATATGTGGACATAAGTCTTGGTTCAACAGCCCCCTTTTTAATAGAATAGCTGGATAAAAGGCCAAAATGTCTGTTTTGAGGCTGTGTATTTTCAATCTCTAAGATTTATTTTGATCATTTGAAAAAGCAACTTAAAAACAATCTTTAAGCTTCTTTTAGTAACTTCTTGAAATTTGCTGTGTGTGAGGAAAGGAAAGGAGTCTAGGGTCAGGGGCAATTTGCTTGTTTGGTACCCCATTCTGGAGTTGCCACCCTAGGGTCACTCGTCACTAGAAAGGTTGTCTTCTGGGATGCGGATGGTCCCTGACTGGAGGAGAGGTGGCATCCCAGGGGGAGCCCCGTTCAATTGGATGCTCGGCATGTGTGAGGAGCGGTGGCTGGCACTCGGGTTGGGATGCATTCATCTTGCAGTTACAGCACATGGTTGTGGGGGGGTCATGGTCCCACTCCCCCAGGACTGAGGAGAGTGGGGTCTTAGCTCACCTGGAACCGTTTGGGCTGGGAAGCATTGCTGGGTGGGGGGGTTCTGGGTAACTAGCTCTTGGTATTCCTTTTGAGAGGTTCCAGTTTTGGGGGAATCCTGAGTGCTGGGAGGGAAGATTCAGTACATGGCACTGAGGGAATAGAGGGTGTCCTCCTGGAGGAAGCAGTGGCGTTTGAACCCGGGTCTTCAAGGATGAGGCTAGGATTGAGAAGTGGGAGAATGGACATTTCAGGCTGGGGGAAGCTAGCATGAGCAAAGGTGTGGGAGGAGAGGACAGGGGTTGTTCTTGTGGGGTGCAGGTGCCTCGGAGTTCTCTGGGAGGGGGTTGTGAGGGTAGCGTTCTTGGATCTAGGATCAGGTCTTTGTGAGAGTGCTTCATGAGGATGGGGTGCCTACCTCCTCTGTACCCTGACTGTGCCCACCGCACAGCTCCACGCTTGTCTTCAAGTTTGGCAGCAACAGGGATGTTCCAGTTCCTGCCACGCTCCTTCCCTTCACTGTCCATCTTGGGAACCTCGGGCCAGTTTTGGAAGCAGTTGACTTACCTGTAAAACGAGGATACCTCAGGAACCATTTCACGGGACTGAGTACCCAGTCGGGTCCTTGGCATGCCTGGTATGTGAACCAGCCCTCCGTGAACAGGTAGGGGCTGGGATGCACTTGTTAGTCTTGTTTTAAGGAGTGTCCCTGTCGTACCTCCATCCCATTCCTCCGTTTCTTGTCTCCCCTCTCCCTGCAAGGTATTCGCTCTGTTGAGTCCTTTGATTTTAATATAACATGATTTAAATCTCTGCACATGCCAATTCTTCACAGCTTTCTATGGTTTTCATGGATGTTTTTAGAACAATGAGCCAGGCAGTGAACTCAAGGCTGCTCCTCTAAGGGACTCTGAATGGGTATCACTGGGGTCCTGGAGCCCGAGGCCGAGGTGTACCTCATGCTCCTCAGTGTCGCCTTCATTATGACTAAGAGCAGGTGCACTTTACAAATATATGTCCCTGGGAACCTTCATCCTAGCAGCCAAGAAATGGAGATTTCCCAAGGCAATTTATTAAATCACTTAAGATAATGAATGTCCTTGGTGTTGATTTAAATATTAAAGTTACAAAAGAAGTCTAAGATGCTATGTGCATTCTCAGTTTGCAGCATGTTCAAACAATGTTTTCTTGATTTGGGGAGGTTATATTTTTATTTTAGAAGGAAGACAAACGGAAGCCTATTTTGCAGGAAATTGATGGACATGCTCTCAAAATCTCCATTTCATAGAGTCAAGAATTGCCAAATATAATTTAATAAAATTGGGAAGGGCAGCGGTTGATTTCAAAGTTTGTCTGTGGAGCTTGTGGGAAGTGACATAGATACATCCCTATGCCCGAGAAAATGGAAGATTGGACGGGGCTGTCCAGGTGCCTAACAGTAAAGTGATTGTTTTAAAATAAAAAAAGCTCTATTTCTTTTTGTGGTCAGTTATCACAACCCCCGGAATTAAGTGGTGGGGGAATGATGTGATTTTGAAAGTCAATTTTAAAACTTTGACGATAGTCAACTTTTAATTTTGTTAACAAGTTGGTCTTTAGGTGAAATTTTCATGTATTTTGACACTGTAAAAATGACAGTAATCTCTTTTCCAACACTTTCACAAAAATATTCTCTTACTGATTTCATCAGCTTTTCTTTACAAGTGTCTGTAGACAAAAGGAGCCCACGTAGCAGGCACCAAAGTACCTCCTCCCCTCCCTGTCTCTTTACACCAGGATTGCCAAGCCACGCTGATGGCCTACTTATTTTCAGAAGCATTTCTACAAGGTCAGTTGGACAACTTCGTTTATATAATGGGATTCTTTTCTAGTCCAGTACTGTAATTTATGCTTGTGCATTTTTATTAGTTTGTAATTGCCTTTCAAACCTTGGGCCTATGTTTGTTTATTGATTGATTTAATCATATTGGACTGTTTCCTGAGACATCTTTAGGTTTTGTGCTGCAGCGAGATTGCAACCCTTAATGCTTCCTTGATGGCTGAGGGGTGAGACACTGAGGGGGAAGGTGCTGGAATTGGAAAAGGCTTAGGGCCCTTGGGAAGAGGAGTGGCCTGGACTAACAGACAGCCAGGGACCAGGTACTGGACTCTGGGGGTGCTGGAGATGGATGGCCTGTGTGTGAAATTATTCACCAATGACTTGTTTAGAGTTGTGTGTACTCTTAATCAAAAAGATCAAAAAATAAACATTTTAGTTAGTCCTTGTTTTTTTACTGCTCCTCCCCCTTTTACGTCCCCCTTGTCCTCAGATTCATTATATTGTCTGTGGGTATGGCCCAGCCCCTGTTCTTGAGGCCCCCCACATCCTGTGGGTGTGTCAGACTTGTTACCAACAAGCGTGGATAAGTCAGATAAATGTGTATGTTAGGTGTCCTGGCAGCGAAGGGAAAGTACTACAAACACGCCCAGGAGAGGAGGCGATCAGGGAGGGCAGTGCTAGAGCCCTGGGCCGCTTCGCCTTTTTGTTATTTATGTCGAAGGCCTAGAATCGAACCTGCGGACTGTGAGGAAAAGACTTGGTCACTAACACACTAACAGTGATTCTGACTGCTGGACTCACTGTCCTGATTCTCCCTGTGGCGGGTCGTCAGCGAAGCCTCTGGGCCTCCTGGTACCTTGGTTTCCTCTTCTACAAATGAGGTGATTGGAGTAGATGAGCTATCAGGCCCTGGAGAGGAAATCCTTACGGCTTCTTTCTGGTAACAAGCTCGTGGAATGTGTGTGCTCGTGATGGAGAAAACCAGTGAAAGGGTGAGATGGTACGATTTGTGGCCAACACTTACTCTCTGGTCATCTTTTCTGACATGGGCTGGGGATCTCTCCTCTCCTGACTTCTGGGCCAGCTCTGTACCGACCTGGAGCAGGGTGCAGGGCCTCCCTGGGATCCGTGGCTTTAGGCTGGAGGCCAGGTGGGGTGGTGGGGGTGGGGGGTGGAGAGGGAAATGAAATGTAAAGAAAAGGCAGGATTCTCTCAGTGTAAACAGCTCTCACAAAGAGGTTTGCCTGGGTGAGTTTGTGATTGGGCCCAGTCTCTCATTCTTTAGTGGGGATACGTATCTGACCCCCACCTGCAGGGACCCCCCAGCCCTGGTTGGGAAGGCGCCTGCCTTACCTGACCAGGACCTCTGACGGTGGGAACCAGGGAACAGTTCCTAGCTTGCAATTCTATCTACAGGATTCCTTTCTCGTGCTGATTAAGATTTTCATTCCTAAATTGTTGTTGTTGTTGTTTTTTTTAGTCCCAACTTTTTTTGGGGATTCTGGAAATCTTGAGCAACAACATTAGGTGGTAGGAAGACTGAGGACCTTTGAGGTCAGGGTCCAGGGTCTAAATGCTGGCTCCACAAGGATTAGTTCTATAACCTCAGACTAATTGCTTCACCATTTTTGAGCTTGGGAAGATTAAATGAGACGAGAACCACCTACATAGAAAAATGGGAAAGGGCATGAAGAGTAGGAAAATCAGGAAGGAAACGTGTGAAAAGAACAGCATAAATTAAAACAGAGAGATAGCCTTTCTTTGTAAAGGTTAAAAAGGATAGCGTCCACAGTCAACACACGCATAGCTCCGTGTTCTTGGGTGTGTGGTGACGATAAACCAGTCTGGTCTTTCTTTTTGGTGGGAGAATGGAAGGGGAGGAAAGGAGAATAATTGGATTGTTTACTTTCTCTCTGTAGTTTTTCCAAAGGAAATTATAAGACAAAACAGATGCATTTATGAGGTCCTTCAGTTTTTTTTTGGTTATGCAGAAAATCACCAACAACTCTTTGGTGATGATTGATAAGACAGAACAAATGCCTGTGTCCCAGCAGAGGTGCACCAGAGCTCAGCTGATAGGAGACAGGCTGCTTACATCATGCTCTTTCCTCTGTGAACTGAATATGCTTTACAGAAATTAAATCTCCGTGGGGCACCTGGTGGCTCAGTTCGTTAAGCATCCGTCTCGGTTTTGGCTTTCTGCTCAGGTCATGATCCCAGGGTTGTGGGATCGAGTTCCGCATCA
>CM052811.1:67160279-67215846 GCA_028533885.1 Nasua narica
GCTGGGCGAGGCTCTGGGAGAGGCTCACTCTGAACGCTACGCTACGAGGAGCCCAGCAGCCTTTGAGGAGCCTCTCTCGCGTCCCTCCCACCCGACTGGTGCCCAAGCCTCTCCCTGCCGCCATGAGGCAGCTTTTTAACCACTCTGGAGCCCTCTCCCAAGCCTGGGCCAAATGGAAACAATAAAGCTTTCTGCAGCAGAAAGAAAGAAAAATTCGTTTCCAGTCTTAACCATTCTTTTGCTTAGCCCTCTGTAGAAATTATTTTGGCCATGTTTTTTAATTTCCCAAGCAATAGCTTGTTCTTTTATTCCTCTTCTTTCCATCGCAGCCTGTTCTTTGTGGATGCAGTGACTTAGATGAGTCAGCTCTGATTTATTTTGATAATTCTTAATGAAGTATCTCAGACCTTAGTTGTTTTTCACCCTACTTTTGAAAATGCATGAAAAACATCTTACTTTTGAAAATGCATGAAAAACATCATGCTGTTTTTCACCTTAGTTTTTTTTTTCTTTTTTTTTTAGATTTTATGTATTAGAGAGAGAGAGTGCACACAAGCAGGGGGAGGGGCAGAAGGAGCAGAATCCTGGCTGAGCAGGGAGCCTGACCTTGGGCTCAATCCCAGGACTCTGGGATTATGACCTGAGCAGACACCGAACCAACTGAGCCACCCAGGTGCCTGTTTTCACCTTAATTTTCATGGAAGAGAAAACTAAGTGATCCTTGGCCATTTCTGTGAATGAATGTACTGAACTGTCTTGTATAAGCTCCTGGGGAGGGTTATACTTCCCTGGATTGGAAGGCTGAGTGCAGGTCTGTATGAGCAGAGTCCTGTATAGGCTCACATCCTTTCAGGGATTGAGCAAGTAGACTGGACCCCAGATGCTGGAGCTGCCTTTTCTCCTTTTTGCTTTGGGTCTTTTTCAGGGTGTTCTACTCAGCTTCTCTTCTCAACCTGAACACTATCTCTGCTCAGTTTAGGAAACACTTCTTGGCATGTAAGCATCTGAGCTCATGGTCACCCAACTGTGTGTGTGTGTGTGTGTGTGTGTGTGTGTGTGTGGGTGTGTTGGAGGGGTTGGTCCAGCTGCTGTGCAGCCAGGCCCCCAGTAAGTCATCTCACTGCCTCCTCCAAGCTGGGAGCCTTCCTGGGGCTCCCCTGGGAAGGCCAACCTCATATTCCTGAAGTGTTCTCTCATTCATGTTCTGGGCTCTCCTCTCCTTATCCAGTTTGTTCAGTAATACAGTTGAGTATATTTCCCATCTTTCTGTTGATCGTAGCATCCTTGTTGTCAGTGCTGTCTTGGGTTTCATTTTTATATCCCTTTATTGACACGTCAAGGTGATTTTAGTAGGGGGTGGAGGCCAACACTTCTGACTACCTGCTCTCCTGACTGGGCCAGGGGGCCCCAGCCCTGGTTCTCGTCTTTCATGACCTCTGTAACATTGACCTCCTCCCCTCGACACTCTCCCCACTGTGCTGTGGGACACGGCGCCCCTTGTCCTCTCTGTTTGTTAATCTACTGGCAGTGACACCTGGAAATGGCCTGGAAGGACCTGGGGCATAGTTGTTTGCCTCTGTCTTAGGCTTCATGCAGCCCTCTGTGCAAAGCTCACTAGCCAGGGAAGTGACCCTAGAAGGGGGTTCTGGGTTTCATTGATAGACAGTCACTCTGCCCAGGCTGCACCCTGTCAGCTGCCAGAAATTCCTAGGTGAGTGGGAAGTGATCAAGCCCTCCCGGCCTCACGTGGCCGCACCCAAATGTCCCTGGACGCTGGAGGAAGGCCCAGCCCTCACCTCCTTTGAATCAATAGCCCCCTGGGCTCTGCCTCCTCTAGGATTCAAGGCACTGGGGTCAGAATTCCTTTTTCCACTTGTCCCACCTCCGTGCAAAATGTGGCACAAGGATGAGGTGTTAACTCATCATTGGATAATTTGTTTCCAGTCTGCGGGGTGGACAGAAGGGAATGAAAACAGAACTTGGCCGGTGCAGCACAAGGACAGCCACGGGACAGGCTGCAGGGGCCTAGCAGGAGACCTGACTGGGCAGAGACCCAGCAGCCAGATGGCAGGAGCCGAGGTCCCACAAGTGACAAGGTGCAGGTCCCACCTATTTTGCTCACTGGAAACTTGAGGACCAATGTGTCTGCCCCTGGAGCTGCAGTCAGCCCACAGGACAGGCCTAAGGATTCTAGCAGCAGCCTCTGATCTGCTGTCGCCCTCCTGGCTGGTGAGCGGGGAGAAACCCAGAGAAGCACAAAGAAAGGTAAAGAAGATAATCGAATGTAGGCAGATGCCAACCGCTTAGACGGCAGTAATGTCACACTGAGTATTCCTCTGTGGGATATGAGAAAGGAGTGGGGGACGTTGAGGGATGACGTTGCCCAGCTTAAAGTTGGTAGGAAATGCCTTTATTTATTTGATTGTGAAAGCCTCCAAAAGTGAGTCACCATGGAAGGAATGAAGAAGGAGGGCTGTGATGCGCTGTCAAGAAAGCTGAGAACTTTCTCACTCCCCGAGTACTGCTGGGTTGAAGAACAAGACAAGATGCAGAACAACCTCATTGTGAGCCCGTTGGTGCACGAGGCTGGGGAGGAGCGTCCGTGGTGGGACGCACACCGGCTTGCGGTCACACCTCCAGAAACTGCAGAAATGCTTCTCAAAACTGGTGCTGGTACAGTCCCTGCGCCTGAGGACCCACTGAACAAATAGGGGCTCTTAGAGCAGGAAAATCCCAGCTGTGGTGAATTTCTAACAATAACGGCAGACAAAAGTACTCTCCGCCTTATCCAAGGTCGGCATTTTTCACTGCCGGTAGACCACTCCACTGAAGTTACTCTTCTGAGGGGGGTTGATGTGTTTGGAGAAATCTCGCACTTAGAAAACTTTAAATTCAAAAATAATTCAAAATTTTCCATTTTGAATTCATTTTTGACTTACAGAGAAGTTGTAGCACAGAGTACCCATTTACCCCCCACACCCCAGCTTCCCCTGACCGTGTTGCAATGGTCACAGTCAGCTGTGGACTAACCAACAACAGGAAATTGACATTCTGTTGCCTGCACTATTTTCTGTTCCAGAATCTTGTTCAAGGGCCCACGTGGCAAGAAGTTATTTTTCCTTGGACTCCTCCAACCTGTTGCAGTTTCTTCACATTTCCTTGCCTTTTAGGACTTTAATACTTTTAAGAGTTGAATGTCCTTTAATTGGGGTTTGTTTGAAATTTTCTCACAATTAGAATGAGGTTGTGTATTTTGGGCAAGAAGACCACAGAAGTGATGTTTTGTCCTCAGTACATCACGTTGGGGGTTTCTGGTGCCATAACGTCCTATTCCTGGTAATTTTCCACATGTTCACTGGGTTTCTCCTCTGTAACATACTATTTTTCTCTTTGTAGCTAAAAAACTATTGTGGGGAACATTTGTTCATTTAAAAGTTTGTACATTTAAAATGTACAGATGATTAAGTGAGTTCATTCCTGTGGCTTGGAGCCTGGCATGTAGTAAGTGCTCAGTGAATGGTGGCTGTTGCTTTTTTTCATCATCAATGTTGCTCCCTCTATCCCTGTTCTTTCTCTGGTTTTCCTCCTCTGGTGTTGGCTACTTTTATTGTTTCTTCATTATCCTCTTCATCCCATGCTAATCCATGTCTTG
Organism: Nasua narica; assembly: GCA_028533885.1. Taxonomy (NCBI): domain Eukaryota; kingdom Metazoa; phylum Chordata; class Mammalia; order Carnivora; family Procyonidae; genus Nasua; species Nasua narica. Next base: position 67,163,932 of record CM052811.1, read on the forward strand.
TTGGTCACTTCCTACATGCTATTGGCACTCATTCAGAGTATCCGAAGCTTCAGGGCGCCTCAGTTGGTTAAGTATCTGACTCTCGGTTTGGGCTCAGGGGCCATGAGATCGAGCCCAGCTTTGGGCTCTGTGTTCAGCGTGAAGTCTGATTCTCTCTCTCCCTCTCATCCTCGCTCTAACACAAACAAATAAATCTTAAAAAAAAAATATGAAGCTTTAAGAAGGGTACAGAGGGCTGAATGCCACTCAGCATGGGGGGATCGGGGTGGGGCGGGAGCCTGCCATTACTCCAGGGTAAGGGCAAAGCCCCTGGGCTGACAGGAGGAAGGGCTCATCTGTCTTTGAAGAATGTGTATGTGTGTGTTTTTTTAAAAATGTATTTATTTGAGATAGAGAGTGTGAGCAGGAGGGGCAGAAGGAGAGGGAGAGAGAATTTCAAGCAGACTCTCTGCTGAGCACAGAGCTGAGCACAGAGCTCGATCTCACTACCCTGAGATCATGACCTGAGCCAAAACCCAGAGTCATACGCTTTACCGACTGTGCCACTCAGGCGTCCCCAAAATGTGTTTACTTCTAAGGTAACCATAGTTGCAGAGGAGGCTGTCCTATATCCCTCGTGGTGGGAGTCTGGACCAGAACCTGAGGACCATAGTCACTCTCCTCGTGGACCTGGAACGGGGCAGAGGTGGGCCTCCCCCTGTAGGGGGTGGTGGAGTTTTCTCCAGTGAGGGGGTGGGTTGCAGCACTGGGCAACCTTTAGGGGTCAATGGAGGAGGAGAGTCAGGTCAGGGGTGGAGAGAGCACCAAAGTCTAACGCCAGAGAGTGCCCTGCTCTTTCTTCCCATACTGGGCAAGGCTGCCCAAGTTCAAGGAACCTTGTTCCTTCTACATGGGCAGGAGATGCCAGGGTGCCAGGGTGCTCAAGGACATCCTGTTACCAATTGCCTTTTAGGAGATCCCTTGTCCGATTCTAGCACACACTGCTTTATTTACAGAATGGTTCTTCTTGGCAGCTTTCTTGGCCTTCCAGAATCTTCCTCCACTTTAGAGCATTTAGGCTCTATTTTTACTCAGAGAGGAGAAGTTTCTCATGTTTGAAAACAGCTGCCATGTAGAGGACTGTTGTATCTACTTTTTTTTTTTAAGATTTTTATTTATTCATTTGATAGAGCGATCACAAGTAGGCAGAGAGGCAGGCAGAGAGAGGGAGAAGGAGGCTCCCCACTGAGCAGAGAGCCTGATGCAGGACCTCGATCCCAGGACCCTGAGATCATGACCCAAGCCAAAGGCAGAGGTCCCAACCCACCGAGCCACCCAGGCACCCGTAGTTACTATTTTTGCCTGCCCAGAATACTTTCCTCTGTTATCCTCCTCCTGGAGACGGACCGAGCCCCACCTGCTGGGCCCGTGACCGAGCAGGGCCCGTTGGAGTCCCCTGGGGCTAGGAGAGGGGAACTGCTCTTTCTTGGGGTTGCTAAATGGGGCTGACGGAGTTAGCCTGCCAGCTCCCTGACTGTCTGCACCAAGTTTACCATTGGCCAAAGAATAAGGGAACATCTGTGGAAGCAGAAAGGGGGGAGTAGAGAGAGCAAAGGTGACCCCTGGGGGCGTGGAGCCCTGGATCCAGCGCCACCCCTGCCTCACTGGCCATGTGAGCTGAGACATCCCCTCTTTGCTCTGGTTTGCTGGAGATGGGTCTCTTGGTCCTGGCTGATACCATGAGAGCCTTGCTCCTTCCCTGAGTTTTAGGTTGAGGCCAGCTGCAAGCGCCTCCAGATTCCTCCCCTGAGACACTGGTAGGCAGCTGGGGATGGGAGTTGTGTTGATAGACTTGTCTTAGGACAAAGAATTTGGGCAGAAAAACTCAGGAAGCAGGGTAGTCCTTCCTCTCTCCCGGAGTGTATTCAGTGTAGGTCTGGAGATCCCTTGACAAGTCTACAGCTTCTCTTTCAGGTTTGGGTTAAGAGGTTCTATTTGTGTTCACTCTGGTGACACAGGAAGAGCCAACAAAAACAGAAGGGAGATGGGTGTGCCCGTGTGAGTCTGCGCGTATTAAATCCCGCTCCTTGGGAGGAGATGCTGGTGGGGGGGGAAGACTGGGCAGGGGGAGGTCCTCAGCTGCCCCTGCAACCCGAGTGTGTGGTGTGGGTCCCCTGTGTATGGGGTCCTATGGTCGAGGGAAGGAGAGCCTGTGTCCAGACCCTGGGTCCTCCTTAGAGGGGTAGTGAATAGCCTGGCCCAGCTCTGAGGGGGAAGGCGGATGGATCCTCATTAGAAAGTTCTGTGTTCCAAGCTGCCCAGGGTTCTCCTGGGCCTGAGCGAGCTGGGGCCCAGCAGCACAGCTGCAAAGGTTGGAACAGTCAAAGGACAATTCCCTTCTTTCATAATCATGGGATCCTTCTTTTACAAATGCTCTTGGTATTGGCAGATGTGGGGAGGTGGGACCTCCGTGCCTCTCTGGGGGAAGTGTTGGGGGTCCGGCTGTGTGTCAGGCACTCAGCGGCAGAAGGGGCTGGTCTGTGAGTCTGAACACTGCAGTCTACCTATCTCAGTCCCAGTTTCTTTCTCCACTTTACCAGTGAGGAAAGTGAGGCTTGAGAATTTATGTCAGCCCAAGTCCACACCACTAGCAAGTGGGGAGCCAGCATTTATGCTTGGGGTCTCTGACTCCAAAGCCCAAGGGCTTTATTCCACTATGAGACTATCTTCCTGGGCCTTCTAGAAGATGATTTGGTAGGCTATCATGATCCATCAAAGTGCCACTGGTGCTGTGGCATTTCTGCCAGTCTCCACTCATGAACTTGTACTTGTTCTTCAGCCTTTGACTCTGCCGTCCAGAGATTTTTGCTTCCATCAGCTGGTTCACTCAGGCTTTGTCATCCCAGAGTCTGATCCACACCCCGCCCTGGTGACTCACTAGGCAAAGCCTGGAGTTCTACTCACAGACTTACCTGTTTGTCCAAGGTTTGTGGCCACTTGGAAGAAGTGTTATTAGGTGAGACAGCTGAGACCTGGAGAGCATGTTGGCCTTTTAATTTTGGATAGGCAGTGAAAGGTAAAGCAGGCTAGTCATTGCCTAGGGCTTGGAGGTGCTGGTGGAGGGAAATGGGGCATGACTCCTAAGGAGTGTGGGATTTCTTTTGGGGATGATGAAAATAATCTGAAATTCATGGTGATAATTGTTGCACGACTCTGTGGGTATACTAAAAACCATTGACTTTGTACACTTTAAATACAGGAATTGTATGGTGTGTGAGTTATATCTCGAGAAACTTGTTAAAAAATAAAATTTCACTTCATCTAAGGGGAAAAAAGGTAAGGCAGGGACTCAGTTCCAATTCTTGCAAAAAAAAAAACCACACAAAGCAAAAAACCCAGACAAAATCAATCAATTCTGAGCTCCCCTAATACCAATAAAAGACAAGACCTTTACATTAGGCTACATTGGATTTACTGCCCATTCCATAAGGAGTGTCCTTTTAATGCTTTCCTCCTGCCGCTGGGGGCCTTCCCTGAATTGTCCATATACTCCTCCCCAGTGCTGGTGATAAAATAAAGGTCTAGGGCCTCTCCCGAAGCTGAAATTCCATAATTCTGATCCCATGATGCCATGAGACCCCTGCCTCTCTGTGAGCCTAAAATGGTATCTCCCAAGCATTTCTATGTACATTCTTACTAAATTTTTGCTGTCCTGATATAAAACATTGACATAACATAAAAGGATATATAACTCATAATAAACCATGATGAAAATATTCATATTCATCAACTATGGTGGCAAACTGGATAGGGAGTGTAGTCAAGTTGAAGAATTAGATGAGTCGCTGAACAAGAAAACTTGAAAGTCCCTGAAATTATATATAGCTCCTATACGAAATGAACTTGACAGTTTTCTCCAAGTTTGGGAAAAATCCAACAATATACATGATACTACAAATAATGAATTGTGAAGCTGATCTAGAGGTTTTTTTTGAAAGAGGTTTTTCTCAACTGTCAATGAAAAGCAAGTTCTGTTCAAACATGGTAGAGGAAAGACTAAATTATCCTCCTGTGTTTTCTATAAAAAATTATTTCACAAATTTATTGGTATATGAAGAAGCAACCAGAGAATGTGTGGATCAAAAAATGTAGGAAAAAAGTGTGAAAGAGATAAATCAAACAGTTGATGAAAATATGTAATTTTTCTGGGTTTCATGATCCTTGTATTTCTAAAGTTTATATAGTTTTTAATTCATTGTGATTTTCTTCCTTAAGAAAAAAAATGATGTGTATTTGGAGTTTTATATACTTTCTCTTGGAGGGCCACAAAATTGCATAAGCTTCAGGATCCACTGAGCCTAGATCTATTCCACTTCCCATCAAGTAGGAAAAAAACTCCTTGATGCAGAGATCAGAATTTCTTTTTTCTACTTTTCCACCTCTGAGTCCAGCGGTATCTTACATATCCTTAGTAGGGCTCAATAATTTTTCTCTAAGTTTCCTTCAACTCAAAACATTTTGGTTTTGAGGAGGGAATGCGCAAGGGACACACAATCAAAGATGTCTGAAGGGTGGCTGGATAGAGGGGAAAATAGGGGAAAATGTGTAAATTGAGAAGATCTCAGAATTAGAAGCTCAGGTAGAAGTTATATTCAGAGACACTTTAATTAATTGAGAAAAACACTAGTAGTTGACCATATATGGAGGATCCTGCCTGGGCAGGTAGGTGGATTTCATCCAGAATCTCCTCCTTCAACACCTGGGTGGTGATGGCAACAGTTCAGGCCCAACTAGAGGGTCTGGCACCTGGAGGAGATTGGACTTGCAATGGGCGGGGTGGAGACTCGGGGGCAGACCCTAGTGTAAGTCTGGTCCAGCGTGCAGACCGCTGGCCCTTGAACAGTGTCAGGGAGACCTTGTATGGAGTAGCAGAGGGGAATCTGGTGTGGGAAATGTGGAGAAGGCTACTGATCTGACTTGGTCTCTATGACAGGTATGAGGTTCCAGGTAAAACAGGAGGCTGGCCTGGAGGAGGGGATTGTGCTGAAAGGAGTGAAGTCAAATGTCAGACTCTGGGGCAACCAGATGGGGAATCCTGTGGTTCAAGAGCAGCTTACAGGCCTGATATGTGGTCTTGTGGACAGTACAAGTTCCTGCTGACACTTAGGAGGATTTCCAGCTATTGGCCTCCTGCCAGCTACATGGCTGGGTAACCATGGCCAAATAGTGCATAAAATCTGATTTACATAGTTCAGCATTCTGAAATTTCAGTTACTGCTCTATGTGGCAGTTCTTTCTTCCTTAACATAAGGACAGCTACTTGAGGCCATCAGGAACAGTAGGTTTAAGGGGTGCCTGGGTGGCTCAGTTGGTTAAGCATCTGCCTTCAGCTCAGGCCAGGATCCCAGGGTCCTGGGTTTGAGTCCCATGTTTGACCTCCATCCTCAGTGGGGAGCCTGCTTCTCCCTCTCTTGCTCCCCCTGCTTATGTTCTCTCTCTGTCAAATAAATAAATAAAGTCTTAAAAAAAAAAAAAAAGCATTAGCTTTACGAGGAAGGCGATGTCCTTAATCTGATCTTTGTCCTTGTGCTGGCTCTCCTGCTTCTTATGCTGGCTGAGAAATACTAACAGGAAGCTCTTGAGAAAGGCTTGGGGCTCCAGGCATTTTCTGACTCTCAGTCCCAACACGTCACAGGCTGAGAAAACCTCTCTTACAGCATGGCTGTGTTCCTTAACATCTCAAAAGATAATTGACTGTTTAAACAAAAATAATAACAATGTATTATGGGACTTGTAACATATGTGAAAGTAAAATGCATGAAAACAATAGTATAAAGGCTGGGAGGGGAGAAATGGAAGCATACTACTGTTAGGGTTCTTATATGATATGTGAAATGGTATAGTATCACTTGAAGGTAGATTGTGATAAAGACAATGCAATAAACTCTAAAGCAACCATTAAAATAAAGAAACAGAATTATAGCTAATAAGCCAGCAAAAGAGATAAAATAGAATCATAAATATGCTCGATTAATCTACAAGTAGGCAGAAAAAGGAAACAAAGGAATATAGGACCAATAAAAAACAAATAGCAAGATGATAGACTTAAAACCTCATTATGTTGGGATGCCTGGGTAGCTCAGTTGGTTAAGCATCTGAGTCTTGATTTCGGCTCAGGTCATGATCTTAGGGTGGTGAGATCCAGCCCCAGGTCGAGCTCCCTGCAGTGCTTGGGGCATGCTTAGGATTCTCTCTCCCCCTCTCCCTCTGCTCCCCAACCCCGCCGCATGTATGCACTCTCTCTCTAAAAAAAAAAAAAAAAAGATAAAGTATTAGTTATCAAAACAAGACCAAACGAGATGCTGCCTACATGAAACACACTTAAATATAAGGTTACTTAGCAGGGACACCTGGGTGGCTCAGTTGGATAAGTAAGCATCTGACATTGGCTCCGGTCATGATCTCAGCATCCTGGGATTGAGCCCCTACTCAGCAGGGAACCTGCTTCTCCCTTTCCCTATGCCATTCCCCCTCCTTGTGCTCTCCCTCTCTCTCTCTCTCTCTCTCAAATAAATAAATAAAATCTTTAACACACACACACACACACACACACAACCACACACACACAAGACTTTAAATAAACAAACAAACAAATAAATAGTTACTTAGGGTAAAAGTAAAAGAATGGAAAAAGATATACATGCAAATTCAAGTCAGAAGAAAGCTGAGGTGGCTATATTAATATCAGACAGAGTTGATTTCATAGAGATAAAGTTATTTTATAATGACAATGGGGTCAATTCATCAAGAAGGTATAAAAAGAAGAGAAAAGAATGTGACCAGGCTGGAGACTAGAACAAAGTCATATGCTAGATTTAGGATATATTTTGATCTATTAGAAGAAATCATATCCCAAAATTTTAAAGAAAAAGAAATATGTATACAAAAAATAAGGTTAAATACAGTGAAGGGATAAAATATGACTATAACAATGAAAAATAAAAAAGATTTTTTAAAAGGTATTGATAGATAAAATAGTTAAAAAATGTTAAAATAGGAGAGAGGAGAAATTTTAAAAATAGAATAAGAAAAAAATAAAAAAGTTTAACTTTGAAAGACTTTGAAAGACCATGGGACAAAAGCCATGAATTCTATGTGTTGCTTTCCCCTACCTCTGGAGTTCTGCAGTTCTCATTGAACTTGGTCTTGGCTGGATGGTCTTGCTGATCTTCTAGGGGAGGGGCCTGTTGCAGTGATTCTCAAAAGACTTTGCCGGAGGCAGATTTGCACCGCCCTTGCCCGGGGCCGGGCTGAGTAATCTGCGCAGTTTTGGTCTCGGGAGCTTTTGTTCCCTGAACGCTTTCCGTACAGCTTTGGAGGAGGGGAATGAAAATGGCGGCCTCCCAATCTCCGGTCCGTAGGAGCCGAGAGCTCAGGGCCCCACTCCTCACTGAGCTCTCAGAGAAAAAGCAGTCAATCCCTCCCGTGTCCCTGGTCTTCAACCGCACTCCAAGCTCACCCAGCCTGTGACCAAGCATTTCTATCTCTGGCGCACAACCCCGTTTAGAGTCTCCAAATCCAGCTGATTCCTGCAGCGTGCTCCTGCACTGCTCCTCCTGGAGGAGGAAGGTGAGTCTCCCCAGATCTACTTGTTGGGCCCCTGCCTGAAGAGTAGTGGCCTGACTGCTTCGGATCTCAGTTTAAAGCAATCCTGAGCTGAGAGCACACTGCTCGGCTCTGTCTCTGCACCCAGCTTCCCCTCTCTGATATCTGGGAGCTCTGCCACACTCAGGCAACCCTGGTCTTTTGTGATTCCACGGGTCCTGAGACCACACTGTCCCCGCAAGGGCTCCACCCCCCGCTTAGCCTCTGGAGTGACGTCCCTCAGTGGAGCAGACTTCTAAAAGTTCCAATTTTGTGCTTCTCTGCTCTCTCACTTGCCGGGAGCTGGCCCTTCCCCCTGTGGTCTGTCTTCCTGAATGTTGCCTCAGATTCACTTCTCTGCACGTCCTACCTTCTGGAAAGTGGTTGATTTTCTGTTCCTAGAATTGCTGCTATTCTTCTCTTCTATCTCCTGTTGAGTTTGTAGCTGTTCAGAATGGTTTCATAACTATCTAGCTGAATTCCTAGGACCTGATGATATCTTGGTCGTACTCTTCCACTATCTTCTCCTCCTTGGTAATTCTATTTTTAATTTTTTTTTAGTATATGTGCTGCCGAAGCGAGCACTCCATTTTTAATTTTTTGAGGAACCACCATGCTGTTTTCCACAGTGGCTACATGAGCTTGCATTCCCACCAATAGTACACGAGGGTTCCTTTTTCTCCACATCCTGGCCAACACTTATTTCTTGTCTTTTTGATTCTAGCCATTCTGCATGAGGTGCTATCTCATTTGATTTGCATTTCCCTGATGATTAGTGATGTTGAGCATCTTTTCTTGTGTCTTTTGGCTTTGTATGTCTTCTTTGGAGAAATGTCTGTTTGTGTCTTCTGCTCATTTTTTAATTGGATTATGTGTTTGTGTTCAGTTGTATAAGTTATTTATATATTTTGTATATTAACCTCTTATCAGATACAGCATTTGCAAATATTTTCTACCATTCAGTAGGTTACCTTTTTGTTTTGTTGATGATTTCCTTCACTGTATGAAAACTTTTTATTTGGGTGTAGTCACAATTGTTTAATTTGGCTTTTGTTTTCCTTACCAAAGGAGACATATCAAAAAAAAATGTTTCTATGGCAGATATCAGAGAGATTACTGCCTGTGTTTATTTCTAGGAACTTTATGGTTTCAGATCTCACATTTAGGTCTTTAATCTATTTTGAGTTTATTTTTTTATATGGTGTAAGAAAGCAAAACATACATTTTCAAGGGCACATAGAATATTTACCAAGCAGGCCATATTTTGGGCCATAAAACAAGTCTCAATAAATTTTAAAAAATTAAAGTTATACTAAATATCTTTTCTAGTTATAATGGAATTAGATTGGAAATCAATTCCAGACTTCTGGAAAAATTCTCAACATACTTCTAAATAAGTAACATACGTCTAAATAACATACTTCTAAATAAGCCATAGGTAATAGAATAAATTAAAACGGACATTAGAAAGTCTTTGAACTGAGTGAAAATGAAAACATGATAGAATTTTTGGGATGTTGCAAAAGGAGCAGTAGGGGGAAATTTGTAGCATTAAATGCCCATATTAGAATAAAAGAGAGGTCTCAAATTGATGACCTCAGTATCCACCTTAAGAAAGTAGAAAAATGAGACAAATTAAACTAAAGGAAGCAAGAGATAGGAAATAGTGAAGATCAAAGCAGAAATAAATGAAACGGAAAACAATAGAGAAAATCACTGAAGTCGAAAGCTGGTTATTAGAGATCAATAATATTGATAAGTCTCCTGCCAGATGATAAGGAAAATAAGAGAAGATACCATTTACCAATTAGGCATTAAGGAGGTGACATTACTATCGAGTCTGCAGATATTAGCAAGAACATAAGGAAGAATGAACAACTTTATGCCAACAAGAAACTTTTGGATAATACGTTCATCCCACCGAAGAGATCCACTCTGATGTAGCCAAATTCTGACCCATTGATAACGTATCAAGGCCAGCAAATGACAGAATTGCTATTTCCCTAGCACTGATTCATTTTTAGTGACATTGTATAGATTGCTACCCTCCACTCCTGACCAAAGAAGACAGTCTTTGCCTGTTTAAAATGTGAAAGGATTTGGTGTCAACATGTGCCCTTTTGTTCTCTCTCAAAGCTGCCAGTGATGGCGGTGGGGGCCTCTTTATGTGTTTCTTATGTCTGTGTCTACTGTTTCCTATGCCCACACTGCTTTTTCTTTTCTTTTCTTAAAGATTTTATTTATTTATTTGGGAGAGAGGGAAGGGGAGAGAGAGAGCACAAGAGCAGGGTGAGGGCCAGAGGGAGAAGCAGACTCCCCACTTCGCAGGGAGCCCATGCGGGCTCAATCCTGGGACTCCCAGATTATGACCTGAGTGAAAGGCAGATGCTTAATTGACTGAGCCACCCAGGAGCCCCACGCACACTACTTTTTCAGAAAAGTTTTATGTGTGCATATTAGTGTAAGAGCATTTTGTGCACTGTATCAAACTACATCACAGGGAGATTATGTTTTACTTTCACACCCAGATAAAATGATTTTAAATTACCCTGCAAATGTGCCCTAGGTATTTCTGGGAATACCCAGGGTTTGGTCCCAGATTGCAGCCAGTCTGTTCATATTCTTCCACTCAGTTTGAAGGAGCTTCTGTGGATGGTGCCCTCATGATTACATGATAAACACATACATACTATTTCTTGGGGTGCCCCTTCCGCTCCTCTCCACCAGAATGAGGAACAGCTTTCAGGTGCAGAGGGTTTTTAAACCATGGTTAAGCAACACACACACACACACACACACATCCCAAAACAAAACAAAAATAACGTTTCTCATAAGGGAACAAACTCTGAAGAAATACGACTATGCAAAAGCATAGACACCCTCTTACATTATAATAAGAAATTTAGCTCAAACATTTCCTGCTTAAAATTTACATAACATTAATGAACTGGGCAGGTGGTTTTCTAAGAACTGAGGGAGATTCCAAGTCTTCACTTATTGCAAAACAGAAAACTGTTCTCAGCTTTGAAATGACAGTTAAAAAAAATTTTTTTTCCTGCCTTTTCCAAAGTTCTGGGCAGCCTCTTCCAACAGTCTCTGTTGGAAGGCAGAGAAAGAAGGCGGTTCTTCTGAAAGAAGGCAGTTCCTCTCAAGCACTTAGTATGGGTCTGGGAACTCAGTCTGAGGCATCAGCAGAAACTTTGTTAACCCTAAGCACCTGCTCTGGGGATGCCTACTGCCATCTCCTAGGGCTGCAAGGTCTCCATTATCCCAGAATAATTGATTAAAGGAAGTAACTTCATGAGATCTGGGTGCTTGTGCTCAACTCTAGTTTGTAGGGCCAAGGTAGAACTCATCCACCTGCTGGGTGTGGCCTGTGTTAGGATCTGAATGCTACAAAAATGAACAGGGTAGAACAGAGGGTCACTCCGTAAGCTATTTACTCGTTCCAAAGGGAAATCTCTGCTGATCAGCACTTCAACCATGCAGTTCAACCTCATCACTAGGAGTGGGACCCCTGATGTGTGCTTTCTGATGAGTGCTGTATGACATAGAAAGCATCACTTGTGGAACAATTTTACTAAAATGTATTTAAAAGGAAACACAGGTGGTGGAAGGACACATTACACTGAATCTCTCTCTCTCTTTCTCACACACACACACACACAATCAGACAGTGGAACATTCTGTGAGACATATATATGGACTGTACTTTTAAGAAGTAAATATAGGGCCCCTGGGTGGCGCAGTTGGTTGAGCTACTGCCTTCGGCTCAGGTCATGATCCCGGAGTCCCGGGATCGAGTCCCACATCGGGCTCCCAGCTCCATGGGGAGTCCGCTTCTCACTCTGACCTACTCTCTCTCTTTCCTAATAAATAAATAAATAAATAAAATCTTTAAAAAAAAAAAAAAAAAAAAAGAAGTAAATATAAATAATTAAAATAATCGAGGGATTGTTCTATATTGAAAGAAGCCAAAGAGAAATAATGAAATGCAATGTATAAGCCTTGATTAGATCCTAGTTGAATAAAACAAAACAAAATCTAGTTGTAAAAGACATTTTGGGGGTAGTTTGGGGGAAATTGCATTTGAATTGGATAATGTTAGGAAATTATTTTTATAATTGATAATATTATTATGGCTATGTAGGTGTATGTCCTTATTTTTAGGAGATGCATGCTGAAATAATCAGTGGTGATGTCTGGATATACAATTTATTTTCAAATTGTTCAGAAAACAAGGCAAAAATCCCAGCAACTAATGAATATAGATAAAATTCATTCTACCAGCTATTACAACTTTTTGATCCAACTTTATGATTCAACTTTTTGACAATTTCCATAATAACATTTGAAGGAAAGGGGAATAGAACATTACCTCTCAAAGTTTCTTTCATTCCTTATATACGAAGTTTTTTGGTTTTTAATATATTTGTTTGTTGTTGTTGTTGTTACTGTTATTAAAGAATAGCTACCGGAGTGCCCACAGGGGAAGCAGCGGGAGCCAGTGTTCCGTAGAAAAATGCAGTTACATTCTCAGGTCCATCGGGTTCAACCGTTAGGTGGTGTAGGGCAGAGAAGAAAACCTTTTCGTTCTACTCTTCTAGATTCTTGGCTGGGACCCCTGTTGTGAAAGACTGATGAACAAAAGAAAAGCAAACCAAAGTTTATTAACATGTGTATCTCATATATATGGGAGAAACTCAGGGAAGACTAGTTCAAAGAGGGGGCTAGAACTTGAACTTAAATACTATCGTTAGCCAAAACAAAGGAAGTATGGGGAGGCAATTTATGGGAAAGTGACCAGGAAGAGTACAGTCAACAAGGGTAAGGTTTATTAATATAGATTTAAGGCAGTGCCTTCTCTATTGGTAAGTCTCTTGTGATCTAAAGTCTTCCTTCTCTTTCTGGTACACCCTTACAAATGGAGATTTCCTTTATAAAATGTAAATTTCCCTTATAAAATGGTAACTTCTACCATGCTTTCAGAGCTTCTTCTGCATCTACTGTTTCTTAAAAACACAAGCTCAAAATAAACCTTAAGCCCAAAGAGACACATTTGCGGTGGCATATTCTGGTCTCTTACGGTGGTCCTTGCTCTGGGCCTCTGCCAGCTCTCCTTCACATAGCAGTCACTGCGCTCAAGCTTTATACAGGCATGAATTCATTATAAACAAGTCAACAAACAAGCAAATGACGTTTGTCTTCAGGGAGCTGATAATTTACTTAAGAGGTCTTTCATCAACAACCTGTAAACCAAAGAGGAAGAAAATCAGAATCATAATAGGAGAATCCAGAAAGAGCCATTAATGCTGTTGGAGGATTTGGAAGGCATTTACAGAAAAGGAAGCTTTTGATTCCCCCTTGATGGATTTTCATTAGTGGGGGTGGGGGGCGCATTCTTGGATGACGAGCCAGTGTGAAAAAAGATTTAGATGGTTAAAAGTGCCCGTTAGTGTTGGAAAACCATGTTGTCAGATACCTGTTGTGGAATGAGAGAATTTGGGATTTTTGTAATTATTAGTGAGATTGAACACTTTTTCCCATGTTCATGGTCTGTTCACCCATTTATATTTTATATATTTGGTCTATATCCTAGAACTTGTCCTTAGAGCTTGATGTTTCTCTATTTCTATGAATCACAGAAAGGCTTCCCTTTTCTTGTCTCCAAAAGAAAATGTTTGCTTAGTGGAAGTGCAGAATTTGCTTTGATTTTTAGACCTTCCTGATGAATAGTCAGGTACCTGACCATCCTACCGTTATATGATAAAAGATAATTTGAAAAGAGAGAGGAATTCTTGAGCCACAAAGCCCAAGTCATGGTTTCTCACAATTTCTTCCAGATGGCATAGGGAGTTCTGAATCACAACAATGTGTAAATGATGTTATATAAAGCTGTTATTTTTTTTAAAAGATTTTATTTATTTATTTATTAGAGAGAGAGAGCAGGGGGAGGACCAGAGGAGACGGACGAGCAGACTCTGAGCTGAGCATGAGCCCCACAGAGGGCTTGAATCCCATGACCCTGACATCATGACTTGAGCTGAAACCAAGAGTCAGATGCTCAAATGACTGAGCCACCCATGCACCCCAAAGCTGTTATTTTTTTAATTCAGAAGTTATTTTTGTTACTAAATATAGGTTTAATAGAATACTGGCCAACTATTGACTGTGTGTCTTAATTAAAGAGTAAAGAACACAGGTTTGGGAATCAAACTGACTTGGGTTGGAATCTTGGCTCTCCATTTATTAGCCCAGGGGTAAGTGACTTAGCTTCTCTGAGGTTCAATTTTAACTGTAAAATGCATTTAACTAAAATATAGTCAAATCTTCCTGGGCAGCTCAGATCCAACCTCGCTTTTCTTTTCTTTTCTCTTCTTTTCTTTTCTTTTTTCTCTTTTCTTTCTTTCTTCTTTTCTTTCTTTCTTCTTTTCCTTCCTTCCTTCCTTCCTTCCTTCCTTCCTTCCTCCCTTCCTCCCTTCCTCCCTACCTTTTTGCTGGCACAAATGATGTACCCTGCCATTGATTATATCTGATAGGCAGTGGTGTCTTAGATTAGATGAAATGTGGCAGAGTCTGGCAGAAAGTCTGAGACTTTCTTGGGGCTATGAAGAAGTAAGTTATACTTCGTGTACCTGAACTTTGAAAAATCCTCTCCAATTCTCCCACTCTTTCCCCGAATTCCTCTCCTCTCTGTACTGACCATGGCATGTGTCTCCTTTTCTCTCTAGCCTCCTCCTATCCCTCCTATCCACCCTCACTTTCTCTTCACTCTCCCCTTTCAGCCCTTAGTCTGCCCAGCTCCCTCCAGCCCCACAGAGTCTCCATCTCTTTATTTCAAATTAGCCCCCTCTCTCCTGTCTCCTCCATTACCTGTCCCCAACAGTACTGACCAAGGAAAATAAAGAATCTTCCAAGGAAACTACCTTCCCAGGAGTTGAAGAGCAGGGAGGCAATTAGAAACACTTAACATTTAACTTTTTGTGTGTGGTTTCATAGATAATAACAATATCTACCTCATGGGACTTTTGTGAGGCTTATAAGAGATAGGGAGTGTAAATACTTGGCATGTTGCTGGCACATGCTAAGAATTCAACCAATGTTAGCTATCATTATTTACTATTGTTCTAGAAATAAATGTACAATTAACATTGTAAGAACACGGGAAAGAAAAAAAAAGACCAAAGGGCAAAGAATCACCCACTGTCTTAACACTGAATGTTTTCCTAGTAGCAATTATAAATATGCCATGGGGAAATTTGATTTTTATCCTTTTCCAGTGACAGAGCATTCTTATGTATGAATCACAGTCCATAAATGGAGATACAAGGATGAAAAGAAAGTCATTGTGCATTTTTAATGCATTTTAACATGCGGCATTCTGTGCTATTTTTAGATCACCACAAAGAGGAACTTACTGTCATCTTCTTCCGTATCTAGCATGAATTTCTTTTTCTCTCTCTAGTAGAAGGACATTTGGCAGAAAATTGTTGACATTCAGAGGAATGCTACTACCTACTATTCTAATGAAGCATTTGAATAGGATTAAAAAAACCCTTTATTTATTTATTTATTTATCTTTTAAAGATTTTATTTATTTGGCAGAGAGAGAGAGATCACAAGTAGGCAGAGGGAGAGGCAGAGAGAGAGGGAGAAGCAGGCTCCCTGCCGGGCAGAGAGCCCGCCGCGGGGCTCGATCCCAGGACCCCGAGATCACGACCTGAGCCGAAGGCAGAGGCTTCAACCCGCTGAGCCACCCAGGCGCCCCCCAAAAAAACCTTTAAAAACAAGGGTAATAATTTTAAATACGCTTTCCTATTTATAGTCATGGAAGCTAAGAGGAAAACTTTGCAGAGTTTAAGATGCAACCTGCGGCCTTGCTTGTCATTTTACGTCACAGGATTGGGAACTGGGGAGATGGCCCCAAAGTCTGAGACCCTATTGTAGACTAAATGTTGTCTCCACTTCCCCCACCCAAATTCATAGGTTAAAGTCCTAACCAGCAATGTGATGGTATTTGGAGGTGGGGGTCTTCAGGAAGTGTTTAGGATTAGATGAAGTCATGAGGGTGGGGCCCTCGTGAGGGGATGAGTGCCCTCAAAGAAGAGACACTGGAGAGCTCCCTCCATCCCTGTGTGCACAAAAGGAAGAGTGCTCGCAGTGAGAAGGCAGCCTCCTATAAGGCAAGAGAAAGAGCCTCAGAATGCAGCCTATGTTACTGCCACCTTGATATTGGACTTCCCAGCCTCCAGAGCTGGGAAATAAGTTTCCCATCTGGCGGCCCAAGGACTCTGGTATTCTCCAATGTGGAAGGTCAACAGGAAGCTTTCTGAGGCCAGTTTCTCCACACAAAGGGAAGTTTCCTAAAAGCAATAAGAAAGTTGAGACAATGTAAGAAGTACGGAGCACATATGTAATATTGCAAAACCAAACCTAAGGCTTGGTGAAACTCAAAACGAGGAAGTTTTATTTTTAGACATTGCAAAATGCAACCTAACTGTGGGGACTTCTTGGCTGGCTAACGTATGGAGATCATGAATCGATACCCAGCGTGGGGGTGTTTTGCTGCCTTGACAGGTTTCATGCTGCTGTTTCAGGAGTGAACAACCTCATAGCTGCTGAGAGCATCTCCTGAGGCCCCCATCATTTTGTGATACAGCGAAGAGCTCTTGGACTATGTGCCTAGGGGAGGACGCAAACTATCTGGGCCCAAAAAATTTGCTTTGCCTTTAGGAAAACTGTGTTCTTCCTTAAAGGGCAATTCTGAAGCCAGCTTTTTTTTCGGGCTCTGAGAGAGAGAGAGAGAGAGAGAGCATATAAATAATGGCAAATTTAGGAACAATTTCCCTGAGTGTCACGTGACAGAAAAAAATTCCCTCTTCCCTCCCTCCATTTCACTATGTATTTGTATTATTCTCTCCCATATGTGGTGGGAAAAGAAAATTTTACTTTTTTAAGCAAGAACCAACCACTGCCACCTTCCCGTTGTAGAGAAATGTCTTATTTTGTCTGAAGGGACCACCTGGCTGGCCTCCATGTTAA
The DNA here is from genome assembly GCA_028533885.1 of Nasua narica. Classification (NCBI taxonomy): domain Eukaryota; kingdom Metazoa; phylum Chordata; class Mammalia; order Carnivora; family Procyonidae; genus Nasua; species Nasua narica. Next base: position 67,180,597 of record CM052811.1, read on the forward strand.
AGGTGATCCAGGCTGAAAGCTTGGGGCTACACTTGCCCCAGAAAGAGCCCTGAGGGGTTGGGAAGAGAAGCGGGGAGGAGGGAGGGGTTTAGAAAAAGGAGCTGGGTGGGACTTACCATCCAGAAGGCACAGCATGAGGCCTCAGAATGGAGTGCCAGGGAGGCATTCAAAAGGCAGGAAGGCCTGTGGGCTCTGCTCGAAAATATGAACACGGTGGCTGTGGAGTGTTGTGACGTAACTGCCTGCAAACCTTTATGAGGATCAGCTGCACACAGCTGCTTAGGCAGGTGGTGGGAGAGCTAGAGGGCCCTGGGTTCCCAGGCTGGGATCGAGAGAAGGAAACAGCCACAGGGCATGACACAGGCACTCAGCGGGAACAGGAAACTGGAATGAAGTGGCCACCGAGAAGGAAAAACCCCAGGAAGGCAGAGCTTGAGCCACTTGGATGGAAATGTTAAAGGACAGGGCGACTCCCTAAGGGTGAAACCTTCCCAGCCCACCCCTGAGACACGCGTAGTAAGGGTACAGTAGACTGTTGGGTGCTGGAAGAGTCAGAGTCCTGCCCGACCAGGGTGGGAGAAGGGGCCCAGAGGAGGGAGGACACGGCCACGACCAGCCTCTTCAGTCCGGCTCAATATCTGGGGGAAAGAAGTCCCAAATCACAAAACAGGGTCTAAGCATGAGTGGTAGATTTTGATGCTCTCACAGCCTGCATTTGGAGGTGCCAGAGGTCCTGGAGTTGGCAGCTGGCCAGATGTCCCTGTCTTTGCGGGTGGTATAGGGCTAGGAAGGAAACTCAGGAGCGTCACCAAGGTCTTCTGCAGTGGCCACTTGTCATTTCTGGGGACAAGGCGTGAAGTAGGTAACGCCTTAACTAGGATAGGATCAGAAGCCAGAATGTTTTTTTCTGCTTGGTAAATTACTCCTGTTATTCCCTTCCTTTCCTATTTAGCAAAGTCATTTTGAAAGCCCGCGACAGTGGGGCTAAGAATGTCAAAGTATAATTTTCCAAAAGGTAAAGACATAGTTCTCGTACAAACATATAGTGAGCCCTTGTTGGAGATTTATTTAGCTCGCTAGTGGGGGAACCAGCATGATGACAAAGCTAAGTCCAAGGAGAATCCACAGAAGTGTATCTGGTCAGTGAAGAGAACGCCGGGGTAAGATGGCTGAGTTGGAGACTGAACAAACTGATGACCTCACAGGGCAACCAAACTGCATATGTTTTCTACTAGACAGAAGTCATTTGCATCTCTACCGGGGAAAAGGTCATTTGCAAAACATGCCACTCTTTTACACATTCATTGTAACTTTACAGAGCTCAGCCTAATCAGGTCAAACAGTTACCTCCCTCAGAAAATCAGGTGACTTGTAGGCCGGTTGTTATACAGACTCACAGTCATGTGGCTTTGACAGAGTACCTGGTCATCTTTTTGCTGAATTTCTGGTTTTTACATAATTTTTATTAACAGAGGCAAGTGAGGGACTAGACTATTGTTCTCACTTCTGCCAGAGAGCTCAAGTGTCAGAGTCCCGGAGAAAGCACAGTGGGGTTGGTCAGACCTGGGGAGAGAAGCCCAGAGCTGGTGGCCACTCCAGGAAAACCAGGGAATCCCTGCTCAGTCCTTCTCTCCAGGGGATTCTTTTAGTCCTAAGACTGCACATTTCTGTTGCTGATCTTAGAAAGATATTGCTGGTCTCTTAAATCTACCAAGACCCTCACTGTCATCACTTGGGGACCCTTGATCTAGCACTAGGCTCCAAACGTGGAGAATCCAAGCACTGCCCTATCCACTAAGGGGTGGGAGAGTTAAATGCTAAAGCCTCTTTGAGGACAATTTAGCAATATCTACCAACATTTGTTTTATTGTGATAAAACATACATAAACTAAAATTTATCATCTTAACCATTTTCACATGTACAGTTTAGTGGTTATTAAGTTCGTTCACACTATTGTTAACCATCACTGCCATCCATCTCCAGAGCTCTTCATTTTCCCCAGCTGAAACTTTACCAGTAACTCTCCATTCCTCATCCCTGTAGACCCTGACAACACCCATTCTACTTTCTGTCTCTACAAATTTGACTACTCTAGGTACCTCATATAAGTGGAATTATATTCTATTTGTCCTTTTGGGTCTGACTTATTTCTCTTAGCACAGCGTCCTCAAGATCTGTCCTTGTTGTAGAATATGCTGGAATTTCATCTTTTTTAATGCTGAACAATATTCTATTTTATGTGTGTGCCATATTTTGTTCACCCATTCATCCATTGATGTCTATCAGCATTTTGAAAGAACAAACTCTTTTGACCCAGCAAGTTTCTTGCAGAGACTTTGTCCTATAAATATACTTTTGTATATACATGCCGCTGGATATGAGTGTTAGTTGAGGACCCTCTCGGTTGCTACCCAATAGACATTTCACCCTTTCTTCTTGCTGATAGGACCTTGAGTTGGTTCATGTATCAGGAAACACCATGCTCAGGAAGAGCATGTCCTTCCCCAGCCCTGGAGGATCAGTCTTGACTGGAATAAGGCAGTAATGATAGTTCTGTTCCCCTTTGGCCGGGATTGGTTTATGGCTGGCACTTTCTAGTCAATGATATATGAGAAGTGGCTTCTGGGAAGGGTTTTCCTTCTGGAGAAAGGGGGTGATGTGTAAGGAGATATTTACTTCTCTTTGAACAGAGTTGGGTGATGTTAGAATGTCTGGAGCTGTGGCAGTCATCCTATTTCCAAATCCTGGGCAATAAATAAGTAAATAAATACCACATCACTCTACGGATGGCAAGAGGAAAAGGAAAGCATCTGATCCCTTAATGACATTTTGTGCCTCTGAATTAATCTACTCTGAGACCACCTAGTTCTAGATCTCTTGTTACATAAGACAACCAATCCTTTGGTTTACACAACCTTTAGTTGGGTATTCTGTTATTTTCACCCTAAAACATTCCAATTGAAACAGTGTTTATTGCATTTGTAATAGCACACACCTGTTACTCCATAGAGGATTCATTAAATAAATTATGGTACATCCATACAATGGAATGCTACATAGTTGTAAAAAAGAAGGAAGTAAATTCATATGCAGATATGGAACAAGTTATAGAAATAGTGGGAATAATGAAGTGCATACATATATGTGAGTAGTCTCCTACTTAGGTTAAAAATGTAGAGAGATCTATACATGCACATGTGTGTGTAAGGAGAGAAAATTTACACAAAATTATGTGACAAATTTTCTTTTTTAAGATTCTGTTTATTTATTTGAGAGAGAGCATGGGTGGGAGGGAGAGGGAAAGAGAATCTGAAGCAGATTCCACGCTGAGCACAGAGCCGGAAGGAGTGCTCGATCCCACCACCATGAGACCATGACCTGAGCCAAAACCAAGAGTCGAACTCTTAGCTGACTGAGCTACCCAGGCACCCCACAGATGGTTAATAATGTGCCTCTGGGGGTGCTAGGATGCAAGGGAGACTCACTTATTAATATTATTTTTTTATCTTTGTAAAGTTTGCATTTTTATACCAATGCCATGTACTACTTTTTAAATACATTTTTTAAAAAACCAACAGTTTAAAACCACCACCACCACAACATTAATAGCAGTTCAGTGTATAAACTGACAACTTCGAGGCACTGTCTTTGAGTTGAACCAGCTACTCACCCACTTTGAGCTGATAAAAGGCTTGACTTCAAGAAGGTAGAGCCAGAACTTTCAAAGAGGCACATTGTGGGGAAGCTGGTCTAAGAAAATTCATCCCCAAATATAGGTTTAATTATGTCTCCCAATTTGCCTTTTGTAACTATTCTGGGGCTGATATTCAGTTGGACCACAATGGCATGGGCATATCAATTATTTATGGCTCATGTCACAGGCCAGTGCCCTTTCAGATTTCTTTGTGTCCATGATGGACCAGTTGTTAAATATTTAAAATATAATCTCTGACTTATCTCATTGAACATGGCTTTTCCTAGCTTTTCTAGTGACTTCGACCATCTGACTATATCCTCAACTCCTGGTTTCTAACCTTATCTCTTAATAGTGAATATTATCTAGGACATATTTGGTAGCCGATAATAGAATATCAACTAAAACAGCTTCAACAATATAGATTCGGTTATTTCATATAACAAATCTGGTAGTGGGCAGTTTCACAGTGAACTTGTTGGCTCAGTAATGTCATTGAAGATCTGAAGTCTTCTCATCTTTCTGCCTCTCAGCATGTTGGCCATGCCTCCTGTCATGGTCACAAGATGGCTGCTGTAGCACCAAGTATTATCTTCATAGTACAGCATCCTAATAGGAAGGCTAAGGACAAGGCCATAGAGGGGCTTTTCCCTTTCTGATTCTCTCTCTTATTTAATTTTTATAGGCTCCATGCCCAATGTGGAGCCCAAGACAGGGCTTGTGCTCACAACCCTGAGACTGAGACCTGAACTGAGATCAATAGTCATACACTTAATGGAGTGAGTCACTCAGGCACTCCTCCTTTTCCTTTTTAACCAGAGTAAAAGCTTCCTTAACAGCCACCAGCAGCCTTCTACTTATGTTTTATTGGCCAGAACGCAGTCACGTGCCTACCCTGACACCAGCTACTGACAAAGGATGAGCTTTGGACCAATTATAGTTAATCTTCTTCAGCTGGGCACACTGACCTTGAATCAAATCAGCTTTCTATTAACAAGAAAGAAGAGGAAATGGTAGCTGAGTAGCAACCAGCAATGATTGCCACTCATAGCTCTTCAGTTGGTGTTCTTTTTAATTTGGAATTCTGCCGACAGTCTGTTCCTCCTTTTCTTGTTTCAAAGTAATGTCTATGTGTTTCTTATTATAAAAGTAATGTATGCTGATTGCTCACTGGGGGGAGAATATAGAATACATGGAAGAAAATAAAAATCACTATGTGTGTTTATGTATGGATATATATAGATTACACAAAATTGGGACTGCATTATATATAATTTAGTTTCGTTTCCTATCTATTTTCACTTAACATTTTTTTTAAGATTCTATTTTTTTTATTTGACAGAGAGAGAGAGAGAGATCACAAGTAGGCAGAGAGGCAGGCAGAGAGAGAGGGGGAAGCAGGCTCCCCGCCAAGCAGAGAGCCCGATGCGGGGCTTGATCCGAGGACCCTGAGATCATGACCTGAGCCGAAGGCAGAGGCTTTAACCCACTGAGCCACCCAGGTGCCCCTTCACTTAACATTTTATGATGAACTTGTTTCTGTTTCCCTCTTGGTCCCAGCCCTTCTCCACACATGTCCAAAAGAAGGGAAAATAACCATATCCTGAGTCTCTATGCAGTGATTAATGAGCTAAAATTCCTTCTTGATTTGGGAAGGTCCTGACCTCTTAGCTCCTAACCGGTCTACACAGGGGGCATACCATCTTATCACTCTTCACCCAAGGGTTCCCTCTCGGACTCCCAGGACATTAGGACACCTAGGTTGAGAAAGAAAGAGACAAAGAGACAGAAAGAGAGAGAGAAAATATACTCTATTCTTCTCCATCTGACTAAGGCTTGACACTGGGAGTGACCTCACCCTCTTTGAGGATCCTGGCCTTGCCTTTGTGGGTCTCAGCAGGACACCTCTGTCTTCATATGACCAGTGGGCGATAGCACCAACTCTTGTGCAAGGAATAAATACACCTAGTGTAGGTGACAAGGATAATCTCTGTCTCCATAGAGCATTGCTTATTCCTTTGTCCTGAGGGTCATTATGTTGACAATAGGGAGGCATATATGGGAAAACCTCTCCTGTTGAGCTGGATTTTGGGGACCTCCAGTTGAGGAGCCATTTGTCCTTGACAAAAGTTCCCTGATTGCTCGCTATACCCACAGCACATTATTAACCTCAGGTGGCCTTGCTTTAGAAAAAACACTGTCTGCAGTGGTGCTATGGAGTATCTGTTATCATTATTTGTAGCTTACTTCGGTCATGGTATCAGCAGAGATGAATGCCTATTGTTAATAGGGCTTAGAGCTACTATTTGAGGGCAGTTGGCCTTAAAGCCCAGCATGACTGAGAAAAAAAACAAAGATGACAAAAGAGATAATTTTTCTCAGTTCTATCCACCCAGGCCATAAAACTTGAATGCTATCTTTTAGGCGGTAGAGAGCCATGAAAGTCTCTACTGAACTTTGTGAGGAATCACATGGCCACAGGTGGCAGATTATATTTTCCAAAGATGGCCCCAACAATATCTTCCATCCCACATGCTCTTCTGCAATGTGACCTTGCTACTCCCTCATCAAGAGATGGGTCTAATGGGGTCACCTCTCCTTGAATCTGGCTGGCCTTAGTGACTCCCATGTAAGATTGCCAGGTTTAGCAAATAAAAATGAAAGATGCCCAATTAAATTTTGATTTCAGATTAAATAATGAATGATTTTTTTTAATGTAAGTACGTCCCATTCAGTGTTTGTATTTTATCTAGTACCCCTGTTCGCAGGTAACCAATAAAATGTCACAGAAGGGTTGCGTGTGACTTCTAAGGCTAGGTTAGAGGAAGCCTTGAAGCATCTGTCTTGGTCTCTTAGAACACTTGCTCAACTGATGGCGCCTCTTGGGACACACCCTCTTGGAAAACATGCTGTGAGAAGCCTGAAGCTCAGGTAGATTCTCCACTCAAAGATCCCAGCCTAGATGCCAAGCATGTGGGTAAAGACACCACCTCCAGAGGAGGCTTACCAACAGAACTTTCTATGATGATGGAAATGTTCTATGTCTGTATTGTCCCACTACAGTAGCTACTAGCTACACCTGTGTTTAATACAGTAGCCACACGTGGGCTTAAAATGTGGGCAGTGCCACTGAGTAACTAAATTTAACTTTTTTAAAAAAAGATTTTATTTATGTATTTATCAGAGAGAGAGCCCAAGAGGAGGGAGCGGCAGTCAGAGGGAGAAGCAGGCTCCCCACTGAACAAGGAGTCCCATGACATGGGACTCGATCCCAGGACCCTGGGATCATGACCTGAGCTGAAGGCAAGATGCTTAACTGACTGAGCCACCCAGGTGCCCCCAAATTTTGGATTTTATTTAATTTTAATTAATTTAAATGTACACGTGTGGCTACTGTTTGGACACTGTAGTTGTAAATGATTTTAGTACCAAGCCCTTGGAGTCACCCCGACTTGAGTCTTTCTAGTTGAGGCCTCAGGTCTTTGGTTGAGGAACAAAGACACCTCAACAGTGCTCTGTCCAAATCCCAACCCACAGAATCCAGAACATTAATAAAAAGGTTTTTTGTTTTGTTTTATTTTTTTTTTTTGCCAAGTTTAGGGTGGTTTCTTATGCAGCCGTGGATTATCAGAACAAAGTGAAATGTACTCAAAAAGCCTATCTAGAGGAGGGTTCCAAATCTGAAGGCCCCAGGGCCAGGAAGGAAGCAAATGAAGAGAACAGCCCCAGGTGATTATAGCTAAGACCCATGAAAAGGGCAGGGATCAGTAATCTAGATAAACAGTGTTCTCCAGTTCCGGGTGTCCCAGAAAGGCCCCAGGGCTAGAGAGTCAAGATTTCTGCTGCCCAGACTCCATTTACCAGGGGTGATGTCTCAAGTCTCTTTTAACTTTGGGCCCCAATTTCTTACCCTATAAAGTAGAATTAAAATGACCTACCTACACATGTCGGCTTAGCATGTTGTTGGAGGATCCGAGGAGTCTGTGGAACGAGGGCCCAGGGTTTGCTCCTCACACTGGAATCCTTCCCTCGGATACCTGCTCTGTCCTCTGCTCCCTAACAGCTCATGGGGGGCACTTTAACAGTTTCTCCATGTCTTAAAAATCCAGCAGCCTTCCCTCTTGAAATTTACCTTAGAGCAAATGAGGTAAGTATATCAAGAGGTAGATTCGAGCATGCTCTCAATAAAGAGTGAAAACTGGCAACGGCCTAAATATCGAGTAAGAAGAGATGGCTAAATAATTATTGTAACCCCATCACAGCTTGTATGTAGCCATAAAAGTAGACACGGTAGGTCTATATATACTGACATGGACAGGTAGGCAAAAAGCGTCATGTGACAAATGCATGTTAACAAATAATGTAAGTAGTATAGTCTCCCCCTTGTAAAAATTTTATTTTATTTTATTTAAATTCAATTAATTAACACATAGTATATTACTAGCTTTGGAGATAGAGTTTGGGGATTCATCAGTTGCATATAACACCCCGTGCCCATTACATCACGTGCCCTCCTTAATGCCTAGCACCCAGTTATCCCTTCCCCCCACCCACCTCCAGCGACCCTCAGTTTGTTTCCTAGAGTTCAGTATCTCTTATGGTTTATCTTCCTCTCTGATTTTATCTTATGTTTCCCTCCCTTTCCCTATGATCCTCTGTTTTGATTCTTAGATTCCACACATGAGTGAGATCATATGATAATTGTCTTTCTCTGATTGACTTATTTTGCTTAGCCTAATACCCTCTAGTTCCACCCACCTCATTGCAAATGGTAAGATTTCATTCTTTTTGATGGCTAAGTAGTATTCCATAGTGTGTGTGTGTGTGTGTGTGTGTGTGTGTGTGTGTGTGTGTGTGTTTGTACCACATCTTCTTTATCCATTTATCTGTTGATGGACATCTGGGCTATTTCCATAGTTTGGTATAGTTCCCCTTTTTATTTTATTTATTTATTTTTTAAAGATTTTATTTATTTATTTGACAGAGAGGAGAGAGAGCACCAGTAGGCAGAGAAGCAGGCAGGGAGAGACGGGGAAGCAGGCTCCCTGCTGAGCAGAGAGCGCGATGTAGGGCTCAATCCCAGGACCCTGAGATCATGACCTCCCTAAGATCATGATCTGAGAGGAAGGCAGAGGGTTTAACCCACTGAGCCACCCAGGTGCCCCATAGTTCCCTTTTTTAAAGAGCATAGTATTTAGGTAACACAGACCTGGAAAGATATCTATCTATTCAGTGCCTATGATTGGTTGGTTGATTGGATGTGACTGAAATAGAATTCACGTTACATGAACTTCACTATTTTAAAGTGTACCGTTCAGTACTCTTTAGTATATTCAGAGTCATACACAATCTTCACCATCTAATTCCACAACATTTTTCCTCACCCGAATGTTTCATCACCCATATCCATTAGTGGTTACTCTTCTCCCCAGTCCTTGGCAACCACTAATCTTTTCTGTCTCTATTGATTTGCATATCCTAGATATTTCATATAAAAGGAATCCTACAGTATGTGGCCTTTTGTGTCTGCCTTCATTTGGCATAATATCTTGAAGATTCACCCTTGTCGTAGCACCTGTCAGTGCTTTCTTCCTTTTCACTGCTGAATATTACATGGTAATATTACATATGCCACATCTTATTATTCCATTCATCAGTTCCTGGATAGGGGGTTGAGTCCTTTTTTTTTTGGCTATCATGAAGAATGCTGCTATGAACATTCGAATACAATTTTTGTGTGAACATAATTTTTCAGATGCTTAGGAGTGGTACTGCTGCATCATATGGTAATTCTATCTTTAACTTTTTAAGTAATGACCAAATTGTTTTCCATGGCAGTTGCACCAATTCACATACCCATCAGGAATATAGGAGGTTTCCAGTTTTTCCACATCCTCGCCAATACTTTTTTTTTTTAAACCGTTCTGACGGGTGTGAAGGGGTATCTCACTGTGGCTTTGAGTTGCATTTCTCTAATGACCAGTGATATTGAGTATCTTTTCATGTGCTTATTGTTCATTTGTGTATCTTCTTCAGAGAAATATCTATTCAGATCCTTTGCCAGTTGGTGGGATTTGGGTTGTTTTCTTTCTGTTTTTCCACATTTCTGATTTATAGGCAATGATGACTTTCTTGTATAATAATGAATGAAAGCCTCAGGAAAAAGTATGATGTGGCTGCACAGTGGCCTTTCTCCTTGAAGGCAGAGCGACTAGTTTGGTCCTAGGTGCCCTGACAGGAGTCCTCTCACTTAGTTGGGGGATGATTCTCCTGGAGGAACAGAGGCCTCTCTGACCCTGGCTAAGGGGCATGTTACCAGGAGGAAAAAGACACTAATCAGAGGTGGGTCCTGATTATAGAGAGAAGATTCAGGGTCTGACCAAGGGTCCCGGGGACAGCTGGAGCAGGGTCAGGTCTGGGGGTATCTCCGCAGCCGGGCTGGGTGTAGCCACAGAGGAGAGGTTACTCTGAGGCACCTGTGCGAGCTCCAGCCTAACGTGGGCCAGATGTGAGCCAGATGTGAGCCGCACTCTCCAAAACAGAGAAGGCATCCTTCCTTCTATTAGAATTCTCATTTGGAAGGCACTCCTGCAATAACAGTTCCCCTCCTCTTTCTTACGATGTGAACTGACCTAAGCTGATTTGGTCATTTAGCAATCCTCGGGTTCTTTTGGTTGGCATGGAATCCTTTAAAGATCACACCAACCTCCTACTGGGATGTTTGCTCCACTGAAAGCAAGCCCAACACAGAAGTCTACCAAATACATACATGCGTCCCAGCAAATAGCTACCTAGACAGTTGATACAACCTGTTTAGGGAGTCCTGCTTTCTGCCCTGAGATCCCACGTGTCCCCTTTATTGCAAGGTTCTCTCTGAGACGATGTCACACTCTCTAGGCTCCAGGGTCAGGTAGCCATGTGGTTGAGGCAGATAATAGGCTCCTCGGTGAATCGGGAGGACTCAGGACCACCAGGGCCTAGGCCTCAAATGCTCAGTGAAGGTAGACAATAGAGGCTGGCCTGATAGACCCTTATGACTCCTTCTTGCGGCCCGTGCCACTTTTTAGCCAACTGTAGTACCCTGACTGACTGCAGTATGACTTGATGGGACCATGATATGGCACGTCTCCCGAAAAGGCATTTCTGACATCCTTAGTCCAATTGGCAAACCCTCTGGCATAGATTTTTATAGCATTTTTAAATAGCTAAATAATCACCTCTGAACTGTTGTTCATAATTAGGGTGTTTCAAATATTAACGAATCATCCTTGAGGTGTGTTCAAGTTGAAAGTAAGTAAAAAAAATGTGTAGAAGCCAACAGGATAAATTCATAAACTTGTGATAGGCAAAGCCTCACTTGTCAGGACACACAAAAAAGCACTGCCATAAAAGAAAATTGACAAATGGAAATTCACTAAAATAAAAAGATGTCAGAAAAAATCACCTGCTCTTTGGAAAAATGCATTTAGAAAATTGAAAAATATACTGAAGACTGGAAGAAAATATTTGCAATGCCTGTATCTGACCAAGGACTTGTATTCCAAATATGTACCAAATTCTTACAGTTTAATAATAATAAGGAAAACAACTTGATTTTTAAAATGGCCAAAGGGGTGAAAGATATATTAGAGCTTTTGAATATTAGCTTTACAACATTTCCATAAATCTGCAGTTATCCCAAGATAAAGTTTATTTTAAAAATATGAGCAAAAGATTTGGCCAGACACTTTACAAAAGAAGGTATATGAGTGCCCAATAAGTATGTGAAAAGATTCTTCATGTCGTTAGTCATCAGAAGGATGCACATTAAAATCACACTACTATACACCCACTAGAGTGCCTAATATTAAAGAGATGGACAAGACCAAGTGTTGGCCCAGGACTGAAACAACTGGAGAGGACTGGAACCTCTCACACATGGGGGGCCGAAATAGAAAATGCTAAAACCGCTTTGGAAAATAATTTGGCAGTTTCTTAAAAAGTTAAGTATATATTTATCACAGGACCTTTTAATTCTACTTCTCGATACTTACCCAAGAAAAATAAAACCATGCCCCCCAAAAGACTTCTGCATGAATATTTACAGGAACTTTATATATTATGGTCCCAAACTGAAAACAAGCCAAGTTTCTAACAATAGGCGAATGAAGAAACAAATTATGATGTCGTCATAAAAGGAGTTACTACTCAGCAATAAGAATGAACCATACGTGCCGAACATGGATACATCCCAGAACATCATGCTAAGCCAACGAAGCCAGAGACAAAAAGAGAGCATGCTGTGTAATTCCACCGATGTGAAATTGCCTGGGGCCGAGGGCCGGGTAAAGGCATTGACTGCATAAGGACGCGAAGGAACTTTTGCGAATGATGTGCATATTCTGTAACTTGATTGTGATGGGGGGGTCACATGACTCGATAAGAACTAACAGAACTGTACACTAAAAAAGATGCATTTCATTGTATGTAAATTACACTGAAAAAGTTACTTTTTAGAAGAAATGGCAGAAGAGGAATAAGAAGAAGGAGAAGAGGGAAGAAGGAGAAAGAGGAGGAGGGGCAGGGGGAGGGAGAGGAGCAGGAGGAAGACAATTAGCACAAAGAAATGATGGTAATTCCCATCAAGCCATCGTCTACTTGTGTCTGTCACTGTTAAGTGCTGGGGCAGGAATATAAATGTACGAGACCTGTCCCCTGTCTGGAGGAGTTTACAGTCCATTGGAGAAGAGAAATTTTCTTCGAGATCACCCAAAGAGTGAGGAATGACAAAGCAAATCTCACCTGGTCCTGCCCATGGGATTGGAAGGAAAGAGTCTCTGTGGTTTGTTAGAGTTCTGTCCATCCTCTCCCACATCGCCCCCCAACCCTCCTCATCCCCCCACCCCCCACAGGACCCCAGACTGCACAGGCTTGGGAAGAGCCATTTCTAATGCTGCGCGGGCTGGTCTCCCAGGGCCTTTTGTCCCCAGCCTGGTGATCTCTCCCAGGCTGTGACTCCTCCTCTTTCAAACTGAGCTAGGACACAGCTTTGTGGGGCTACTCAGTTCACCAGGTGCTTCTGTCTCTCACCTTCAAGGCACCTCTCCTCCTGGGATGCAGATCCCCATGCATCATGGGACCTGTGAAGCCCCTTTCCTTTCCCATACCTGGGGCAGCCCCCCTCTCTGGCTGCTTCTAAGTCCTCCCACCAGCCCTTTTATCTTCTCGATAAAAATAATACAGGCTCGCCCTGCTGAGTCAAGGAGACCTAAACCCACAGGAGTAAGCCCTGCTGCTCCAGTAGGAGGAAGGGGGATACTTTATTTCTTATGACAAACCTATAGCCCAGAAAACAAGGGATGGGTGAGTTTCTCAGCCTGGTTTTTTGATCATACTGCTGCAGAGGCCCTCTTCTAAAACAAAAAGGGAAGAGAGAAGGTGTTGGATGTCTGGAGGAGTGCAGGGGCCCAGAGCGCTGTCAGTGTATGTCAGTGAATGGGGCGGCTTTGTGAGGCTGGGGCCCGTGGCAGGCAGCCTGAGCTCTGGAAGCCGACGCCACCTCAGTGTCCTGGCTCTGTGCCTGGCCTGAGGCCAGCATCTTGCTGCCTGACATGTGTGTGGTGACAGGAGAAAGGCAATGGGGTTGGGTGACAGACTAGATGGTTTGGGGAGGTTGAGCCCACGGGAATCCCAACTTGGGGCATTTGAGGGAAGTGGCAGTAGCAATGAATTAAGAAGGTGGCCCATGATTCAGAATCAGATGAGGGAAGGCACCAACTGGGTGGGAAAGGGAAGCAGGTGTATTCCTTTTTGTGTGTAACCTGCCTGCCCCCGAGGATTTCTAACAAATGCTTGGCCTGTATTTCTTGGTTCTCCTGGGAGTCAGATGTTTAATAATTTGGGTATATTTTAACCTGAAAATGCAAAAACATCCTTCCAGCTGCATCCTCCTTTTCCTTCCAGGGCCAGAATAGTGTAGGGGGAGAGCTTGGTTCAGAAATCAGATAGAAAGTGTTTTTGTTTCTGGAGATTAGGAAAGAATCATCAGAGCCAAGTCCTCATCTCTAGAAAGAAAATGTAAATATGCTCTAAGTCCTGCTTAATAATTCAGGCGCCAAACTGAGCCAACTAGAAGCTGAAGTGAATGATCAGATATACCCTCACTCTTCCCTTTTTATCAGCTTGCAAATGTCCTCGTTGGCCCCTTTTTGGAGAGCAGTCAATGGCCAATGGAGCTGGATCATTCGTTCATTCATTCATTCATTCATTCAATATAATTTTCATGATTTCTTACCATATACCAGGCAGACACAGCTAAAAGCTGAGGATACACATTGGAATAAGGTAAATGTCCTTATACCTCAGGGCCTTACGATCTTTGCCATGGTTCTCAAACTTTAATGTGCTCCAGACTCCCCTAGATGGCTGAAAACATCTAGGCCCCATCCCTGGAGTTTCCAATTCAGTAGATTTGGGGTAGCCCAAGAATTTGCATTTCTAACAAGTGCCCATGTGATTCTGATGCTGCTGGTCCTGGGACCACCCCCCCCCCCCTTTGAGAACCACTGGTCTAGTCAATCATTTCACCCAACTCTTATTTTTTTTTAAATTCATTTATTTCTTGGTGGGGGCAGAGGGAGAGAGGATCTTTATGCAGACTCCCTGCTAAGTGGGGAGCCCAACTTGGGGCTTGATCTCTTGACCTATGAGATCATGACCTGAGCTAAAACCAAGAGTCAGATGCCACCCAGGCATTTCTCACCCAACTATTTTTACCTCTTGGCACAACATGGCTTATTTGGGGAAACTGGAGGAAATTTGGAACCCTAGGCAAATAGCCTGAGGTTACCAACCCAAGAGCTGTGGTCATTCCAGGCCCCACAGAGCAAAGAGAATCAATATCTTAGGGCACACTGATGTCCAGGGAAACCAGCCAAAGGCCTTGGCACCCACGCTGAAGTAGGAAGACATGCACTTTTGAGATCTTCTGTTAACTTCTCTTGGGAAATGAAGGCCTCATTTTACCACTAGCCCAGGGCAAGCCCGTAGCTCTGGGTGGCCAAGTCTGGGATAGGGTGCAGGGTAGTCTTCCTTAGTTCCTTCCCTCCCTCCCCCTGAAACCTCTGCTGATTTCCTGTCCCATTCTTGACAATGCAGGACAGCTCATTCCTCTTACACCATCACAGGCGGAGCAGGCTGGCAAGATGCCATTTGGGCCCTTGTGACCTTTTCCATGTGAGTGGACATAGAAGCATCAGATGGAGCTCTGTGGGGCCCTGCTGCCCCTGAGGCTGGTGTGCCTGCCAGGAGTAAGGGCAAGGAACCAGGGTGAGGGTGGATGACAGCAAACCTTCCCACCAGGAGCTTTTAAAGCGTGTCCAAGGAGGGGCACCTGCGTGGCTCAGTCGGTTAAGCATCCAACTGGTGATTTTGGCTCAGGTTGTGATCTCATGGGTCCTGAGATTGAACTCCGCATCCGACTCCCCACTCAGGTGAGGAGCCTGGAGAGTGTCTCCTTCTGCCTCTCCCCGCCTTGCACGTGCATGCTCTCTCGCTCTCTCTCTCTCAATAAATAAGTAAATCTTTAAAAAAACAAAATAAAATAAAATGCATCCAAGGAGGGGTACATGCTGGTCAGAGTGACATCTGGCCTGAGAGGGGATGCGGAGCCATACTCCAAATGGCAAATCATCTTATGAGTCAAAATCTGTCAAAATTATTTATTTTCTGACAGCTTTATTGAAATATAATTCACATCTATCTAAATTCACCCATCTAAAGGATACAAGAGAAGGGTGCCTGACTGGCTCAGTTGGAAGAGTATGTGACTCTTGATCTTGGGGTCATGAATTCGAGCCCCATGTTGGTTGTAGAGATTACTTAAATCAGTAAATACAAACTTAAAAAAAAAAGTATACAGCTCAATGGTTTTTAGTATAGTCAGAGTTGTACCACCATCTTCCCAATCAATTTTTGAATATTTTCATCCAAAAACGAAACCCTGTACCCTTTAGGCCCTCAACTCCCCCAGCCCTCCTCCAGGCCTAGGCAACTACCAGCGTACTTTCTGTCTTTATAGATTTGCCTATTCTGGACATTTCATAGCAATGGTATCGCATTAGAAGTGGTCTTGTATGATAGGCTTCAAAATTACCTCTACCAGGGGGATATAACAATCTACATTTGGGTCTAAAATATGATAAGCAGAAACCCAAGGTGGAGAGAGAGAACTTAGAAGTCATTGCTTAACCTTGGAGCCTGCCGATTCCTGCCTCCCGAGGCTGTGGTTAGGATGTGAAGGCCCAGCCCAGGCCTGGCCCCCAGCTGCTCAGCAGAGGGAGACCTCTCTAGTGAGAAGGAGGCCTGGTGATGAGAAGACCAACTGTGGAACAGCCTCAGATAAAGTAATCTTATGAATCAGTGGCCTGCTGTGGCTTTCAAAAAGTTAAATCATAAACTAAGTTATGTAAGAGGTATTTTCCCTGCCTCCCACCCAGGAGGTTCTGTCTGGGTGCCAAAGTCAGCAAAGCTGGGCTCTAGGCTCTTTCTCGTAGCAGAGGCCCAGAAATGTTCAGTCCCCTTGAGGTGGCTCCCGCTGCCCAAGAGAGAGGAGACCCTCTGGGGACCCCTGTCTCCTCTGCATTCCCACATTTCTCCTGACTGTTGCCCAGGCCTCTCCTGATTCCTCTGCGGGCCTGAGTTGCCACCTACCAGGCCTCTGCTGGCAACCATGCGTGCCAAGGCAGAAGGCTTCTTACCTGTTCCACGGGAGCTGCTTGTTTTTGTTGTTGCTACAGCAACAGCTTTGTTTCGGCTTCCTGTGAAGAGTTCCACCACCGGGAACCCTCTCCTTCTGCTCTGTTCAGACCCCTGTGTGTCCCCAGTATGGTGCATGGTGGGGGGCTCAGAACCCAGGTCAGCAACTGACCATCTGCCCCAGCCTGTGTCTGGGGTGGAGACACTTTCAATGGCTGCTTTTCCTGGCTGAGCCCTTAACAGGAATGCCAGGAACCTGCCCCCCCCCTTCTTTTGCCCTCCCTAGAGGGAATGAGGTCCCATGGGATCCTTCTCAGCTCAGCCCACACTCTCAGGCCCCAGGACCATCACACACCCCCCGCCCCCGCCCCTCATCACATCAGGAGTCAGGGGCTCTCCCGACAGTTGCAGAACAGAGTCTGGGGTCTCAAGTGAGAGGAGGGCCTGGAGGCCTGCCCTCTGCCTCGTGGGTCCCCCTCCATGTAGCAGTGAGCTCAGGTCTGGGAATGGAGGAGGCTGGGCAGGGAAGATGAAGTGAAGGGGAGCCTGGAGATGAGAGGGAGAGGGCTGAGTCATGAGAACTTCCCTTCCTTGATCTGCATCCAGTAAGGTGTGACTCCAGCATCCCTGGGGGTTGGGGGTGAAGGTAAGAACCGTAACCAGAGCTGCGGGACAGCACCCTAGAGGCAGGCTGGGAAAGCAGGCCGAGACCAGGGCGGAAGGTCAGTCGGGGCTACCCAGGCTGGTAGGTGTGCCTGGGGAGGATCTTCTCAGGGACAGCCTTAGCCTGAGACGCACCCCCCCTCCAGCTCCCATAATTTCAGCGTGGGGAGGCAGACCCAGGGAGCTTGTGCAGGAGGCAGCGAGGGAAACAGAAACCATAGGCCTCAGCTCACAGCTCTGCTTCAAGCCTGGGGCCCACTAGGTTGACAGACCTAAATTATTAAGGCCCTGGGAGGAGGCTGGTGGCATGCATGCCAAGGGGGATCCGATCCCTCTCTCACGTTCTCTTCACTGTCACCTGGGAGGTGAAGAATTGAGCTTCCAGTTCCGGCTGCCCCAGTGTGACCAGCATGTAAACAGGGCATCTGGCTGCCTTCGGAGGAACCCCAGCCTAGGCTGTCTCTGTCCCTACACCCTGAATTATCAGGGCGTTTTGTTCCAGCTGCCGCCCTCTGCCTGCTCTGAGCTCCCCAGCCCCACACATTTTCTGTGTTCTTCTTCCTGCAAAGCAGCTTTGCTCCTTGCCTTCCCGACAGAGGAAGACCCTGCATCTGCCCAGGGGCCCTAGTTTCCAGAGCCTTGGATTTTGTGGGGCCAGTCACAGGGATCCACCTGCACTTAGATGTCAGCCTACAAAACTCCCTTTCTCCATCCCTGCAGAATCACATTTACATTGTTGTAAAACAGAACTTTTTCATCTTGAAGAACAGAAAGCCGTACTCCATGTGTCTATGAACTTGACTATTTTAGATATACCATGTAAGTGGAATGATACAGGATTTGCCCTTTTGTGACTGGCTTAGTTCCCTCGGCATCATATATCCTCAATGTTCATCCATGTTGTGCCATGTTTTTGACTTTTTGAAAATTCTTCTTTGACAATTTGCTGAAGCATGTCAGTGACTAGGGTGTTGCTGGCCTGCCTGTCTTCCTTTCTGTGGGAGTCTTTCTATCTGCCCTGTCCCTGAGAAAGACTTGGGGTCTCAGAATTTCACTCTGCCCTGCCACCCCCACTGCCTGCTCTCTCGTGGCAGGCTTTCAGGAGCCACTAGAATTAGACAGGAGAACACACAGGAAAGCCCCTTAATCAGCAGGGTGCTTGGGGGACATGTCAAGATCTGAGTGGGACTAACCACATGAAGGGTAAATAACTGAACCGAAAAAGGGGACCCAAGCCAGATGTCCCTTTAGCTCTTATTTCAGACAAAGGCAGATGCTGGGGGTAACAGAGCCTTTACCTGTTGCCTTTGCACTCTAAGAACCTGAAACGTGGCACATGGGAGAAGCTGGGTAAACCCCGGGGATGAGCGAGTGCGTAGCAATGACAGGGCGGGCACCGGGGGTAGCTGTCCCCGGACAAAACTAAATAATTTACTTGGGCCTCTAAAATGCAGTCAGATTGACATGTACATCCTCTCTCTCTCTTTCTCCCTCTCAATCTCTCTCTCACATACGCAAAGACCCTAAGCATCTTTCCACTCAGCATCCAAATCTGTGGTATGTGTAAATGCCAAGTGGTCTTCAGAGCTTTAAAATCCATCACTCTCTCTAGTGCCCCCTTAAAAATATTTTAAAGACCTTTTATTTGTCTTTATAAGCAATGGAAGCAGACTTTCTTGGGGTGTACTATGTCTATCCCCATGTGTCTCCCCCACCCCCATTTTCCAGAAGCCCCATTTTCTCTGCTGGGAAGGGTATGTGGAGGGGCTGGTAAGGAAGTAGACTTAGATACTGGTTCTGGTGATCCCCAACAGGCCTTATGGTCCGGGAAGCTACTCAAACACTTGGAGCCTCTGTTTCCTCTTGAAGAAGCCTTGTGACAGTCCTTTCCAGCACTTGATAGCGTGTTCCACCCTGGATTTCTGAGCTCTTTTTTCACGTGAATCTGTCTTATCTCTAGGGTGACTGTTTAACTCTTAGCCTCCAAACTTTGACATTTTTAAGAGTGAAAAGCAATATAAAGACTAATTACACTGGGACACTGGGTGTAAACTGGGACCGTGGCAAACAAATGGCAAAGTATGGTGACTCTTCTTTTCTTTTTTTAAAGATTTATTTATTTATTTATTTATTTATTTATTTATTTATTTGTGGAAGAGTGAGAGCAGGGCAGATGAGGGGCAGAGGGAGAGAGAATCGCCAACAGACTCCATGCTGAGCGTAGAGCCCTTTGTGGGGCTCAATGTCACAACCCTGAGATCGCGACCTGAGCTGAAATCATGAGTCGGGTGTTCAACCGACTGAGCCACCTAGGCAACCCCCAGTATGGTGACTCTTCTTATCTTCCAGATTAAACTGGAAAGCTTCTTCCATGATTAGGCCTTGACTATCCACTTTAGGTCCCTTTCTGTGTCTGTCCTAGAGCGCTGTTCATGAAGATGCTCGGTGAACACTGATGTCTTTTTTAAGATGCTCTTTTCCCAACAACTCTACCCCAGTGCAAATGCATAGGGAAAGGCTTCTTGGTTTAGTGTTAACACCTTATTGTAGGGTTGGGTTGGCTTTAGTTGTTAAAGCATCCATTGTGAATAGGAGACAGTGTGGCCCATGGTTGGAAGTGGACCATTTCGGAGTGGGTCGGGATTGAGCTGCTGAGGGTAGGGTATGTCTGACAAGTCCCATCATGTGGCAGAGGCTCCTGGGACCACAGCTGTATGCAAGGGAAGCGATGTGTTTGGCAGACCCAAATGGGATTTCAGCTATCTGCTTTGCACAAGAATGTGCTAGGATAGCCAGAAGAAATGAAAAGAATTTTAAGGATTCACTGCTGGACCCTAGGAGAGCAGGTTTACATCTCTAGGGGAAAGAAAAAAAAAAGACAAAGGTGATTTTGACTCCTTAACAGTATGCCTGGTGGGCAAAAAGTTCCCTTCAATTTAGAAGACTGTGGTTTGAAATCATGGACAAGAATCTTCTGAATGTTCCCCTGGATGGTTGATGGTGGTTGATGGCTGATAAGCCGTGACCCAGCCCTGGGTGGAAGAAGCAAGGAAGCCTTAGGAAAATGGAAGGAGCAAGGCTGTTCTTTCTGGAGCCATATAAACAAGCTGTGGATACTGCTTAAGCGAGACAGCTCCCCTGAGGGTGGTCAGAGAACTGTAGGCTGTGCTCTGCTACCTCCAAGGAAGCACATTCCTTGTCACATAACAGACACTAGAGACGAATCTTTACAGCAAATGGCAGCCAAGTGTTGCATCCTAATAAAACCAGAATATCATGATGGTTTCTGATAGAGGAAGTCCAGTGTCTTGAGGAAGGGCAGCCTTTGGTCTAATTGGCACAAGGGCACAATATGGGGTAATGGAGGCCATGGTCAGAATATGGGGTGATGTCCTTGCTGGGCAGTGATGGCAACTATGAAAACCTGGGAGTTGTGCTGCTCATGGCCAATGTCCCAGTGATGTATGGAGTTAACAACGTTGCTCTGAGTGACAGCCAGGTTGGTACTTGTAGCAAAGCCCTCTGCTGGTCCCAATGAAGCACAGAGGGGAATGGCCCCAAAGAGAAGTACAGAAAGGCTTTATCAGCTGAGGTGCTACTGATGAGATACCAGAGTCCTGCCGGGAGAAGGAGGGAACCAGGGGCAGGGGCCTGGAGTAGAAGATTTTTCTGTCACACTGCAGTTGTGACTCATTCCCTTAGGATGCTGTGTCCAGGGAAAACACAGTATACTGGGGTTGGAAAACATCTGTTTAGGTTATGTTCTTTAAATCATTTTGATTTATTACTAGTGGCCTTATCTGATATTGCTCATTAGTCATCATTAAATAAATAACCTTTGTTTCTCCTCACCCACAAGACACCCATGTGAAAGGCAGGTTGAGCCCCACTGAGTGCTTGGAGCTTTGATCACCTGCCTCTGTGACTTTTGATGTGTGACTGATAATCAGAATTACTACAGTTGGCCCTCGAACAACACAGGTTTGAACTGCACTTAGAGATTTTTTTCAATAAAAACAGTACAGTGCTGTAAATGTATTTTCTCTTCCTTATGACTTCTTAATGGCATTTTCTTCTCTCTAGCTTACTTTATCATAACAATACAGTACATAATACATTTGTATAATATATTTAACATACAAAATATGTGTTAATCAACTGTTTATGTTATTAGTAAGGCTTCGTGTCAACAGTAGGCTATTGGTAAGGTTTTTGGTGAAAAATCCAAATCCTATCTCCCAGCTCACAAGGGATCCTCACTGGGGGAGTTAAAAGGTATACATGGATTTTCAACTGTATTGATGTTGGTGCCTCAAACCCCTGCATTGCTCAACTGTCTATTTCTTATTATAAATCACAATATTATCCTATCTTCGAAGTGAATTATCTTGGGTATGACATTTAGTCTATATAAAGGCAGACTATCCCAAATATATTCTAAACATTTGCCCCATGTTTATTTAACTATGTTCATGGGATAAAATTTTATTAATTTCTCATAGTTTAATTCATGATTATTTTATACTTAGTGACATAGGCTGAACCGGACGCCCTGCCAACACCCCATCATTTTAAAATTAAAATGTGTCAGGGCACCTGGGTGCCTCAGTCAGTGGAGTGACTGACTCTTGATTTCAGCTCAGGATCTTGGGATTGAGCCCCACATCAGGCTCCATGCTCAATAGGGGGGGATCCGCTCGAGATTCTCTGTCTCCCTCTTCCTCTGCACCTTGCCCTGCTCATGCACTCTCTCGCTCTCTTACTAAGATAAGTAAATAAATCTTTAAAAAATTTAAAAATTAAATTAAAATATGTTTTTTGTTGATTTTTCTTTTGGTAGAAACATTACTTATTCACTGTAAAAAAAAAAAAGGAGACACAGATAGGCAAAAAGAAGAAAATATGTACCCCTTGTCCATTTGCACTGCCCATTTGCATTGTCCACTGCTGTTCACAACCTGATGATTATTTTTCCAAATCCTTTTCTGTTGTTTGTACATGTGAATGCTTGAGTATAAAACAACACTTATACACCTGGAAAACACAAATAAGGCTTTGTCCAGTTAATAACTATGTTACTCGTTTCTGGTATTTCTACTTTGTAGAATATTTACCTGTTTTTATTTCATAATTTCATAATTAATTTCATAATTACTTATTTATGGTGGCTATGCTTTCATTTTGTCCTCTGAAGTTTTATATACATTTTTATTTAAAACTCTTCAAGGTTGTCTATTATCTCTAGTTCCTAAAATGTAAATTTTTCTTGCTTTGGAGGGTCTAAAAAGTACCTTTAGTGTTGTTAGTCTTTCTTACAGATTTCATAATTCTAGTTCATGGCTCATCTTCCATGAGCATCATCTTTCTTGGGACTTCTCCTTCATGTGCTCTGGGTTATGGTGGAAGGACTTCCTTAAGGGAGGTTTTGGCGTTGTCCTATGGGGTGTGACCCTGCCTCCAGACCTCAGCTTAGGCTAGCCGGCCAGAACTGTTGACTCTATTTCTTCCCACAGTGCTGGGAAGATGGCTTGCGTTTGGCCACACAACCTTTGATTCGTTGGTTCTTTGGCCATTTGGCCCAAAGGCAAGTCCAGCTGCTCTTCCAGACCCTGCTGGTTTCCTTGATGGGGCTCTAGGGCAGGCCATCCCCAAATGTGCCACTTTTGGCATATTGATTATTTTGAATTAAAGATACTTAAGAAACAGCCAGTATAAGAAGAACACTCAGACTTCCCCCATCTTTGTCTCCAGAAAGCAGGAAATAAATCTCCCATGTGAAAGGTACCTCTCTGAACCAGGAGGTAAAAAGGACATTCTATCACAGGCCCAGGGACTCCTTCTCTTCAGGATTTTTCTATGACTTTTCCCAAATTTGCCTGTGTAGCCTCTCGGCCCTCCTTGTGCTGAAATGGAGGTATTGGTGACACTTCTTTTGGTCTTAGTTTTTAACCTGCTCCTCTCATTCAGCTCCAAATGAGTATGGGGAGAGAGACAACTAACATTCCATTCTGGGATCCTCTGTTTCTTTCCTCTTGACACTTTTTAAGTCTTATGTGGTTGTATTATTTTCCATATTTGGTTGCCTCTGGCTAACTTGTTGCTTTTTTTTTTTTTTTAATCATTGATTACTTTGGGGAGTGTGGGCTAAAGGGAGGTTGTGTGCTCGGCCTCACTTGTATCACCTTTCCCCAAAGTCAAGAACTCACAAGCTCCCAGGGTCTCCTGGGTCACTGCTCCCGGGTCACTGACACTGCTACTGTCAGAGGGTGGTACGTGCCCCTCAGGCAGCAGACCTTCTCACAGTCAGTCTGTCTGTCCGTCTCTTTCTTTTTCTCTCAGGTCCTCTAACTCTCGATTTCTTCATCTGTGAAATGAGTCTGTTGTAATATGTCAGTAACCTATGTTGAAACTCGCTCTCTCTAAAATGAAATTAAACGTCCTTCCCACACGAGTTTCTGGGGCATAGCCTGGTACAAACTCCAGAATTCTCTTCTACTCCAGCCTTCTCATCTTACTGCCGTCACTCTGCCTCTGTAGCTCACGAGACTCGTGACTTGGTGACTGCCAGGCCTCAGGAAGAGGACATGGCCCTCCTCCCCCCTCAGCCTATCTGAAGCCAGGCTCCACTGACTGGGGAGAAGAAAAAGCAGGCTGAGGAGAGTAATTTCCATCTGCTTCAGAGAAGAAGTGACTGGTACCACAGGCCTCATCTGGCAGGGGCCACGTCAGCCCCCACTAAGGGCAATCCCCAGGCCTGCTTACTCCCTAGAGAGAGGAGGAAATCCCTCCTTCCCTCCCTTTGCTGGCCACAGGATGACAGTGAGAATACCCCTTTTTGTTAGGGGCAGTCTCCTGCCAGAGATGGGCAAAGACTGCCCCTTTTCTCACCTATCTGGGGTCTCTCAGAACATTTAACCACTCAAGAAAGGCAGGAACAATGGGTAATTCAAGGCCAATTAAAGTTTCCACCCAGCCCCCCACCACCTGACTCGTTACCACCTCTACAAATATCACCTGCTGGGACAGAGGTGGACAGGAAGGGGTTGGCTTAGGTTTCCTACCGATGTCTTGGAGAGGCTGCTGCGGCTGTTGATGGCTTCTTTGTTCTGGGCAGAGAAGGAAGCCAAATACCTGAGCCAGATCTTAGTACACTGACGAGGCGAGGGGCTTCAGGTCCCCTTAGGGCCTTGAATCTGGACTCAAGGGCCCCAGAGCATGAGGAACAGTTGTGGGTCCTCTTTGGAGTTGGGACCAGAAACTTCTCTTTATAACCAGAAAAATTGCCTTTCCAGAGGAAACTGGAAATCGTCTTTGGGCCTGAACCTCTCTGTTCCTGCCTCTCTTCAGTGGTCAGAATTTCCGCAGCACCGACCTCAGGCAGGTGAGAAACGTGGCAGCCTAGTCAGGCAGGGAGCTCGCAAAAGCCAGACGGGAAGGGGAGGCCCGGAGCTTCTGAGTCTTGTTGTCCAAGCGGGGGATGTGGGGTGTGGGTGGGATTCATGCCTATCTGTAGAGAGGCCTCTAGAAATCAACCTTATCTTGACCTTTCCTGTGAGCCAGGTGCTCCTGCACTCAAACTTTAACAAACATCATGACCTTTACTTAATAAAGCCCTGGGGGAAAGCCAGGGCAAATGTCCGCACTTTGAAGTGCTGCGTCAACGATGTGGCATCTTCCGTATATGAGGATGACGCCAGTAGCCCACGGTCACCTGAGTCATTTTTTCCAGATGCGGTGGGGGGAAGGTAGCCAGCTGGTGTCATGGGGAAAGTGCTGGATTCGAGTCTCCGTCGGAGTGTTGGCTAACCACACAGCGCAGCCGCTGCTAGCCCCGTTCCCCTCACACTGCCGGCTCTCCTGGGCAATGTGGAGATGGAGAGGGGAATGAGTCGTGCCTGGTCTG
The DNA here is from genome assembly GCA_028533885.1 of Nasua narica. NCBI lineage: Eukaryota > Metazoa > Chordata > Mammalia > Carnivora > Procyonidae > Nasua > Nasua narica. The sequence goes on from CM052811.1 coordinate 67,205,593, forward strand.
TTTCACTTAGGGTGCCTGCACTCACAGAAGTGAGGGCCCTTGAAAAGACCACATGCCAATAACTTGACAGACAGGCTGTGTAGGGGACTATACACTGGACTTACAGTTTAAAGATTCAGGTCAGATCTGAGCGGCTTCTTAGCCACGTAAGTTTAGGCAAGTTTCTTATTGTTGCAAGGCCTCAGTTTCTTCACCTGTCAAATGGGTATAGTCACCCTGGCTCTGATTCCCTCAAGAGGTGGATTAAGTGAGGTGGAGGTGTGGAGGAAGTGCTATTATTTGGTGCTGTGTCATAGGTAAAGTTCTCTTATTTGGGCCAACAGGGCAGGGTATATCTTGACTTCCATCCTCTCTCAAGGGAGGAGAGCATCCGCTGGTTGCCCTCGTAACCGGGACCAACGGCTGGCTTCCTGCAGGGGCTTTCCTACTTGTGCACAGTTTCGGTTTCCCCTCTCCACCCCTGCCAGAGGCTGCATATGTGGCGGGGGAGTGCAGATTGCTCAAGCAGACTGAGCTCCCTCCATTGGCACTGCTCGCCACAACTTCTCCCCACTTTGTGGAACAGAAAAGAGAACCTGGTTACATATCTCGCTGGTTTTTCTGCTTGCTTTTCATGACTCACTTTTGGGGGTATTTCAGGTAAAACACTTGTGGTGAAGATACTTCTTGGCTGTTTTCTCCTCCTCTGTTCCCTCTGCACCAGGCTCACCAATCTTCCTTCCACATCCAGTCTCCCCTCCCCAGAAAACAGGTCAGCCTGCCTGAGATCACCAGTTGCCTGGATTGTCTTCAGTGGGGACCCGAAGGGACTTGGGCACATCTGCAGCAGTAAAATTCACTCACTGGGTGTCCTCTGTGAAAAGAGGAAACCACCTGTCTCCCCTCTGACTTTCCTTACAGGCCACCTGCACTGGCTGAAATCTCTTCATTGGTGACTCACTTCTTTGTGTTTGAGTCCCATATTCAATGCAAAAGTCCCGGGTGTCACTACAGTCTTTTCAGGAGTAACTATTCCCAGAAAGTCAGGGACCAGCCTGACTGGACTTTGTAATTTCCCCAGGGTTGCTGGGTTTTACCATCCCGTGTTTCCTATAATCATTCGCTGTGAAACCCATAAAACAAAAAAGACCTGTATGTCTATCTATGGGGTGGCATAAAAAAAGGTTTTGAACCAGAGTCCTCTGTACATGCAGGTTTTCTTGAGGTGTAGGTAGACCAGCTGCCTGCTGAGGAGGCGAGAAGTCCTGGAGCTCTGACAGGGAATCAGGTAGGGCCTCTCAGATGGACCTGTAGGGAGGCTGTGGGAGAGTTTCTGATCTTTCCTAACCAGGTACTCCTAAAGAGCAGGGAGCAGTTCCCACTTAGGTCATTCTCATAGGAATGGTCTCTGAGAGTAGTTTGAGAGACTTTTTATCTAGTGATCAGAAAGTTATCAAAACTCTGACTCCTCACATTAAGACTGGGAGGTGGTACTGTTCCATTGTCTTCATTTTACACATGGGGAAACCAAGGAGCAACAACCTGGGTTAGGAATCTCAGATTCAACCGGCTTTTTTCTGGATATTTTCCCAAGGACTACCTCCTATAATCCTCACAAGAGCTTGATAGGTAGGTTCTATTTTCCCCATTTTACAGGTGACACCCGTGTAGTCCTGTGATATTATGATTTATAATAAGAAATATATCTTTGATCTTTGTCATTTCTCTGAGTCTAATGTGCTGTTGATTCCCTCTACTATATTCATTTCAATGATTTTTTTCTTTAGCTCTGATTGGTTCTGTTTTATATTTTCTATCTCTGTTCAAGTTCTCACTGTGTTCATCTATTCTTCTCCCAAGTTTGGTAGTACCTTTATGTCCGTTACTTTGAAGTCTTTATCTAGTAGATTGCTTATCTCCATTTCATTTAGTTCTTTTTCTGAGGTTCTATCTTGTTCTTTTGTTTGGACTTTATTCCTCTCTCTCTATTTTGCCTAAGTCTGTTTGTTTCTATGTATTAGGTAGATCAGTTATGCCCCCTGGTCTTGAAGGACTAGCTAACGTTATGTAGAGGGCGTCCTGTGGGCCTGAGTAGTGAAAACCCCCCTTTATCATTGGAGCAGGGTGCTGGGGGGTATCCCCTGTGTGGGTTGCATGCATCCCCCTGTTGTAGCTGGCCTGAGATAGGTGCCAGTTGGCTGGTGCAAGGGGCTGTCCCCCAGCTCAGCCGTCTGCAAAGAGTGGCTGGGACTGCCACCAGCATGCTGGCGGGTCGGGCAGTCCTTCAGTGCAGCTGGCTGACGTGCCTGGTGGGTGCACCTGCTGCAGGTGCACTGTGCAGGGCTGGCTTCCCCTGCTCTGGAGCGGGGTGAGTGCTGCTAGCAGGGTAGATGGATGGTGGTGGAACTGGCTCCCACCTATGCTGGCTTGGCTAGGTAGAAAGGGAGAGAAAAAAAGAACAGTGCCTACCAGTGCTTCTGTCCCAGAGAAGGTGCCAACAGATCTCTGCTTCTCGAGCACTTGCCCTAAAATTAGTAAATAAATCTCCTTCATGTACAACCCAGGTGCTTTTCAGTCTGCCGCCTTTATGCTGGTACTCCCAGCGAGTGAGGTTGTGTGTACCCCCTGAGAACAGTCTTTGTTGCCCACCGCACTCTGGCTCTCGCAGACATGTGCCCTGTGGTTTTGCAAAGCCAGACTATCTGGGGGCTCATCTTCCTGGTGCCGGTCCCCTGGGCTGGGGAGCCTCATATGGGGGGCTCAAACACGTCATTACCCAGGGAGGCACGCTGCTGTTTTGATACCCCCTCCTGCTTATGGGTCTCAGCACCAAGGCTGTGGATCCTGACGACCACGTCTCTGCCCATCCTATCCCACACAGTGTGGCTTTTTCTTTATCTCCTCTGTTGTGTCAGATCTGTTCTGCTGGTCTGCAGTTCGTTCTCAGAGATCACTGTTCTGGGTGTAGTTGTACTTCTGGTACGTCTGTGGGGGGAGGGGCCCTCACGATCTCCCTGCCCCACCATCTTGACCCTGCCTCAAGACCGACTCTTACACTGACTGAAATCTACCATCAGAGTCTTCTTCAAGATGGTTTTTACTATTTGTAGCTAAGGTCTTGTCAGGTCTGATGAGAACATTGTATTTTTAATAATCATGAGAGTTACCTTTTATCGAGTGTTTGGTTCGAGGGCTGTTCCCAGTGTGTGACTGCATTAATTCCCTTAATCCTCACAACGACGCTCTGAGGTGGGAGCCATTATACCCATTTTACAGCTAAGGAAACCAAGGCCCAGGGAGTTAGTTAACAAGTCTTACAGCTGGAAAGAGGCACAGCTAGAGGGAACTCTGGCCGTTAAGCTCCAGAGCCCATTCTGTAGCCACCACCTCTGCCCTCTTGCCTAGCTAGGCCTCATGTCAGAAACACACGCTTATATAATCTCCTTGAGAAAAACAGAGCTGCCATCATCCTACGAGGCCAGGCCGTGCTAAAGGTGCCGACCAGCCACAGGTGCTCCCCTGAGCTCCTGCCTGCTTCTGATTCTGAGCTAGGCAGAAGGCACTCTTTTTGAACGTGGCCGTTTCACTAAGGCTCACCAACGTCTCAGTTTTATCATTTAAATCAGCCTCTCTTCATAGCGTTGCTATGAGGAGGAGAGGAGAGATTTCTGCCAAGCACTTAGCAGGGCTGGTGGGTAGAAAGCATTTGATGAGGAGGCAGCAAAGCTCATGGGGCCTCAGTCCACATGGCTCAGTTTCCTGCTGAGCTCCCATGCTGCCAAGAGACCATGAAACCAAAAGTAATTTAAAAATAACTCGTCTTTCACTTGCATTTCTCATCAGTAAGTGAACACATAGTCCTCAGTGATACTTTTGATTTCTCCCAGTGGCAGTGCGAGATTCTCAGTGCTTCTCCCACTTCCCTTTCTGCCTGCTCCCACCGCTGCTCTCACCTGCCACAGGTGCTTCTGCTCTCCACAGACTCTCAGACCCTCCTGCCCCTGGCTCTCTCCAGTCCTTCCTCCCTCCTTTTTTTTTTTTTAAGATTTTATTTATTTATTTGATAGAGAGAGAGAGAGATCACAAGCAGGCAGAGAGGCAGGCAGAGGGAGAGGGGGAAGCAGACTCCCTGCCGAGCAGAGAGCCCAATGTGGGGCTCGATCCCAGCAACCTGAGATCATGACCTGAGCCGAAGGCAGAGGCTTTAACCCACTGAGCCACCCAGGCGCCCCCCTTCCGAGGCTATTTTTATCTCAAGAATGGCTGATAGAGCCAGGATCCTTCCCTCAGAGGAGGGGTCTAGGAGAGCCCAAGGAGAGTGGAGCCCGGACCCTCAGGGGGATGAGAAAGTCTGAAAATTTGTCCATCATTGTTATCTGCCTGCACCAACCATTGCTGTGGAAGTCAAGAAATCAAGTTGGTAGCAGGGCGGTAGTCTGGCTGAAGGCTCTGGAGAGACTTTCTCATGGTTGTCGGCCATTTTTGGCTTGTAGATACGTCACTCCAACCACTAACTCCCATCTTCACATGGCCTTCTCCCCTCTGTTCCTGTGTTCAAGTTTCCCTCTTTTATCAGAATACCAGTCGTTGGATTAAGGCCTGCTTTAATTCAACTTGACCTCATCTTAACCTGATTACATCGGCAAAGACCCTATTACCAAATAAGGTCATATTCCCAGATTCAGAGGCTAAGACATATCTTTTTAAGGAACACAATTCAACCCAACCCATGACAGTGCCCTGTTGTTCAGATTGATTCTAAGCTAGCCCCTTCCCAGACTAGCATCCCCAGAACTGGTTCCCCCAGATGTTTGAGGTTGTCTATGACTTTAGTCCAGATGAACCTGTGAGTCCTCAGCTGGCCAATAGCAGATCTTCTCCCTGGCTCCAGCCTCTGGTGCTTGCCTGATGCTGTGAGGAAAGCTGAGGAGGAAAAGGACCAGAGGCATAGCCAGTGAGGAATCCATTTTCTGGAAGTGATAACTTTTCAAGAGTTTTTTGAAAAGGTAATATATTGACCTAATGTTTTACAAGTAATATGCTAACATGTTTTATTAAGACTAAGAGTGAAAGATGGTGTTCTCCTATGAAGAATCAATGTGAAGTACAGTATTAATAGCTATGTCATATTAATGGGGAAAAGAGGAACTATTCAACAACTGGGACTAAAAAAACATACCATGAATAAAATGAAACAGGATCCCCATTTAACACCTCAGAGTTGACATGAGGTCAACTCTGGTGTCAAAACACTGAACACAATGGCAGAGAAGATGTCACAGCTGTTGCCATTCAAGGGTGCCCCCTTTTCAGTTAAAGGATTCGTGATGGGCCAGCAGAGAAACAGGTGCCAGTTACTTAATCCTTTGCACTTGATCTTACGCAGTAAGGCTTTCCCACACGCACATGCCTGCTGGGCTGGGGCAGAAGGCAACAGGAAGGAGGCCCCCTGAGTGCTGTGATTACACGGCCTACACCTGTGGCCACACCTACATACTGAGATTCATGAAAGGGGCAGGGGATGGGGTGATGAATAGACAGAGAACAGAGAAATATTACTATTATTTCCAGATTTTTCTCCAAAATATGAGGTTTGCAAGTGACTCTGGGGCCCTATTTTTTCCCTCCCCATGCCACTCTCAGGCGTAATATATTTAACAAGATGAATGATGATGATTCTTTACAATTTGCAAAATGCTCTGTAGAACATCATCACATTGAGTCCTCCTTAAAAAAGAAACCAACAACCCCGTGAGGTGGTTGTGATTGCTGCCTTTATTTTACTGAGGCTCGGAGAGACACAGTGACTTGTCTGAGGTCACGGACTAAGTGACAGAGCTGAAAGTAAGACTTCTGACACCCTATCCAGTGTTCTTACACCATGTCGTTTCTTTTTCACTAAGATCGTTGCAGTTCCCAGAAGGAAAGGTAGGAAATCATGTCATCTCGGCAGGGAACGGCCGCCTCTCCCCTCAGCTGGCACCTGGCCCTTTCCCAAGGCAGAATCGAAACAGAGGAACAGGGGCTACATCCTGGCCCTCTGCAGCTGGGAGGAAGTGGTGGCTCTGAAATGAAATATCTAGAGGATGGCCTTCCTGCCACCTGAGCCAAAGGCCAGGCTAAAGAAACTGTGTCTTTGGAACAGCAGAGCTCTTTTCATTTGTTGCATGAACCTTCCAGCCAGTATCCCCCAGTGCCCCTGACCATGCTATTTCCTCTGTGAGGTTAGAAAAAGGTCTCTCAGGAATCATCACACTGTCATTTCAAACAATTATTTAAAGGAAATGCTTCAAAGTTTAGTGTTCTAGTTGTTTCTCTCAAGTAGTGATTGCTCATTGTAAAAATAATTTGGGAAAACACAGTCAAATAAAAAGGAGGAAAAAAGAGTCACAGAACTAATCCAGAACTAATTACTTGTCCACTACCGACTTACCCCATGGCAGGGAATCTGGCCCCAAGCAAAGCATTCTTGTCTCCCCTCAAGGCCCCAATAAATTCTAACAGAGTTGTGTTTCAGGGTGTCTGGGTGACTTGGTTGGGTGTCTGACTGGTGATTTCAGCTTAGGTCATGCTCTCATGGGTCGTGGGATCCAGCCCTGTGTCAGAGCCACACTCAGCCAGGGGTTCTGCTTGAGATTCTCTCCCTCTGCTCCTCCCCTCACTCCTGCTCTCTTTCTCTCTCCCTCAAATAAGGAAATAAATCTAGAAAGAAAGAAAGAAAGAAAGAAAGAAAGGAAGAAAGAAAAGAGTGAGTTATGTTTCCACTTAGAATATAGAAAGCTGCCCCAGCCTTTGCCATTTTGGATTCGCGCTAAAGGAATAATCCCCTATCTAGATGTTTCCAGCTCATGCAAGGGGGAGAAAGGGATGACAGAACTACATGAAGACTCTTAAAACTTGTTTTCAGAAGTGGCCTATGTGGGTACTACTCACATTTCACCAGCTAAAGCAAGTCACCTTTCAAGTGTAATGTCAATGGAGTAGAAAGATATTAACACCTTGCAGAGAGGAGCAGTAAATAATTGGGACCAGTGATACAATCTACCCCATGAGCATGTGAGAAGATAGAGATATAGCATTAAAATTTTCCGGAACTAAAAACATGATGTTCTAATTAAAAACAGTAGATTAATTGAAGAGCATAATGGCGAACTGGAAAAATGAATCAATGGCCTGGAATATCAAGTGGAAGAAAACCTCAAACCATAGCATAGGACTACAAAGAGATGAGGAAAAACAATAACTGTGTTATTATCAAAACGTACATATATTAACATACTTTTTACTAAAACCTAGGCATTAAGTATTATTGTACTTCAACCCATATTACAGCTGAAGAAACTGAGGCCCAGGAAAGTTAAGGTACCATCTCCAGATCACACAGCTGTGGGCAGAGCTGGTATTCAACCCCAAGTTGTCTGGTTTCCGTAACTGTGCTGTTAAGGACTGTTGTTAACCACATTTTCTGCATTTTTTTTTTAAAGTAGGCTCCATACCCAGCATGGAGCCCAACACAAGGCTTAAACTCATGACCCTGAGATGAAGATCTGATCTGAGATCAAGGGTTAGACACTCATTAGACTGAGCCACCCAGGTGCCCCACATTTCTTGCTTCTTAATGGCCATCTATTTTGCCATGATAAGACTAGGAGAATAGATCTAGAACACCTAATGTGAGAAATAGGAACTCACAATGAGAAAAGGAATTTCCAGAGTTGATAAAGGAATTTAATAAATGGTAAAAGAAAATGCCTCTGACTTTAAGAAAGACTTGCAATTTCAAAGGGCTCACTGAGTTCTAGGATGAGATTGAGAAAAAAGACACACTTCAAGTAACATCCTGTAAAATTCCTCATTCCCAGGATTAAGAGAATTTGTAGAAGCTTCCAGACAAAATGAACAAGAAACTTATAAAGGAGCCTCAGACTGTTCATCGGGCTTTTCATTTACAACACTGGAAGCTAGAAGACTATGAGTAACAGCTAATGACAACTGAAAGTAAGTGACTTTGGCTTGGAATTCTGCAATCCCACCTGACAAGTCTCACCCGTCAGGGTGAAAGTTATTTGTGGATATGACGTCGTGAAGAAAGTATATCACCCACACACTCCATATAAGGAATTTATTCAAAAGAAGAGCCTCTTTCTAAGCAACAAATGAGTCAAAGTGAAAAGGGAAGATGAAGAACAAGTTAACAGTAATGGTAAGAAATAAGGCTAACATATAATACACGTTTGTATACCTAAATCTAAATGAATAATGACAGAGCAACTAGCAGTTTATTCCCTAAGCTTGTCTTGACAGTTCTGATGGGCAGTATTTAAAAACACTGCTTTTTTAATCAGACAGGTCTAGCAGGAAAAAGAAAAGTGAAATCCTAGAAGAATGAACTATTTCATTAACAAATTGCAGTGCAGTAATGTAATAAGGCTCCCTGGGATTCCAGAGAGGGAGCAAAGAAAACAGCAGTTCTTCATGGGTGGAATAGGGCCCCATCATTTCAGGGACACCAAATGCTAGTCTCTGCATGCATTCTTCTCCTGTCTGCTCACTGTCTTTTCAATCAAGATGAGACACGAGTTCTTTGCTTTGAGACATTGTTCTCTGCTCAGAGATCTCCTATGACTTGGAAAGGTCTTTATTTTAAATGATGGCAATCACTGCCCCTCAGCAGAAGTTTGCTTGTTAAATTTTATCCTGAGAAGAACTTTAGCAATTTACAAGGCAGAGCATGAATTCCAGGAAAGGGTGCATGAGATGTTAAGAGAGGTGGCAAAGGACACAGAAGGAATTCAAGGGGGTAGTTCAGCTCCACGTCAAGCCTACCGATCTGCCTCACACATCGGGTTACCAACTCCTAGCCTTTCCCGTCTTCTTCTCACTTCCTGTCCTTTGCCATCATTTTTCCATAACATCATTGAAATTGTTAGTAACATGGGTGATGGGACAGAGCTTTTCTTTTTCTTTTTAAAAATATTTTATTTGAGAGAGAGAGAGGGAGGAAGGGAGCACGAGCATGCGCATGCGCATGAGCAAGCAGAGGCACAGGGAGAAGCGGACTCCTGGCTGAGCTGAGAGCCCTGTGTGGACTCAATCCCAGGACCTTGGGATCATGACCTGAGCCAAAGACAGACGCTTAACCAATGGAGCCACCCAGGTGCTCCACCATTTCCTTTTCTTTCAACCTAATTCCTGAGAGAAGCAACTGCTACTCATGGAATTTCTCAAGCTCAGGGCATAATTAAATGTGACTTTTAGCCCTGAACAGTTTCATTGGGGAGCTCCTGGGTGAGCAGTCTCCTTGACATTTGGAAGCGTGAACCTTATCTGGAGCAGCCCTTTGCAAGCTGATAGACCTTATTGCCGTATTGAACTTAAGCCATTTCAACCCCAACATAGCTATTTCTCATTTCTGTTTTTCAATTACACAGCAACAGAAGATTCAGTTTGAATATAAGGGCTTTTTCTCATTAATTCAGAGAAACAACTTTAAGCTTAAGTGGTCATAGTTTACAGAGAATCCAGGGAAATAAATATTGCCTTGGTTTTCTTGCTTGTATTAATCTCCTCTTGTAATTATTGATATGCAAGGAACACAGACTTGAGAGTTCTCTCAGGTCCTCAAACCTCCAGCTCCAAATGTATCTTGTTCCATGGTTCCTCTGCTCTGCTGTGACCTTCAGTAGCTCCAGTGTTCAACCAGCTGTCCCTCTTTCTGCCTTTTTTCCTTGCCACATTTGTACGGATTGCATAGATGACCTCATTGTAGGTGTCAGTTATTTTTCAGTTATAAAAATTGCCCCATTTGAATGCTATTACATAGACATATCATTTTTATTACAAATAGCTACTATAAAGTGCAAAAGCCTTGTGTTAGGCATTTTATACACATTATCTCTGTTCTCATGCAACCATGTAAACTTGGTATTACTCCTGTTTCACAGATGACATTTTGATTATCCATTGCTGTGTAACAATCACCCCCAAAACTTTGGTGGAGAAAAATAACTATTTATAATTATATGCTTAGACTTGTTGGTTGGGACTGTCAGCTGGCTGGTTCTCTCTTGGACTTTCAGATGTGGTTGCAATCAGATGGTGGCTAGGGCTGGAATCCTTGAGATTGGACATCTAAGGTGGCTTCTTCACTCATGTGTCTGATGCATTAGCTCAGATGACAGGACAGCTGGAGGCTAGCTAAGTATCTGTATTTCCACACAGTCTCTCCCTGTTGGGCTTCCTCACAGCATCATAGTATCAGGCCAGCTGGACTTC
>CM052811.1:67215946-67277949 GCA_028533885.1 Nasua narica
AGCATATCAAATACTGTCTCTAGGATGGTTTCTTAACTTTTACCAGGCTGCTGACAGCATCAAGAGTGGCTTTGCTGAGTTAACAGGAAGATATCAGCTAAAATGAGTAGCACCACTACTCAAAACTCTTTGGGGGCCTTATTTGTAGGATGAAACCACTCAAATGTTCTTCAAATCAAGATATTTCAATAGTGGCCGGTCAGTTTTGCTGCCACCCCCAAAGGAATCCAAAATGTTTCTCTTTTAGTTATACTCTAGGAACTGTGCAAATGATCAAATTCCTACAGTTGATCATTGGGACACTGATGAGCATTCATCCATTTAGACAGAATATAATTGTACCAATGTGAAGATATTGGCAATGTCAGGAAAAGCTACAGTAAGAGTACAACTGGGTTAATGACAATTCCTTATATTTGTAAGTGTCCTGTAGCTTTTAAAGCATATCCACATATTTTATCAGTCAAGATAGGCTGGATTTTGGTGCAAAAAAAGAAAAGAAAATTCCTGGTACCTTAAAACAACAAAGATTTATTTCTTACTCACAGTACAGGTTCATTACAGATGCATTAGGTACCCTGTTCCTATGCCTTTTGCCTCCTCACTCTAAGACCCGGGACAATGGAGCAGCCACTATTCAGAATACTGCTAGTTAGTGGTCATAGCAATGCCACAGTAAGTATCACTCAGAAATTAAACATTTGGCCCAAAAGTGCCATGAATCACTTCTGCTCAAAATTTATTAGCCAGAGAAAATCATTGGCTCTAACTGGTCCCATGGCTCTACCCAACCACAAGGACACCAATGTAGGATTTCAGAACAAAACCCTAAGATGTGCCACTTCGGCATGTGAATTATTTTGAGCTGAAAATAATCAAGGCCCAAAAGACTCAGGAAGAAATTGACCTTCCCCCTGACTGCCTAAAGGACATTAGATAAAGAACCTGTTCCAGGAACGTAGCTATCACTATAATGACTATGGCATAATATAAGGTAGGGATGGTGGACAGGGAGAAAACATAATCTATTAAAATTCTTCTCTCTGTCCCACGGTTTCTGTGTGACCCAGAAAACATTTGTTTGCTAAACATTTATTCTTTTTCATCTTCCTGTGAATTTTCTTCTTTCTCTTTGAAGTCCTCAAACCCTACAGCCTTCTCCTTTGCTCAGAATGGCATATGTACATAATTCTGCCTGGTTTGGAAATTCTCATGTTTATATGGATTCCTTACATGTACATAATTAATTTGATTTTCTCCTGTTAATTTCTCCTCATGTCAATTTGATTCTTAGAACAGCCAGAAGAATCTTGAAAAGTAATGAAAAATTTTTCCTTCCCAACACCAAGAAGTAAAGCTAACATGAGTCTAGAAAGGGATCAAATGAAAATGACTATTTGGGAATAGCACTGATAATTACCACATATAAATGGCCTTCTGGTTTTTCTTAGCAATCCCACAGTGGAAGGAGTTGTGGAATTATTCTCATTTTCCAAAAGTATAGAAAAGGCAGAAATTACAAAAGAGCCTGTTACCTAGAATGTGATTTTATGTCTCAATGAAGATTGTAGGAATGGAAAAATTTTCACTTCTTCCCTTCTAGTTTCTTTGACTTGTTTAATAATTAAATTGATATAAGACAGATTGACAGGAGAAAAACAAATTTCATACAGATCCATAAAATATGACACCAAAGGACAACCAGATAATGGAGGTTTATACAGCATCCTGCATTAAGGAAAAGGGTAGGGGTCTGGTAATACAAAGGGAAGGAAGGCCACTCATAGGAAGGTGAGGGGAGACTTTTGTAAAACAAAGGTTGCCCTGTTATGCAGATAAGTTTCTTAGGTAAAAAAGTATCTCTGGTAATAGCTCTCCTTCTGGTACAGGCCCACTTTCCAATGTAAATTTAGGCAGTGAGGGGGAGGTAAAGAACTTTCCCTGAATCTGCTAGGTTTTGTTTGCCTTTAACTCGAAATAATTCTTGTGCCAAAGAGACATATTTTGAGGTGGTAAAACCTGCTCCCCTTCAACTTGTTATAAAAAATTAAAAGTGGGTGAAAGATGAGGCAGAGTGTATGACTTATAGGGAGAAAAAACCCTCTCTTTTACAAGCTTGGTTAATGTACAATCATCCTAGAGTTCCCATTCTATTCATAGCCCCGCACTTGAGAGAGGCAGAGGGTACAGCAAGGGCTCTAAACTCGGGGTCTATAGATAGAGGAGGATGGTTCACAAACTCACCCCCAAAATATAGAGAAAATAATTGTATATAGATGTTCATTTTGGGATAGAGAATCCACAGCCTATATCAGCTTCCCAAAGAAGTCTTTGAACTCCAGGGGTTATTAGAAAGAATAAGCCAGGAGCCAAGGAAATGAGTCTTAACTCTGCCTGGCTCTAACTAGCTGAGTAAACTTAGACAAATCATTTGTCTTCTTCATTTGCAAGGTGAGGGACAGGCCTCAAGCTCCCCTCCAGCTAGGTGCACAAGGTGCAGGCTACTTTATGGTCAGACAGATCTGAATTTATATCCTGGCTCTACCTCTTACTAATTACATGCATTATGCTAGTTCTAGAACCTGTGTCAAAGGTGAATACCAATGCAGCGTTCTTGGGAGGATTAGCAATCATGAGTGGAGAACACCTGGAGGCCATTATTCTTAAATGATGCTTCCTATGAGTCTCTGTCTGCCATAAGTCTTGCTGATCATTAAATATCTTCAGTGAATAGGCACGGTCTACAGGAAACTCAAGGGCAGTTGTGCCAAATCTTCGCCCTTGGCTAGCTCCTACTCTAGAAAGGAAGTCTGGGTGGGAGCTTTGCCCAGCCTCATGCCTGTACACGCCATGCCTGTCTCATCCCCTTCCTGAGCTCCCAAGCAAGGCCAGCTCCTGCCCCTGCTTGCTCCTCTAGGCAGGCCTGGGGTCTTACTGAGTCATCATTGGCTGAGTCATGACTTGGGCTGATGGCATTGCTAGGAGACGGAACTCACAAAAAGCACCAATACTGACAGAACCACAAAGTTACCCCCTTGGCCATTCTAGCTTTCATCACTGGAAGCTTCCTGTGTTGTTACTACAGCCATTATATCCCAAATTGACTCACTGCTTCCTGCTATAGCCAGGGGAGAAATTACCATGCCTAGTTTAGTCTCACGGTGTCTGAAACCCAAAAGAATCAGGTAATTTACCACAGTGAGCTGGTGGTAGCTCCTGGTCAGACCTCCTGTCTCCTGGTTCCTTGTGTCTCCTTGCAGGATGTCACTGTATTTGTTTTCTATTGCTGTCATAACAAATAACCACAAGTTTAGTGACTTAAAACAACAAAAATTAATTAAAACAACAATAAGATAAACAATGCAGTACTGCTACATACCTATCAGAATGGCCAAAATCCAGAACACTGCCAACACCAAATGCTGGTGAGGATGTGGAGCAACAGGAAGTCTTGTTCATGGCTATGTTCATTGCTATGTTCATTGCTGTGTTCGTCGTCCTCCCATTTGGTGGGAGTGCTGAATGGTATAGCCCCTTTGGAAGACAGTTTGGCCTTTCTTACAAAATGAAATATACTCTTACCATATGATCCAGCAGTGGTCCTTGGTGTTTACCCAAATGAGCTGAAAACTTATGTCTGTACAAAAGCCAGTACATGGATGTTTATAGCAGCTTTATTCATAATTGCCAAACTTGGAAGCGACCACAATGCCTTTCAGTAGGTGAATGAATAAATAATCAGTGGTACATCCAGTCAATGGAGTATTAGCACTAAAAAGAAATGAGCTAGCAAACCATGAAAAGACATGGAAGAATCTTAAATGCATGTTAGGAAATGAGTGAAGCCAATCAGAAAAGGCTACAACTACCTTCTGATTCCAACTATATGACCCTGTAGAAAAGGCAAAACTTTGGAAGCAGTAAAAAGATCAGTGGTTGCCAAGGGTTGGGAAGGTCGTGAACAGGAGGAGCACAGAGGATTTTTAGGGCAGTGGAAATAATCTCTATGATACCATAATGATGGATATATATCCTTATACATTTGTCAAAATCTGTAGAATGTACAACACCAAGAGTGAATCCTAATGTGAATTATGGACTTTGGGTGACTATGATATGTCAATGCAGGTTCATCAACTGTAACAAATGTATCACTCTAGTGGGGAATGCTGGTAATGGGCAAGGCTATTCCCGTGTGAAGGCAGAGGTGTGTGTGAAATCTCTATACTTTCCCATCAGTTTTGCTGTGAACCTAAAACTTTTCTTAAAACTAAAGTCTTAAAAAATTATTATCTACCAGTTCTGGAGGTCAGTCCTTCACTGGACTGGAGTCTCCAGGCGAGAATAGATTTTCTTGTCTGTTGCAGCTTCTAGAAGCTGCCCTCATTCCTTGGCTTGTGACCACCATCCATCCTCAAAGCTCGCAGTGGCTAGTCAAGTTTTTTCTCATCGCATTACTTTGAGACTCATTCTTCTGCCTCCTTCTCCCACATTTTTAAAAAATTTTTAAAAAGATTTTTATTTGTTTATTTCGACAGAGAGAGGGAGATCACAAGTAGGCAGAGAGGCAGGCAGAGAGGGGGAAGCAGGCTCCCTGATGAGCAGAGAGCCCAATGCAGGGCTGGATCCCAGGACCCTGAGATCATGACCTGAGCCAAAGGCAAAGGCTTTAACCCATTGAGCCACCCAGGCACCCCAACCTTCTCCCACATTTAAGGGCTCTTGTGATTGTGTTTGGGCACACAAATTCTCCCTATTTTAAGTTCAACTGTTTAGCAACTTTAATTACACCTGCAACCTTAATTCCCTCTTGCCATATACCCTAACATCAGGTTCTGGGTATAATGATGTGGACATCTTTGGAGAGTCATTAGCCTTCCTACCAGGGTTACCAACCAATGTCCTATCTAAAAGATGGTGGTAATAATGGCACCATTCCTAGTTCATCTGAGCCTCACTTGAAGCTACAGTTTAGTGCCTTTCTAATTTTCAACTGTGGTTGACCCTCATCACCCCTTAACTTGGTTGGTGAGCCCATATTTTCCAACCTTCCAGCATTACCCTTTACTTAAATATTTAGGGAAAATTACTTATGCACTGAGGCCATGGGGATTCCCTCTCAAATATTGCTAAGAATTACTAGATGTGTGTTCACACTTGCAGTTTGTCTCCTCTCACTCCATACTGCTCCTGATTTCTGGATCTTTCCAGTACCCCCAGCACGGGTTCTACACAATGCCCACACTTTGCTCCCAGGTAGGGACCTGCCCATCATTCCTGAAGCAAGGCTGTCTGGAGAGAACTAGCCTAGGATACCTACTCAACTCCATTCAAGATTTGAAGATCTTGTAAGGACTTAACATGCAGGCAAGGAGAACTTCACTGAGACTTTAGAGATTTTATTTATTTATTTGACAGAGAGAGATCACAAGTAGACAGGTAGGCAGAGAGAGAGGGGGAAGCAGGCTCCCTGCCGAGCAGAGAGCCTGACGTGGGGCTTGATCCCAGGACCCTGAGATCATGAACTGAGCTGAAAGCAGAGGCTTTAATCCACTGAGCCACCCAGGCGTCTCTCACTGAGACCTTAGTATAGACAACCCCCAGTGCTCAAGGGAGGCCTTTACTGAGGGTCTCCTTCCTTGGGCCCAGTCCAAGCCCCCTTTCCTCTGAAACCCTAGGCCCCGTGTTGCTTCTT
Organism: Nasua narica; assembly: GCA_028533885.1. Taxonomy (NCBI): domain Eukaryota; kingdom Metazoa; phylum Chordata; class Mammalia; order Carnivora; family Procyonidae; genus Nasua; species Nasua narica. The sequence goes on from CM052811.1 coordinate 67,221,642, forward strand.
CTAGGAACACCAAAGGAAACAGAAACCCTTGAGTATTGACTCTATCAAGCAGAGTTTAGCCACTTCAACCTGGCCTCATACCTTTGCGTAACCAAAGAGCCCATTAAAGTGTTTTCCCAAACAAAAGATAAATTCTTTGCCTAGATGAATTCTTCTCCCACTCTTGGAATGTGAAAATGCTGCATTTAAAAATTCAGCAAGGCAAAAACAGCTCCCTGTATTTCTAGTTTCATTATTTACCACAGAAATAAAGTTAGTATGTGTGTTGTGATATAAAATCTGTCTTATATCACAACACGTATACTAACACACACACACGCACACACGCACGCACATATACATGCACACATACAACTTAATAAAAAAAGCAATACTTACTCTTATTACTTGGGATACACATTGATATTTTCTATTCTATTCATTTTTTTAAGGTTGATCAGAACTCACTAAATTTTTTTCATAATCTGCTTATGGCTCACAACCTGCTCTTTGGAAAACATTGCACTAAACATAAGACCTCCTTCTCTTACCTCCCAGGCCTAGGATAAGTCTTGGTATAATGCTTTAATGCCTACAAAGTGGGTTTTAAAGCTCACATTATTCCATTTACTCATGCAATGCTAAAAATGGCAATAACTCCCTTTTGATAGGTGATAGGTGGGGAAACTGATTTCTGATGAGGCAGTCCATCTAACGTCGGGCAGCCAGAAAGCAGAGTGTGGATGCAGATCTTTGAATCTAAACCCAGTGTTCGGGGCGCCTGGGTGGCTCAGGGGGTTAAAGCCTCTGCCTTCGGCTCGGGTAGTGATCTCAGGGTCTTGGGATCGAGCCCCGCATCGGGCTCTCTGCTTGGCGGGGGGCCTGCTTCCCCCTCTCTCTCTGCCTGCCTCTCTGCCTGCTTGTGAGCTCTCTCTCTCTCTGTCAAATAAATAAATAAAAATTAAAAAACAACAAAAAAAACCCCCAAAAACTAAACCCAGTGTTCTTTTTACCAAGACCAGACTCCCAGTTTCATTTTATATACCTTTATTAAATAAGAAAACTCCAACTGAGTAAATATGAAGATATAATGGGCTTTATTCAATGATTTATGAATTAGGCAGCATCCCATCTAGCAAATGGAAAAGAGCTCCAAAGAGCTACAGAAAAGGAAAGATTTTTAAAGGCAGAGAGGTGGGACAAGGAAGTCATAAATGAAAAAAAGGATTATTTGGGGCTCGGTGACCTTCATTTGGGGGTACGAGAAGGGTTTATTAGGCAGATTACCCAGATTACCTCACTAATGCTGACCAGAAAATTCCAGACTGACCAGTTGAGATAACAGTCCTGGGGAATGTTGAAACTGCAAGTAGATTAGGTATCAAGTCTTAGTTTGGTGATGTGGGCTTTGCACAAATGACTCCACTCCAGGCCTCTCTTTTAACAACTTTCACTCATGATATGGTTTAGGTTAAACTAGGCAATGTAAACCCTTTTTTGCCTATGCTAGATCCTCAGTGCTCTTAAAATCTTCTGCTTTATCAGCCTAAAGTTGGCATATCTGTCCTCCTCCCTTCCCCCAGCGTGAGTGTACCTGTCCTGAGGGCAAGAGGCCCTAGCACCTGCTTGGCCTTCATTGTGGCTGGCCTTCAGACCAAAGAATGTCTCTGAGTGCACCAGGAGGGTTCAGTCCCTGCCCTGAGCCCAGAAGGACCTTAGCCCAGGAAGCTGGGATATGAGAACCAGGAAAGATGAACTATGGGCCTAGAAAACCCTGAGGAGGGATGATCTGGCCTTGAGGACAAGCAGCTCTGGGTGGAGGGTTTCCTTCAGGAATATTGACTGATAAAAGGAACCAGGGATCATACATCCAGAAAATGCTGAGCAGATAACTGAAGGAAAATCTGGGGCTTGGGGTGCCTGGGCAGCTCAGTTGGTTAAGCATCTGCCTTCAGCTCAGGTCATGATCCTAGGGTGCTGGGATTGAGCTCCATCTCTTGGGCCCCCTGCTCAGCAGGGAGTCTGCTTCTCCCTCTCCCTCTGCCCCTCCCCCTGCTTGTTGTGCGCTCTCTCTCTCTCTCTCTCTCTCTCCCCCCCTCACCCCTCTCAAATAAATAAAACCTTAAAAAAAGAAAGAAAATCTGGGGTTAGGAAAACATGGGTGCTAGTTTCCAAGTTCAGACACTGCTTCTCCCTCTTCCTCTCTTTGACAGTTCTGCTTCCTTGGATTTTCTATGTAGGGCAATTGTTAGAAAGGGCTTATCAACTTTCAAACATATAGTCTCTGTGTTTATATGGAAAGCTATCAATGTTTCTTCTTCTTTTTTTAAATTTTATGTATTTATTGGAGAAAGAGAGATGGCAAGCAAGCACAGGCAGGAGGGGCAGGGGCAGAGGGAGAAGCAGGCTCCTTGCCAAGCAGGGCTCAATCCCAGGACCCCGGGATCATGGCCCGAGCCAAAGGCAGAAGCTTAACACACTGAGCCACCCAGGAGTCCCGCTATCAATGTTTCTAAACACCGAGCTGTCCGGAAAAACTGGTAAAGAAAAGGTTTCTAAGTGAACGGTCGGGCTGCACAGGTCTGTGAGGTGACCCCTGAGCTCAGAGGGAGGCTCATGATGGCTAAGAGGCCTGGATGGGGAGAATTGTTTCTCTTTTCTCTGGATCCAGTCCTGAGTGCCTGATGGATTGAGATTGTGCCTCCTTCAAGCACCAACAATGTCCCTCTGCCCCTATGTGAGCTGTTGGGCCTTGATTTCCTGTGTTTCATCCAGTGTGAAACACCATCACCCGTACGCTGCACCATTCTTCTGTGAACCACTGAGTGAGAGGGGAAGTGCTGGAGAGGGAGGCTCTGCGTAAAAGCTGAGCCACCAGAAATAAGGAAATCTTCCCAAAGAAGAGACTGGCTGGAAATGTGCATGTCTTAGTCTTGGCACCATGTGGAGTGAGAAAAACAATTCTCTCCTGACAAGTCGGACTGCAAATTCAGAGAATGCGCTGTCTGTGTGATCTAAAAATGTCGAACAGAAAATGAATGTAAGGTGATCTCAGGTTGCTGGTGTCCCAGAAGTGACTGGCAGATACATAGTCTGTCCCAGAGAACTCAGCTACAATCCTGGCTAATAGTCACTGCAAGACTACTGATTTTTAAGCCACATCCTGATTGCACGTGAAGAAATTTGTTCCTCAGAATTAATGCAAGAGGGACATGAAACAAATGTGGCTGTTGGTGACACTGGTGATTAACTTCCCTGGGTTTGCCTGCAACTTTCCTGGTGTTAGCCTTACAAGTCACACTTCTAGTGACATCTCTCTGTCCTGGACAAAGATTAGTCCCTCCATTTAACTCATCTCTCTCCTGGCAGCGTCTTCTCTGGGAAAGGGGCCTTATTTTATAGCACATGCCAGGGGTGGGCTGACAGCACGAGGGCCCAGACTCCTGACCCAGCCAGTCAGCATCTGGAACTTGAGGCCTAACCTGGGACGATAAGAGAATTTGGAAATTTAGATATGAGCATCTGAAGAACTGAGGACATTCATTCTCTGAGAACCAGGCAGGCCTGGTTCTCTTGGGTTTCTGTGCATTGAAATCATTCCAATACACTCCCTTTTACTTATTTATGTTTTGAGGGGGGAAAGAGTTAACTTCAGTATATCTTTGGACCTTCTGGCTAAAGGGGCCCTGACCAAAACAGGGAGGCTGTTCTGCCAGGCTTTTTAGAGGCTGCAGACTGTCCTAGGTGCTGCCAAAAAAGGACAAAGCAATGCCTGTCTGCACGCCCAGGGGACAGGCACTTCCCAGGCTCAGGTGTGTAAATGAAGCACAAGTAACATGCGTTCCACTGGTGTCATTAGCAGAGTGATGGGAATATTTCCCTAAACAGAGGTCAAGAGAGCGATTTTACAGAGTCTGTGGTTTGTGTACTAAATAACTACTCGGGGTTGTGCTTGTTTCCAAGCTCCTTTTCACATGTTTTCCGGGGTTGAACAGTTAGAGAGAGACACCAATACCTCATGTTTACCAAGGGGCCCGGGCTTCTCAGGACGACTTCACACGAATTAAATTGTGTGGTGTTCCCAGCAGCCCTTCGAGGGCCCTGAGGTCAGGTGGGAGAGCCGGGCCCGAGTCCCAGCTCCAATCCTGGGGAGCTGTGTGCTCTTGAACAAATTACCTCTCTTCTCTGCTCCCTGGTTTTCCTCAGCCATATGGTGGATCCCGGTCCTGTGAGGCTCCTGAGAGCCTGTGCGTGTGGGGTACCGTGCCCGGTGCCTGGCACACAACAGGCTCTGTCACGAGGCACAGTAGAGGAAGAAACAGGCAAATTGTCTACCTTCTTGCACTGAATGTTCACCACACTGGTGTGAGGGAGATTTAGCTCCACTAAAATCCACCTCCACTTTAGTGGAGATTTATCTCCACTAAAAATCAGCCGGGAGTGAGTGAAGTCACATGGCTTGTTCAAGTGTGGAACTGCACTCGGGGCAGACGTGGGGCGGCGGCCTGTGGGTGCCAAGCGGACACAAGCCCCCTCATAGTGCTAGGAGGAGGCTAGACATAGAAAGACACATGCTCTCCTTTCTCATGGGAGACAAGGGAGACTATGAGAGCAGAGCCTGAGAGGACCAAGGAGGGTCCTATGCAGGGGTGCTGGTCGAGTACAGCTCGAGCCCAGCTCGGAATCGCCTATGGAGAGGGTGTGGCAGGACCCCCTGAGGCTTCCACTGGCCTCACTGGCTGAAATCACTAAGGCTTTCTTCCAGTCACTTCCATCTCAAACCCTCTTCCCCACGTTGCTTGCCAGGGCTGGGGAGGGGGTCCTGTTATGGATGCCTCATGCCTGATTCAGGGAGGGGAGTCATGCCCATATCCTTTCTCTTTGGCCCCTTAGCCCCCCTGCCAAATGCTGGGCTTCCCTGAGCATCCATGCTTCCTCATCAAGGCCATGAGGGAACCAGTGGCTAGGGAGGGGATCCCAAGCTAAGTGGTGGCCTTACAGCTATGTGCAGGAATGAATTCTGAGCCAAGGGGGCTTTTTTTTCCTCTCTCCCTTAGAATGTTTCTATATTAAATGCCTTCTCAACAATTTTTAAATTGACATGTACTCACTGTAACCAATGAAGTCGTTTGAAGGAAAAAAATAAACACCCTCATCTGGCCCATAACCCCTCAGGAGATCACTGCTAGCTGCTTGTGGGTCACCTTTCACAACTTTTTCTGTACCCGTCATCATGGACTGAATTGTGTCCCCCGCCCAGACCCAATTCAGAAGTTAGAGCCCCATCCCCACCTCCACCCCCACTGCTTACATTTGGAGATAGGGCCTGTGAGGAGGTAGTAAGCATTAGGTGAGATCATAAGGGTGGGGCCTTACAGAGGAGAGCCTTGTGAGAATATAGCGAGAAGACAGAGGTCTGCAAGCCAGGCAGAGAGGGCTCACCAGAAACAACACTGAAGCCGTCTTCACCTTGGTCTTCTGGCCTCCAGAATTGTGAGAAAATAAGTTTCCATTGTTGAAGTGTTTTGTTACGGTGGCCCTAGCGGACTAGTACACTCCTATAACCACCACATGAAGATCCATGCACAGAGTGGAGAGGGTGTTTTATTTGTTTTTTATTTGAACAAAAATAGGATCATGCCATGCTCACATTGCTCTGAAGCTGGCTTTTCTCATTAACAGTGCTTAATGGCTACCTGGCTTCTTGCTCACCCCCACATCCAGTTCCATTAGGAGATCCTGCAGGGCCCCCCTTCAAAACCTATGCAGAATCTGACCACTTGCTGCTTCACCATGGGTAAGCTCTCCTCTCCATCATGGCAACAGCCTCTTCACTCTCCTCTGCCTCTCTCTACCCTCTTGAGTCAGTTGTCATAGCAGCCAGAGAGATTCTCCAAAAACCTAAGTCCGGTGATGGTGCTTCTCAGATCAGAACCTTCTGGTGACTTCCCATCCCACACAGAGTAAAACCCAGAGTCCTGACCAGGACCTACAAGGCCCTAAACACACACACACACACACACACACACACACACCAACTCTACAGCTCTCCTCCTGACCTCACAGCCCCTGTCCCCTGCCACCCTGGCATCGTTGATGTTCCTAGAGCTCATCAACCATACTCCCAAGTCATGGCCTTTGTGTTGCTCCCGTCCAGACTGTCCTTCCTCCTGGATGCCACAAAGTTCTTTCCCTCACTTCCATCCAGACTCTATCTCCCGACTCACCTTCGTTATTCTTCACAGCACCTACTTACTACCATCTAATGTTCTACATACTTACTTGCTTGTCTTGTGATCTCTCTCCTTTAAGATGTGAATTCCATGAACAACAAACCTTGTCTTGTTCCCTGCTGTAGCCCTAGTACTTAGAGCAGTGCCAGGTTCATAGCTGATGGTCAGTAAATGTTCAGTGAATGAAAGAATGCATAAATCTCACGAAGTCACATCTAAGCCCAAGTCAGATGTGTCAGGATACAACGACCTTTTCAATAGTTGCGTAACATCTGCTAATATGGATGGACCACAAGTCACTTAACCATCCCCCTATTAATGAAGTTTAAATTGCTTCCACTTTTTCCCACTTTAAACAATGTTTGTGCTCAACACTTTTGCACAGCTACTCTAATACATTGGTCTTTTTATTTCTATAGGGTATTTCACAATTCACACTTCACAATTCACAATTCACCTGTCTATAGGATATTTTCCCCAGCTGGGTTGATGTAAGAAGAGATTGGGAAACATAAAATTTTAATAGCCTTTACCAACTTTCCTTAGTCACTGTTCACAGGCAAATCCCAAACAAGGTCTCAACCATTTTCGTAAATGGGGGCTGGGGTAATATTGCCCTTAGATCAGTCAGGGTCGCCTCCATCCAAGGTGTCTCCACACTTTCAAGGGCCCTACATGTCACAAACACAAAAAATTAAATGTGCTAAATATCACATGGGAGCTTTTCTCCCATGGGATTCTGCATTCAGTGCTGGGCTGGCACCGTGTGACCTACAATCCTGAACGTGAATGCTCACAACTAACACCCAACATCTCCACATTTCCTCCCGTAATTCTCAAAACAAAACACTGCTGAGTCCAAATGCTGTGAAGGTTGTGCCCCTGCTGACCTTAGAGATAGTCACCGCTTTGGAAGGAGAAAGAATTTCATTGGCTGATACACATAGATAAGAGAAAAGACAAATCGGTTTGTTCCTCAGTTTAAAACCTTCCAGTGCGCTACACTCCTCCTCTCAGGGAGCAAGAATCCAGTGGGTCCTTGTGTAACTAAATATTATTTCTCAACAGTGTCGAGGGTCCATTTTCTTTTCTTTTCTGGTTCTCATTTGTGATTTTAGAGGTGTTCAGGGATTAGCTCATATTCACAATAGTTGCATACCCTATCTATGTCAGTTATCTGTTGCTGTGTAACAAACCCCATTGAAACTTACCTGGTGGTTAAAACAGCAGTTTGCTCCCAATTCTGGGCTAGGCCAGCTGGACCATTTTTCTGCTGCTCTCCACTGGGGTCACGTATGTGGCTGCAGTCTGCCACCATCTCTACTGGGATGGTCTAGGATGGCTTTATTCAAATGTTTGGCAGGTGTGTTGTCTGTCGGCTGGGATGCCTCAGTTCTCCTCCAAATAGCCCCATACCCTCTAGGCTAGCATGAGCTTCTTTACATAATGGTGTACGTGTTCCTAGAGGACAGAAGCAAAAACTACAAGGCTTCTCAAGGCCTGGCCTTGGGAGCTGCTCAGTGTTACTTCTGTCTCATTCTATCGACCAAATGAAGCCTTGAGGGACACCTAGATCCAAAGGGTGGGCTGGGAGGAAGAGACTCTATCTCTTGAAGGGAGGCATGGCAAAAATCGTATTGCAAAGGAGCTGGACATTATATAACGATTTGCCATTATATAGCGGTATATCACTGTGTCTCAGAAAATTTTGCCGTACTAAAGAATTCATATTTTTCTTATATTTGTGTACATGTAGTTGTAGTCATAAAATATTTCAAGTGTGGTACAGATTCTTTGCCTTGCTTATTAAGTGGACATTAAAACTCTAATATTATGAAGTTTTATTTTTATAGCAATATTTAATTAAAAAGTAAGAAATATTTAATATAAAATTCAGCTTTATTTAAGTACATTTAATTTAAAATTTTTATATTTATTAAATTTTGTGTATTTTGCTTTGTAATATTAGAAAATTTTGAATGTTTTAGAAGAAAGACAACTTTTTTTGTAAACTCAGCATCTTGGAAATGAGTACAAATCAGGCTGGGATTGATTTAGAAAATATGACCTTGATGCTCAGAAAAGAAAAAAAGGCGAAAAAAGAAAAATACTCAAAAAGATGATCTGCTTAAGTTTTTAAAAATCAGAAGCATTGAAAGTGAGCAATCTTCCATTGAGCAAGTTTCTCATAAAATTTATAGGCAGAGAACTTCACAGGTTATTTAGTTAGTGAACTTTTAATTACTAGTAAAAATTGAAAATGAGCAGGAACATTTTTCTCCTCAAATTCATGACTTGAATAGGTTGAATGAAATGCCCGCAACTTCACGGTTTTTGCTAAATGAAGATTTCAGTACAGATCCACGGACTAAGAATGCATGTGTCCTCCTCTTGCACTTCCCAGGGTTGAGGTGGTGAAAATGTGCCCATCAACTTCTCTCCCAGAGTCTGTTTTCAGGTTGGGCAGAACTGACAGGCGACGTTCTGGGAAGCTGCTGCCTTGTCAGATTCTTCAGGAGGGAGGGCCTCCTAGCTCCCTTTGGGCTCCCTGACTGGAGAAAGAGCCACAAAGGACACTCAATCATGACACCCTCCCTGGCTCCTGCCAGAGCCACCCCAAAGGGGCTGGGCCCTGATGCCCCGTTTCTGATGTTCCCACCCTCTACCCCTGTACCCTTGGACTCAACTGGGCTCTGCTCACCTGTCTATCTGAATAGGTTCAGGACCACTTTTGGAAACAGAGGCAGCTGCTTTTCTGTCTGCGTTTCCCTCTCAATGCAGTGCATGAGTTTCCAGCCACCCAGTGCCCGGTTTGCCTAGAGGGACCACCGCAAAGTGACAGCCGGCCACACCTGCTACATCTGGGGGCTGCCTCAAGTCATTCAGGATAGTGTTAGAGAATCAGTGCAATGGGAGGAAACAAGGTCCTGTCTGGAGAGCAGAGACATCGGGGGATGAGGTGATAGAGGCCCAGGGAGAGGGAGGTGACTTCTCTGGGTCACATAGCTCCTCCGTACCAGAACCAGAACTCTCAATTTCCAATTGGGACTTCCTTCCACTGTATGAATTAGGAATACTGAGCTCTCTTCTCATCTTGGTAGGAGCATCTTATTTTGTTTTGTCCCCCTCTCTTTTGTAAGACAGCCCTATCTCAGTAAGTTAGTGGAGTATCTTCAGGCTCAGGGATTGGGTGAGTTTATCAATGAGAATATAACAATGTTTAATGAAGATAATTATATTCTCCCTTTCCCAGGACCCTCTGCTTCCTGAGGCGGGCCCACTTCCAGCCATCAAATCCTGTAGGAAACTTTTGTTTAGTCTGGGGTATGGGTTACATTTTCAACTGCAAAGATTTAGAACCAAAGTTAAGGGGTCTTAAAAAGACCTCAGCATCCTCTTTGTTAGGACATGTGAAAAGTAAATAACCAGACTCTCTCGTGTTCAAAAGCAGAAGTTTGGAAATAATCATCCATCAAAGGAGGGCTGATGAAATGCAGCCGCAGACCGGGAAGCTATAGAACAGAAATGACGGGAGAGCTTTCCTTTTTACCTCTAAATGGAAGTTTCAGGTAGTTAATAATCTACAGGTCTAGAGCAAACCCTCCCTCCCACTGTCTACTAGTCACCGGCAGGCGACCAGACTGACCTATTTCTTCTATAACCTTTTTTTTTTTAAAGATTTTATTTATTTATCTGACAGAGAGGAGCGAGATCACAAGTAGGCAGAGAGGCAGGCAGAGAGAGAGGGGGAAGCAGGCTCCCTGCTGAGCAGAGAGCCCGATGCAAGACTCGATCCCAGGACCCCAAGACCATGACCCGAACCAAAGGCAGAGGCTTTAACCCACTGAGCCACCCAGGCACCCCACTTCCATAACCTTTTAAAGCTATGTCATGCCCACAGGACCAGTTAAAAGGACAGTCTTTTTAAAAAAAAATAGAAGCATGTTAAAAATCACTTCCCAGGATCTTGCTTTCTTCACTTAATATATTCATTTATTCAGTAAATATTTAGTGAGTACCTACCATATGTCAACCACTCTTTTAGGCATTTGGAATTTGGTAGTGAACAAAAGAGATGCATTCTTTGCCCTCATGGAGCTTACAGTTTTGTGGGAAATAAATAAGTAACTATATAGTGAAGAGGGGTAAGTGCTATGGAGAAAAGCAGGACAAAGGACTAAGGAGTACATATATGTGTGTGTGTGTGCGTGTGTTGGGCGGCGGGAGGGCTGTTGCTATTTTACATACAGTGGTCAGGGAAAGCCTTGCAGATTCGGTGATATTTGAGGTGAGGGGTGAAGAACGTGAGGGAGTGAGCCCTGTATATAATCTGGAGTTGAACATGCAAAGTGAAGGAGACATCCTGCTCTAAGGCCCTGAGACCAGACAGTGTACTTCACGAGGAGCAACAAGGAAGCCACTGAAGCTGGAACTGAGTGAATCTATCTCAGAGATATTCTATATCATGAGAACTTTTAAATTTTTTTCAACAGCTGCCTCTCATTCTGTTGGAGGTGTGTACCAGTTTAATTCAGCTTACTGATGGAAATTTAGGAGACTTGTGGTCTCTTGTGATTGTAATTAATAATTCTATCAGGCGGCCCTTTGCACATGTGCAGGTTATCTGCAGGATTAAGTCCTAAAAGTGGAATTGCTAGGTCAAGGGAGTGTGTACTTATACGTTTTATAGATTTTGCCAGGCTAAAGCCAACAAAGAAGTTGTACTGTTTTTGCCCCCCTGCCTACAATATGTTGTGGGGGGTTTTGGTCTTTCAACAAATATTTATTGAGTACCTACCAGGGACCAGGTAAGGGCTGAAGATTGAGAAATGGAACAGAAACCACAGTTTGTCAAGGACATCTTGACTAACAAAACAGGTAAACAAAACTTAGTCTGGACCTGCCAGACTAAGCTATGATGTGCTTCATACACTATCAGTACTCAAATAAGTACAGCACTTGGTTCGGATTCATACTTCCAAGGTAAGACCACTGACACTTCTGTTAATTATCTAGTTTACAAAATCTAACCAAAGAGATTAGAGCAAAGAGCGCCCTATGTCTAAATACCACCTAGGACAAAATGCACCCAACAATTAAGATCGTTTTATTCGGGCTGGTGCAAAAGGGAGATCATTCATTAATGAGGCAAGTCTCAAGGAAGAGGAAGAGAACTTGAAGTTTTCTGAAACAAGACTCATCACAGAAGAGTAGAGGCAGGTCTGATCTCGCATACGTGATTGCGAGGTGGTCCTTTGTGGTTAGCCTTTTCTCTGTATTCTTCCAGTTTTAGCATCTGTGCTGCTGAAGTGAGCACATGTTAACCTTTTCTCTGAACACAGAGGGGTGGGGGATTTCTGAACCATTAAAAAAAGACTATCTCACATAGTTCTAGTTCTTTAAATAATAGCTCGAGATAAAATTTACCTACCATACGGTTAACTCATTTAAAGTATATGATTCACTGGTTTTCGGTATTTCACATAGTGGTGCAACCATCACCGTGATCAATTTTAGAACATTTTTATCACCCCTAAAAACTCTTCCTGCCCATTAGCAGTCACTCTCCCATTTTTCATTGCCTGGTCCTAGGCGACCTCTACTTTACTTTCCGCCTTTCTGCTACTTACATTTAGCATAACTTCCAGGTTCATCTATGTTGAATATTAAGTACTTCATTCTTTTTTACTGCCTAATAATATTTCATTGTATAACACATTTTATTTATCCAGTCATCAGTTGGTGGACGTTTAGGTTGTTCTACTTTTTGGCTATTATGAATAATGTTGCTATGAACATTCAAGTACAAGTTTTTGCGTGAGCATATGTTTTCCATTCTTTTGACTGTAGACCTAGGAGTGGAATTGCTGACTCTGATCGTAATTCTAGGTTTAACCTTTTGAGGAACTGCCAGGCTGTTTTCCACAGTGATCGGGCCAGTTTACATTTCAACCAGCAGTCTAGGAAGGTTCCAGTTTTTTGACCTCCTGGCAAACATTTTTTTTAAAAAAGATTTTATGTATTTATTTATTTGAGAGACAGAGAAAGTGAGCGAGAGCAAGAGAGGAGAGAAGGTTAGAGGAAGAAGCAGACTCCCCGTGGAGCTGGGAGCCCAATCTGGGACTCGATCCTGGAACTCAAGATCATGACCTGAGCCGAAGGCAGTTGCTCAACCAACTGAGCCACCCAGGCGCCCCCATTTTTTTTTAATTACAGTTATCCTAGTGGGTATGAAGTGGGGTCTGGTGGTTCAGAGTGGCCTTTCCCTGATGGCTAGTGATGTTGAGCATCTTTTCCTGTGCTTACTTATCTCAATATAGCTTCAAATTACGTCGGTCTTCCTACGAGTAAGATTAGATACCCTTCCGTATGTTTAAGAATTTTCTATATGTTCTTTTTAAAGATTTGAGAGAGAGCACACGGGAGTTGGGGGGGCACCAAGAAGGAGATAATCTCAAGCAGACTCCCCACTGAGCATGGAGCTAAAGTTGGGGGACTCGATCTCAGGACCCTGAAATCAATACCTGAACAAAAATCAAGAGTCAGGATGCTTGACTGAGCCACCCAGGTGCCCCTATATGTTCTTTTCTGTGAATTGTTTATGTCCTTTGTTTTTCTTTGGGGGTGATGTTTTTTCTTTTTGTTTCCTGTCTTCCTTTCTTTCCTGGTCTTTCCAAAGAATCAGTTAATTGATTTTTTAAAAAAGATTTTATATATTTATTTGAGAGAGAGAGAGATCGAGAGAGTGTGAGAGAGAGTGGGGGAGGGGAGGACAGAGGGAGAACCAGACTCCTTGCTGAGTAGGGAACTTGGTGGGATGGGGGGCTCAATCCCAGGACCCTGGGATCATGACCTGAGCTGAAGGCAGGCAGATGCTTAATGACTGAGCCAGACAAGTGCCCCAAAGAATCAGCTAATCTATTCATTAGTGCTATAATTTTTACATGTTCTAGTTCATTTATTTCTCCTTTATTACTTTTTTCCTTTTGCTTTCTTAGGAATAATTCCCTATTCCTCAACTTCCTTGGGTTTTATGTTTTTAATTTACTTATTTTCTCCTTTACTAAGAAGTATTTTTGAATATATTTTTTCCCTCTGAGAACTGGTTTAGCTATATCCTATGGCCTTTGATATATATCGTTTTCATTAACATTATTGTCTAAATGTTCTACAATTTCTTCTTTTTTCCCCCTTCTTCCTTCTTTTCCTTTTTTGAACCAAGAGAGAGTTGTAAGTATTCAAGCAGTAAGATATTATTTCCTGGTTCTATTATTCGTTTCTAGTTTTATTACATTGTGATTAAAGAATGGTATCTCTTGATGAGGGAGCAGAAGGCAAGCTGAGGACAAAGCACAAGCTGACATCCTACGCCCCCCACCCAACCCCATGGGAAATGTGTGACATTCCTCAGAGACTCCTGACTGCCCTAAAACTAAGGGAAGGGAAAAACAAATGGTTAACTGAAAGAGAACACAGTCCTGCAAGACATGAGTCTCCATCAGTGTACCAATCAATGTCTTAGTGATTAACAAGGAAAAAGCATTCTTATCAATAGTCTAACTTCCAGAGACCCATAACTCAATTTCCTGGAGCCCTAACATCACCCTCCTTTCCATGAGTGATGTGGGAAACCGAGGTAGAAGGGAAAGCCAGCAAAATTAAATTTCTTTATAACCTGCAGCCCATTGACAAGGAGTTGAGATAAATAGAGTATAATATTCCCCCAGGAAGCTCCCAACTGTCTTAATGCCTTACTCAGCCTTAGCTTGACAATAGCAAGGCCTCCAGCATCCTGTATTTTCTTTGGCATGTGAAAGTCCTTTTGGACACCTCCCTTTGTCCTTACCTCTCCCAACTCCCAAGAATATAATCAGCCATCCCTCACAACCCTTGTTCATTGGTTCTTTCTGCCCATGGGTCCTGTCCCAGTGCTTTAATAAAATCACTTTTTTGCACCAAAGACGTCTCAAGAATTTTTTCTTGGCCATCAGCTCTGGGCCTCACCAACATTCAAAAAACTACATCATCTATTTTTCTTTTTGGAATTTATTGAAATTTTCAATGAGTTCTTTTTTTAAAAAAGATTTTATTTATTTATTAGACAGAGAGTACAAGTAGAGAGAAGCAGGCTCCTCTCAGAGCAGAGAACCCAATGTGGGGCTCAATCTCAGGATTCTGGGATTATGACCTGAGCCGAAGGCAGCCACTTAACTGACTGAGCCACCCAGGCACTCTCAAAGAATTCTTTTTGAAGAATTATAAACAGTACCAGAATATGCCACTCCAAAATATGCCACTTTAGCACGTAAAGATCATTTTGAGCTAAAGATAATTGGAAACCAGGATACTGGGGGTGGGGGAAGGTCTTTACCTCCCCCAGTTGCCTAAAAATAAACTATAAATTTCTCCTTTTGTGAAGGAAATTTACATTTATAATTTGCAAGATGTCTCTGTACCAGGAAGAGAGCTACTGCGGGAGACATCTCTTATGACCTGGGAGACCCTTAACCACGTAACATAACAATCTTATCTACCGTATCTCTCACCTTCCTAAACTCTTCCCCTACCCCAAAACTCCAAACCTCTTTTCCCTTTGTAATCGAATGAACCAACATGATTTCACTCCTTGGTGAGTCACAGATACACCTAGTGGAGTTGTCACACAAAGTAAACTTTATTTGCAGCAAATAAGGAGATGGCGGGAAATAGCTTCCAAAACCATGACTCCCTGAAAGACGGTGAATGGGTGCCTTTTGTTTAGGGTTAGGATGAATATTGAGATAGGGAAGTTTTGTCATCCTATGTAGAAGCGGGCATAAGGTCATGCAGGTGCCTTAAGGAAATACGCCTATACATGTTATGTAAATGAGGCTTGTACTCCTCCTCAGGCTGGAGATTTTCGTATTATAATGAGGTAAAGCTAATTGACAGTCATTCCATAGCCCATTTGCACAGGCGCACTTCAGGGTTTTAGCTCAAATGGTCTGGCGGGTGTGGAGGTGGTGGGGGGTGGGGATTTGGGGTTTCATCTGCCTGAGTTTAGAGGTAAGCCAGAAAGAAGAGCTCAAGGAAAAATGTGAGACAAAGGTTAGTAAGTACAGGCAGGTGGGCAGTAAAGGTCAGGTCTGGGGGTCTTGTTGGTGACATCTTTTTTGGCCTAAGATGGTATCTAAATCTCAATCACATGGCCACCTCCATGGGTCACATATCTTTGCAAAACTTCCATGCATTGGGACTAGTACGGGGAAAGGGAAGAGATGTTTTTTCTTCTCTTCAATTACATTATTTTTGGAATTTATTGAACTTTCTTGTGACCTAATGATGGCAGAGTCAATTAATTTTGAAAATGTTCTGTAGATACATGAGAATAAAATCAATTTTGTTTTCAGATTATAAGTCTAATATATCAGAAGCTCTATTTTTAAAACGTTTTTAAAACTCTATTTTTAAAACTTTTAAGGTGTTACTTTATGACTATAACCTAAAAGTGAGGTAAATTAA
Source organism: Nasua narica (assembly GCA_028533885.1). Taxonomy (NCBI): domain Eukaryota; kingdom Metazoa; phylum Chordata; class Mammalia; order Carnivora; family Procyonidae; genus Nasua; species Nasua narica. The sequence continues at coordinate 67,237,355 of CM052811.1, forward strand.
TCTCCCTTACTTATGTGTCTCTATTTCTCCTTGTATTTCCTTTAGTTTTTCCTTTGTTAATGCATGTTAATTGTTACATAGATATTCATAAAAGTTATGTCTTCTGGGACTCTCATAATCTTACTATTGAGTAACTCTCATCTCATTTAATGATTTTTGTCCAGAATTCGTCCTAGTCTAGTATTAAGATCATGATGTCTGGGGTGCCTAGGTTGCTCAGTCAGTTAAGCGTCTGCTTTTGGCTCAGGTCATGATCTCAGGGTCCTGGGATCAGGCCCTGCATTGGGCTCCTTGCTCAGTGGGGAGCCTGCTCCTCCCTCTCTCTCTGCCCTCCTCCCTGCTTGTACTCTCTCTCTCAAATAAATAATTAAAATTAAAAAAAAACCCAAACCCACAAAAAAACAAAAGATGATGATGTCTGCTAAACTTTTACACTTACTTAGTAAAAACACCTTTTCTCATCCTTTTCAATCTTTTTGTTTTATCATTAGGTTTTCGTTTGTGATCTAATATGAGTCTCTCTTAACAGGTGAATTTGGCCTGTTTATACTTATTGATATGACAGTTATGTTTGGGTCTGCTGTATTTGTTTTATTCTTGTGTTTCTGTTTTTTGTGATAATTTGAAAGGTTTGTTATATCTATCCTAGTAGTTACCTTTATAGCCTTGTCAAAAAAAAATTTTCAGAAAAAAAGAAAAGCTTGACTGTTGCTCAGATACAAGAATGAACATGTGTTAAAGATTTTATTTTACTCCTTAATTAGCTGGAGAACCAGACAGGTGTTGTAACAGGTTCAGAGGAAAAGTCAAAGGAACACAAATTTAAATGAAATAAAGGAATTGAATTACAAATGGAGGCAAAACTGTTTTTTTATAGGGTTACCTGACTGGCTCAGTCGGTAGGGCATGGAACTCTTAATCTCAGAGTCATGAGTTCAAACCCTATGTCAGGTGTGAAGCCTACTTAAAAACACATAAATACATACATAAAGCAATGATTTAGAGGGAAAAAATCCTACTGCAACCACACAGAGATCACAATTTTAAAAATACAGTTAAGTCGGGATTCCTGGGTGGCTCAGTCATTGGGCACCTATCTGCCTTTGGCTCCAGTCTTCCTGGGATGGAGCCCCACAATGAGCCCCACATTAGACTCCTTGCTCAGCAGGAAGCCTGCTTCTCCCTCTCCCACTACCCTGCTTGTGTTCCCTTTCTCACTGTGTCTCTGACAAATATATAAATAAAATATTTATTTAAAAAAAATACAGGTAAGTCTTCTGAGGATTTAAATTAACCTCAAGTTTCTAAATAAAAACAAAACAAACATAAAAACATAAAAACCTCTGGTTTTGGGGCGCCTGGGTGGCTCAGTTGGTTGAGCAGCTGCCTTCGGCTCAGGTCATGATCCTTGAGTTCCGGGATCGAGTCCCACATCGGGCTCCCAGATCCACAGGGAGTCTGCTTCTTCCTCTAACCTTCTCTCCTCTCATGCTCTCTCTCACTTTCTCTGTCTCTCAAATAAATAAATAAAATCTTAAAAAAACAACAACAAAAAAACCCTCTGGTTTTTCCAGAGGGGGAAAGGAAGTCAAAGGAAATGACCAAAGAATAGAGATTTGCATAGCTATGCTTTACCTGTAGTTTATGAGAAGTGCTGAACAGCTCAAAGACAACTGAGTCTCCAATGGAACTGCCTGGAGGGTGGGCTGGAAAGGACCCACAGCTCTTCACCTAAGTACAACATTTCTTTCTATAGTCTTAAAATTCTGTGATACCCTTTTAATCCTCTATTTCTTTAGACATATGTACCAGTTTTTTACAGGTTGAGCAGCTCATCCTGGCCTCAGCACTGTAAGTCCCATGTCCTAGGAAAATCAGAACAGAGGGTTACTTTTTATTACAGGCAATGAGGGAATTATTCTATTTCTTTTTCCTTTCTGAGGAAGCTTTCTTTTTTTTTTAAGATTTATTTATTATTATTTTTTTAAATTTCTTTGGCACACACAAAGAGATCACAAGTAGGCAGAGAGCAGGCAGAGGGAGAGGGAGAAGCAGGCTCCCTGCTGAGCAGAGACCCCAGTGTGGGGCTCCATCCCAGGACCCTGAGATCATGACCTGAGCCGAAGGCAGAGGCTTTAACCCACTGAGCCACCCAGGCACCCCGAGGAAGCTCTTTCTATCAGTGGTAGGCAACCTTAACTACTCTTGAAGAAGCTTTTAAAAATCCTGATTCCTGGGCCTCACCCCCCACCCCAAAGATTCTCATTTAATCGGTCTGGGATGTGGCTTACACATCTGGGAGTTTTATTTTATTTATTTATTTATTATTTTTTTTATTCATTTAACAGAGAGAGAACACAAGCAGGCAGAGAGGCAGGCAGAGGCAGAGAGAGGAGCAGGCTCCCTGTGGAGCAAGGAGCCCGATGCGGGACTTGACCCCAAGATGCAGGGATCATGACCCGAGCCAAACGCAGTCGCCCAACCAATTGCGCCACCCAGGCGTCCCTGGGAGTTTTAAAAGGTACTCAGATAATTCAAATTAGAGATTGGGAACCATTGGTATGTAAAGATATGGAACTTATTCCAAGATGTACTAAGTGCAGAACAGTATATGTGATATGCCACCAGTATGAAGAAGACAGAAAAGAAGAAGAAAATATTTATATATACATGCATAAACTATCTTTGGAAGGAATTGTTAACATTGGTTACTGCCAGGGATGTCAGCTGGGGATTGGGAAGACTTCTCACTGCCTACTTTTTGACCTTGTGAATCTGCTGTCTATTTTTAACTGTTATTTTAAAGTTCTACCTCTTTAATCTGGAAAAAGCATTTACTGTCCTGAAAAAGTAGATATATAATTAAATAGAGCATATGATCTTTCATGCTTTTTAAAAGCTCCCAACACATACAACTTGAACTACAGCCCAACAAAGAGCTATGCATAGGAAACATTTTCTATTTCATAGAAAACAATTTAAAATATATTACTCCAAAATTACATGAATATATCACATTGCAAAATTAAAAAACATACATACATGCAAATACACATACGTATACACATATGAATACATCCAACTAAGTTTGTCTCAGTGGTAGAACTGACTTTTATTTCTTATATCTTTTTAAAACGTAGAAGCCATCTTCATTATTTTTATAATACAAGTAAAAAATAGAAACTTAATAATCATGTTTTTATCTAAAGGCAGGGCTTTGGCTCCCCTGGAAGGAGTCAGCTTTATCTTGCTGGGGTAGGGGCTTTTGTTCTTCTTCCTTCCTTCCTGTGCCACGTGGGATCCTTTCTCACGAGAGAGGAAGCCCAACTGCTGAGTCTTCAAAATCACCCGGCTGCCACATGGCAGCAGCTGGGGAAGGGCCAGCCCTGGAGCTGGGCAGCCGCCAGTCAATGCCCAGGTAAACTTTTCTCATTACTTCCCACACAGTGAACACTGTGCTCAGCTGTGTGGGGGGCAAAAGGTCAGCAGACAGGACTTTACCAACAAGGTGTTGCCTGTCAGAGGTGGTGGCCTGGACATGTGCACATAAACAGGCTGGTCCTAACATTTATGGGTCCAGGATGAGAGTGTCGGTGGAAGCCCGCATTCCATGTATCTAAATATTGGAAAGCTGTCACTCAAGTGAGCACACTGTTGACTGAGATATTACCTCTTCTATTCCTTTGATAAATATGACTTCAAATAAGTCTTTAAAGACCAGGTTTAAGTGTAGAATTTCCTCTTATTCCATGGGGTTCTGTGTTTGGACATAGCTGTGGTGAGTATCTTCTCATATTCAACCCCCTTCCCCCAACCTCTTGGTATCTACACGCTTGTGTAATCCCCTCTTCTTGAGGATGGGCGGGACCTGGCAATGCTTCTAACCAACAGAATGTGGCAAGTAGGTAGGGATTTTACTTCCATGGTTAGGTTAAATAAAATAGAGGCTTCTGTCTCGTTAGCAGACTGTCCCTTTCCAACTTTAATGAAGCAAGTTGCCATGCAGGAGAGGCCTACATGACAAGTACATATGGGTGGCCTCCACTTAACAGCCAGCAAGGAACCAAGGCATGCAGTCAGTGACCCTTGAGGAACAGAAATTCTGCCAACAATTGTCCCAGCTTAGAAGCATGGGGCTCCTGGGTGGCTCAGTGGGTTAAGCCTCTGCCTTCGACTCAGATCATGATCCCAGGGTCCTGGGATCCAGTCCCGCATGGGCTCCCTGCTCAGCGGAGAGCCTGCTTCTCCCTCTGCCCCTCACCCTGCTTGTGCTCTCTCTCTTGCTCTCTCTCTCTCTCTCAAATAAATAAAATCTTTAAGAAAAAAATAAATTTAAGAATTAAAAAAATGAACTTAGAAGCAGATCCTTCCCCAGTCAAGCCTACAGTTGAGACTCTAGTCCTGGACAACACCTTGTGATAGATCCTGAAACTGAGGACCCATCTAAGCCCTGCCCAGATTCCTAACCCACAGAAACTGTGAGCCGATAAATGTGCTATTTGAAGTCACTAAGTTTGTCGTAATTTGTTACACAATAGAAAACTAATATAATGGCTCTGTTGAAAGAGTTGGCCTTCAGCTGTGGCTCTCGGCCAGTCACTTACTCATTTTCTCTTTCCACCCCCTCTTCATTTTGAATCTTGAGGGGCCTCATGTTCATTTTTGTGGATACCCGGCTTTCATGTCAGTTCAGTCGTCCCGCTCTCCACTCCTAGATAGCCTTCAAGCCCAGAGGTATGCACATACTCAGCTTGCTACCCATGGGAGCGATGCTGCCCTTGGGAGTACAGGCCAGGGGACAATTCCAGTCAAGCCCTGGGAATTGCTCAAGGTCACTTGTGCAGGGAATTCCAGGGTTCTAAGTACTCAGAACATCCTAGGAGAGGGGCTTCAGGTCCTTGCCCCACCCCCACCGAGACTCTCTACCCCATTGGAAAGGGCATGGCTAGAGAAGGGGCAAAGCAAGGCTTACCAAGGCACAGGCCAAGGCCAGGGGCCCTTCTTGCCCACTCTAAGGCCAGCACTGCGCTCATGAGAAGCACTGGCTGAGGCCCAAGGGGACTGGATCAGACTCGGAGAGCTGCCCGAGGAGCATAGATGAGCAGACTACTGCACATCTGAGGGAAATCTTCAAAGGGAGCTGTTGGTTGAGCTGGACCATATAAGTGGGAGGACTTAGGGACCTCCAACAGAGCAGCCAGAACGGAGTTGTTGGCTCCCAGTGATGTAGTTTCTTTAGGGCAGGGCGATGAGGACTTTGGACTATAGAGTCAGAGTGCATCTGTTCAGATCCTTCCTCTGTACCCTGGCTGTGTGATTTTAGTCAAATTCCCTAAACTCTCTGAATATAACTTTCCTTATCTGTAAAATGGGGATAATAATAGTATCTATTCCCATAAATTTGCGGAGAGGATCAATACATGTAAAATGCCTGGTAAATACTTCTTGAATATTGGCTATTGTTAAGGAAACTGAGGCTCAAAGCAGGTGAAAGATTATCTTTCTGCTCCTCAGTGCTACTTGCCTTGCTTCAGAGGTCAGAGGGAGAAGCAAGGAGGGTTTTATTCAGTTCCTAGGACACTCATTTGTGTAAGAAGCATTTATAGTGTGGGGCCGGGAGACTGGCCTTTAAGATGGGCCACTTTGGTGTGAACATTATTTTGAGTTAAAAGCAATCTAAACCCAGCAGATTCAGGGAAAGCTTTTTACCTCCCCCTCAACTGCCTGCCTGTACCAGGAAGAGAGCTATTAATAGAGATTCCCTCTTACCTAAGAAACTTAACTGCATGATAGGGCAACTTTTATTGTCCAAACATCTGCTAATGGTCTTTCTCTTCTTTGTATCTTCAGACCCTACCCCTCTCCTTGTTCATATAAGCATCAGGTTGCCTCACTATCTTTTGAGTTTCCATGTCTATGTGGATTCCTGTACATATGCTATTAAATTTGATTTTGTACTGTTAGGCTTTCTCATGTCAATTTGTCCTTCCATCTAGAAGGACCTTGAAGGGTATAAGAAATTCTTCCTCCTCAACAATGGGAACTTTCGAGCATAGTCCTAACTCACACCTTCCTTCCTCAAACTCCATGACAGTCACGACGAGGCAGTGGAAAAGTGCTGCTGGAGTGAGGGGATCAGGATCCCATAGTTCCTGTCCTTAACAACTATGTGCCCTTGGGCAAGGCACCTGGGCTCTGTTGTCCCATCTGTGAAGTCAAGGGGTTATCAGTGTGCCTCAAAGTGTGGACCACAGACCTGTAGCCTTGGCATCACCTGGAGCCGGTTAGAAATGCAAAATCTCAGGTTCCACCTGGACCTATTGGGGCCAAGGCCTGAGAATTTGCATTTCTAACACACTCTCTTGGGAATTTTTTGCTCACTGAAGTTGGAGGATCACTGGGGTGGACGATCAGAGGTCTCCACAGACCTGGCTCAGCAGACCCCCTCAGGCACTGATGCAGGAAGCCCAATGGGCTGGGCTTCCTGGCACCAAGCCTGACCAGTACTGGTCTCCACCAGAGGCTCCGCTTTCACAGACACCTGTGGGGTTCTAAGGAAATAGGTGTTCTGCTTTTACTCAGTAGAGTTTAGAAACTGCTTGTTATCGTCTGAATGTTTGTGTTTCCCCAGTTTGTAAGTTGAAATTCCAGCCCCTGAAGGTGATGAGGAGGAGGAGGTGGGGCTCTTGGCAGGTGCTTCAGTCTTGAGGGTGGAGCCCTCACGAATGGGATTGGTGCCCTTATAAAAGACGCCCCGGAGGACTCCCTATCTGCTTTGCCAAGAGAGGTTGCAGTGAGAAGTCGGCAACTTGGCAGGAGAGTGCTCTCACCCTACCATGCTGGCACCCTGATCCCGGACTTCTAGCTTCCAGAATCGTGAGGTAGAAATTTCTGTTGTTCTTAAGCCACCCGGTGCGTGCTACTTTGCTATATCAGCCTGAAAGGACTAAGGTACTGCTGGCTTGGGGAGTGGAACTGGCCATAAAATTTGTGAGGCCTAGTGCAAAATGAAAAAGCAAGGCCCCTTGTTCAAAAAACAGGAGAAAAGCTTTTTTTCTTGCTTCTGCTGTCTCCCTCTTGATTTTTCATGTGTTTTAAAATTTGCTATGTAATGTCACGGCCCTTCAGGCACGGGGTGAGTGTAGGTGAGTGTAGGCCCCCACCCCTCCCCTCCCTGAGTTTGCACCCAGGCCCTTTACACGGTGACCTCTGAGCTCTGGTTGGAGCAAAAGTGACTGCAGCTGGGAGAAAGCAGAGCCGCTAGCGGCAACCTGGTACTGGAGGTGATTAATCAGTGCATTTGGAAATTTCCTTCTGCTCTGTCCTGAGCCTGCACCTGAACTGTGGCTGAGACAGCAGTACACTTCTGTGTGACCTCTCTTGACAGCCAGGAGGAGGGCAAACCCACAAGACTAACCCAATTATAGTTAAAAGAGAGATCTGGCTGCTCCCTGTTGACAAGGTCAACCCAAGGGCATCCCAATTCAGGGACCTAGTGCTTCTGGACCAGTGAGCTGCCAGCACAGAAAGTACTTTCCTGTCCAGGTCCTTGGTGTATTTTTACTTTGTGACAAATGGTGGCTGTCACTCCTGGGCTGTGTCAAGTAGGGTGGTGTGAAGGGAGCCAAGTGGATTGGGCTCCCTGTACCCCCATAGCCAGGCCTGAGCTAACGTTGGCCCGGGGGGGCATGTACAGTGGTGAGAGCCCTCATCAGGGACTCAGAAAAACTGAGGTCTCTTCCTATTCTATCTCACAGAGTGACCTTGGGTAGACATTCAGTCTCCCTGGGCCTCAGTGTTCTCTTCTGTAACGTAAAGATGCTCCAATTATTTCCCAGCTCTGCCTCTCCCTTAGTTAACATATCATCTGGTAAAGGATTTAAAAGAGGTATTTCAGTCTGTGCAGTTAATTTTATAGAAAGGTCGTGAAGAACATAGGGCAAAGTGAGATAGAAACTGTAAGGTGGGTTGATTATATCAGGCAAGACTAAAATGTCATTAAAGAACTTGATGCTCCTTTTGTAGGCAAGGGGGGACCATTGAAGGCATATAAAGAGGGAAAGGGATATCTTCAGAGCTCATGAAGTAGGATGCCAAGTTTCAGAGGAATTAAGGATAAAAGAAATCAGTTAAGGGGCTATGCACAGGTGTTTGTTCTTACCAGACAGTATCAAATTGCCTTCCTGAGAGTTGTCCAGATTTATACTCCCCCCAGCAGGCTAAGAGAGTTCTTATTTCCTTACAAAGTCATTATTATTTGGCATTATCAGGCCTCTACATTTTGACCAACTAATGGGTGTGGATTGGCATTTCATTGTGATTTTTTTCTTTTCTTTCTTTTTTTTAAGATTTTATTTATTTGAAAGAGAGAGCATAAGCAGGGGGAGTGGTAGAGGGAGAGGGAGAAGCAGGCTAGAGCCCAGGACCCAGAGATCAGAACCTGAGCTGAAGGCAGATGCTTAACTAACTGAGCCACCCAGGTGCCCCTGTGGATTTAGAGGATTTTTAAAAAGTAATTTCTATACCCAATGTGGGGCTTGAACTCATGACCCCAAGATCAGGAATTGTAGGCTCTACCAACTAAGCCAGCCAGGCACCCCATATTTATTGGATATTTAGGCTTCCTCTTCTATGAGTTTTCTGTTTAGTCTTTTGTCTATTTTTCTTTATGTTCTTTTAAAATCCCTCCTCCACCATTGGTTCTGGATACTAATATTTTGTCATGCAATGTGAATGTATATGCAATATGAATGTATTTTCCCAGTTTGTAATGGCTTTAGAAAAGCAATCAGATCATTGTAATAATTGAATTTATTGACACTTTTAGTTTGTTCTTTGATATCTTTTAAAGAAATCCTTCTCTGAAATCCTAATGCTGTTTTTTTATTTCTCCTCGATTATCTAAAAAATTTAGTGTTTTGTTTTTCATTTTTAGGTTTGTATATAGTGTAGGATAAGGAAAGATCAGATTGGATCTAATTTTATCTTTTTCCATGCGGATTCCCAGTTGTCCCAGCACCGCATACTGAACAGTTCACTTCGGACGGGAAGAGTGGGGCCAGCCAAGCGCCAACTCCTGGGGTTGTAAGCAGCTGAAGCTGAGAGTGAGCGCCTTCATTTTTGTACCCTGGGCACCTTGTTTGCCTCAGTTTATCCCTGCCTTTCCGTCATTCTCCCCTTCCAGGGAACCCAGCCCATGGCAGAAAGGTTCGTCCTGATTCTAACACACATGAAACTTTGGGTCTCCTGCCTGGGATTATAGGTTCTCGAGACAGAAGAGTCTTCCCCCACCCCCATGTTAATTCCAGTACTGTTAACATACAATGTTACCTTAGTTTCAGGTGTACAACAATTTGTTGTACAACTAATAATTGTACAACAGTATAGTTGTACAACAATTATACAATTATAATTGTACAACAATTAGTTTCAGGTGATTCAACAATTCTATACAGTACTCAGTGCTGATCACTGTAAGTGTACTCTTAATCCCCTCACCTATTCCACTCATTCCCACCACCTCCCCTCCGGGAACCATCCGTTTGATCTCTACAGTTCAGAGTCTAGTTTTTGGTTTGTCTTTTTTAGTTTGTTCATTTGTTTTGTTCTTGAAATCCACATATGAATGAGATCCTATGGTATTGGTCTTTCTCTGACCTATTTCCCTTAGAGTTATACCCTCTAGATCCATCCATGTTGATGCAAATGGCAGAATTTCTTCTTTTTTTATGGCTGAGTAATATATCATTGTATATATACTGCATCTTCTTTATCCACTCATCTATTGATGCTGCTTTCATAATTTGGTTATTGTAAATAATGCTGCAGTAAACATAAGGGTACATATATCTTTTCAAATGAGTGTTTTCATATTTTATGGGTAAATGCCAATAGTGGATCATATGGTAGTTTTATTTTTAATTTTTTTGAAGAACCTCCATACTGTTGTCCAGCAGTTGGACTGATTTACAAATTCCCACCAACAGTGCACAAGTGTTTCCTTTATTCCAAATTCCCACCAACACTTATTGTGTTTTTGATTTTAGCCATTCTTACAGGTGTGAGGTGATACGGTGGTTTCGATTTGCATTTCCCTGATGATGAGTGGCGTTGAGTATCTCTTCATGTGTCTAGTTGGCCATCTGTATATCTTTGAAAAAATTTCTGTTCAGGTCTTCTGCCCATTTTTTTTGTTTATATATTGAGTCATATAAATTCTTTATATATCTTGGATACTAACCCTTTATTGAATATATCATTTGCCAACATCCTTTCCCATTCAGTAGGTTGTTTTTTTTTAGCTTTGTTGATTATTTCCTTTGCTGTGCAGAAGCTTTTTATTTTGATGTAGATCCAATAATTAAGTTTGCTTTTGTTTTCCTTACCTCAGGAGACCTATCTAGAAAAATATTTGTATGGCTGATATCAGAGAAATTACTGCTTGTGCTCTCTTCAGGATTTTTATGGCTTCAGGTCTCACATTTAGCCCCTTAATCCACTTTGAGTTTACTTTTGTGTGTGGTGTAAGAAAGTGGTCCATTTTTATACTTTTGCATGTAGTTTTCCAGTTTTCCCAACAACATTTGTGGAAGAGACTGTCTTTTACCCATTGCATATTTTTGCCTCCTTTGTTATGGATTAATTGGCCATATAAATGTGGGTTTATTTCTGGGATCTCTATTCTGTACCATTGATTGAGATCACATAGGTGTCCATTTTTATACCAGTACCATACTGTTTTGATTAGTATGGCTTTGTAGTATATCTTGAAATCTGTGGTACCTACAGTTTTGTTGTTTTTCAAGATTTCTTTGGCTCTTTAGGGTCTTTTTTGGGTCCATACAAATCTTAGGATTATTTGTTCTAGTTCTGTGAAAAATGCTGTTGGTATTTTGATAGGGATTGCATGGAATCTGTAGATTGCTTTGGGTAGTATAGACATTTTTAACAATATTTGTTCTTCCAATCCATGGGCATGGAACATCTTTCCATTTGTTTTTGTTGTCTTCAGTTTCTTTCATCAATATTTTATAGTTTTCAGAGTATAGAATTTTCATCTCCTTTAAGTTTATTCCTAGGTATTTTAGTATTTTTGGTGCAGTTGTAAATGGGATTGTTTTCTTAATTTCTCATTGTGCTACTTCATTATTAGTCTATACAAATGCAACAGATTTCTGTATATTGATTTTGTATCCTGTGAACTTACTGAATTCATTTATCAGTTCTAGTAGTTTTTTGGTGGACTCTTTAGGATTTTCTATCTATAATATCCATATCATCTACAAATAGTGGAAGTTTTATTTTTTCTTTACCAATTTGGATGCCTTTTATTTCTTTTTGTCTGATTGCTGTGGCTAGGACTAGTACTATGTTGAATAAAAGTGGTGAAAGTGCACGTCTTTGTCTTGTTCCTGATCTTAGGGGAAAAACTCTGTTTTTCACCATTGAGTATTATGTTTGCTATGGATGGCCTTTATTGTGTTGAGGTATGTTCACTCTAACCCTACTTTGTTGAAGGTGTTTATCATGAATGGATGTTTTACTTTGTCAAATGTTTTTTCTGCATCTATTGAAATGATTCTATGGTTTCTATCCTTTCTTTTATATTGACGTGATGTATAACATTGATTATTTTACAAATACCGAGCTACACTTGCATCCCACGAATAAATCCTATGTGATTGTGGTGAATGATTTTTTTTTAATGTATTGCTGGATTCAGTTTGCTACTATTTTGTTGAGGATTTTTGCATCTTTGTCCATCAGAAATATTGGCCTATAGTTTTTCTTTCTTTCTTTCTTTCTTTCTTTCTTTCTTTCTTTCTTTCTTTCTTTCTTTCTATTTGTTTTGGTAGTGTCTTTATATGGTTTTGGTAGCAGAGTAACGCTGGCCTCTCAGGATGAATTTGGAAACTTTCCTTCTTCTGTTTTGTGGAATACTTTGAGAAGAATAAGTATTAACTCTTCTTTAAATGTTTAATAGAATTTGCCTGTGAAGCCATATGGTCCTGTACTTTTGTTTGTTGGTAGTTTTCTTTATTACTGATTCAGTTTCATTACTGGTATCTAGTCTGTTCAAATATTCTATTTCTTCCTGTTTAAGTTTTGGGAAATCATATGTTTTTAGGAATTTATCCATTTCTTCTAGGTTGTCCAATTTGTGGGTGTATACTTTCTCATAATATCCTCTTATAACTCTCTGTATTTCTGTGGTGTTGGTGGTTATTTCCTCTTTCATTTCTGATTTTTGAGTTCTCTCTCTGTCTCTTTTCTGATGCGTCTGGCTAAAATTTATCAATTTTGTTCTTTTCAAAGACCTAGCTCCTGGTTTCATTGATCAGTTCTATCACTTTTTTGGTTTCAATTTTGTTTGTTTCTGCTCTAGTCTTTATTTTTTCCTTCCTTCTACTGGTTTGGGGTTTTATTGGTTTTTCTTTTTCTAGCTCCCTTAGCTGTAAAGTCAGGTTTTTTGAGATTTTTTTTTCTTCCTTCAGTAGGCCTGTATTGCTACAAACTTCCCTCTTAAAACCACTTTTGCTGCTTCCCCCAAATTTTGGACAATTGTGCTTTCATTTTCATTTGTCTCTGTGTATTTTTGGATTTCTTCTTTGATTTCTCAGTTGATCCATTCATTGTTTAGTAGAATATTATTTAACCTCCATGTATTTTTGCTCTTTCCAAATTTTTTTCTTGTTGATTCTTGAAAAATCAGATGATTTCTTGTTGATTTTCTTCTTGATTTCTAGTTGTATAAGTGTTGTGGTCAGAAAAGATTCATGATATGACTTGAGATTTTTTTAATTTGTTGAGACTTGTTTTGTGGCCTAATATGTGATCTCTTCTGGAGAATGTTTCATGTGCACTTAGAGAATGTGTATTCTGTTTTAGGATGGAATGTTCTGAATATATCTGTTGAATCCATCTGGTCCAAGGTGTAATTCAAAGCCACTATTTCCCTGTTGATTTTGGATGATCTATCTATTGATGTATTATATAGGATGTTAAAGTCCCCTACTATTACTAGATTACTATTGATGACTTTATTTATGTTTGTTATTAGCTGCTTTATGTATTTGGGAGCTCCTATGTTGGATTCGTAGTTATAATTATTATATCTTCTTGTTGAATTTTTCCCTTTATGTTTACGTAGTGTCCTTTTTTGAGGCAGAAGAGTCTTTATGAAGAAAAAGGAAAAGAAGGCTTGAATCTTTTATCTGCTCCAGGCTGAGGAAGGAGGGATGCCTGGGTTTGGAGGGGGAGGGGAGAATAGGTCTGTTGTCCTTGATGTGCTGTTAGAGGCTTTTATGGTTTTCTGACACTTCTGGGGGCAAGGGGCTGGTGCAACAGGGCCTATCCCCCCACACTGTCTTGAGTGGACCCTGAAGCATCTGGCACTTGGGGATTCTGCCTTTTTCATTTTCTAGGGAATGTGGGAAGTTCTTGAGGGCACCCCAAACAATTTAAGCTACTGCATAGATATGGGACGGAGAATAGTGGAAGTAGAGAAAGATTTTTTTTCTTCTAATTCTCTTTCAATCTTTCAAATTGTGTCTCAGAGAAAGCCTCCCTTTGGTATAACTAGTCAAGCTTCTCTAACACTTGCTTACCTCCTTTTTAACTCCTAGAGGTTGGGCTTCAGACTTTGAAGCCTTGGGGGCTAGGGTATCTGACTAAATATTTAATCACATTGTTTTATTTTCATTGTATTCATTTTTGGAGGGTTGCCTTCTATTCTGTCAAGTGATGGTAGTTTGCTATTAGTGATGCTAATAGCAAGTTCCTATTACTTAGTTAATTAATTAATTTGTAAGTAGGCTCCATGCCCAGTGTGGGGCTTGAACTCATGATCCTGAGATCAAGATCTGAGCTGAGATCAAGAGTAAGATGCTTAACCAACTAAGCCACTCAAGTGCCACCAGAAAATTCTGATTAATTGATTAATTGATTTTAAAGATTTTATTTATTTGACACAGAGAGAAAGAGAGCGAGGGAGAACACACAGGCAGGGGGAGCAGCAGGCAGATGGAGAAGCGGCTCCCCACAGAGCAGAGAGCCCGCTGTGAGACTTGATCTCAGGATCCTGAGCTGCTGGTGAAGGCTTAACTGACTGAGCCACCCAACCATTCCAGAAAGTTCCATCTTAATTCATGCCTTTGAGCAAAGAAGTTCACCTTATGTATATAAAGTCATATGGATGTGTGCATTTGGATAAAGAGATGTAGGAAAGGGTCACCAAAATGTTGATGGTGGTTATTTTACAGTGGTTTTTGTTTTCCTCATTTTTTGTGTGTGTTGTCTGCATTTTTTTATAATCAGCACATTTTATTTACATAATCAGAAAATAACTATTTTTGTTATGGATCAAGGTATATATTCTATATATTATGCATAATATATATGTATTATATATAAAAACATATACATAATAATACAAGGAATATGTTGATTTAGCTATATGGTTGACTTAGCCTGACATAGGGCTCATTCTGGGAGACTGAGGAATGAGGAGCTGGCTGAACCTAGGCTAAGACCAAGGACAGCTTCCCTGTCACGGGAAAGTAGCTGCCTGGCTCTCAGGGGGCCGTGCTTTGTCCTTTCGGTATTGTTCAGAAGTCTCCATTTCAGAGTCTCGGTTACAACTTTGGGATCAAGTAAAGCACTGATTCTTTCTGGTGGGATGGGGCTGAGTTTCTGTGGTGTGCTCGATCCTTGCCTAGCCTGCATTTACATGCTGCAGGTGGGGTGAGCAAAGGGAACCCGGCCAGAGTCTAGATGGCTCGGATTTGTGAGTGCTGCCCTGTGAATGGTCGGTTGTACCAGAGCTGACAGACCACAGCCTTCTCCCTGCTGGACTGTTCCCTGCCTGCAGAGTGCCCACCGTCTGGCTCTCTTCCCGAAGAGTCCTGGCAGCTTGTGCCCCTTCACGGTGCTGGCCTTTCCCCAGGGAGGAGGGCAGGATTGACTCAGAGTCCCTCAGGCAAACATTCCTGATGTGTAGCCCAAGGAATTTACTGCCCTCAGGAAAAGGCTCTTTGTCAGATCACACCCCAAGTTACTGTTTAATCTTTAGCGGAGCCAACATTGTCCAGACACAACAAGAAGCAGATAATTATTCCCAGACCTTCCTCGGGAACTTACCTGGCTTTATGGTCTGATTCCCGTTCTGGGTATCTGATTATGGGATCCACAGTTTGGGCTGATGATGTCCTCCAATCATGAGATAATACGGACCTGTAGCTGCTAATAAGGAGGCCCTGTAATCAGGAGGACCAGAGAGTCACAGGCCCTGCACTCCTGGAGGCAGCAGTCTGATGAAGCAGGCCCACAAATGAGGCAGGCGTGAAGAGGGTCTGTGGTGCAGGGGCAGGGCTGCCGAAGCACATAGCGGGGATCTCTGAGAGGGAGGCAGGGCGGCGTGTCTGTGGGATGGACATTTAGATGGAGACAGAGTTCGCCAGGTGAGGAGATGTGGAGTGGTGCTGGAAGAGGGAGCGGTGGGTGCAGAAATCTGGACGCCAGAGGAACCCTGCTGGCTCCAGCAAAGAGGAGTCCTCGAGGTGGTTAGAGAAGAGAGAACGGGGTGGGAAGATGGTCAGGGCCCAGATCCTGCGGGACTTCCTTGGACGCAGAAATCCTCGACAAAGGATGGTTTCCTCCTTCAGGGACATCTGGCAAGGTGTCACAACTTGGTTGTCACAGCAGTGGGGGGGTTGGGGCGGGGGGCCGGGGTGGAGGGTAGGAGTGTTACTGGCATATAGTGGGAACGAGGCTTCTGAACACCCTGAGGTACACAAGACAGCCCCCAGCAACAAAGGATTAGCCTGCCGGCATGTTAGTAGTGCCGAGGATGAGAAACCCTCATCCAGGTCCACCAGGACCACTTCGAGGACTTTGTTCCTTATTCTAAAGCCAAGGGGACGCCATGACGGGGTTTTACACAGGAGAGGAACATGATCAGATTTCTATTCCACAGTGATAAGTCTAGCTGCTTGGAGGACATTTTAAGGTCTAGCTGTTCCAGTCTTGGGCAACTCTCTTAATAGTTCTGGACAATTCTCCAGCTTGGGAATTTGCAGCCTCTGGGATTACACACACACACACACCCCACCCACCCTGGGGCTTACCTTTAACAACTCTGTGGGCATCTAGGTGTCAGGGCAGGGAAAGCAATTCAGATGCACAGTAAGCATTTAAGCAGACCAGGGGGGTTTCCACTGGGTACAAAAGCAGCACACTAGGGCCTACAAAATGTTTAAGGCCAGTATGGTAGGCAAAAAATAGCCCTCCAAGATGTCCATGGCCTAATCCTCAAAACCTGTGAGTATTGGCAAAGGGATTTTGTAGATGTGATTAAGCTAAGGAACTTGACATGGGAAAATTCTCCTGGAATGTTTGAATGGGTCAGTGTAATCACAGGGCCCTTATAAAAGGGAGACAGGAGGTCAGATTCAGAGGAGATTTGGTGACAGAAACAGAGGCCAGAGAGAGAGATTTGAAGATGCCATGCTGTGGCTTTGAAGATGGGGGATGGGACCAGGAGTACAAAATAATAAATATATGTGCCACTATATTTCTGGCAATTGGCCAAAATAGCAACAGAAAACTAATCCAACAAGAAACTAAAAAAGTTTCTTGTGTTTCTGTTTTTGTTTTTAGGTAAACTCTACCCCCAATGTGGGGTTCAAACTCACAACCCCAAGATCAAGTCACATGCTCTACCGACTGAGCCAGCCATGTGCCCTGAGCTTGGAAAACTTTAATTAACTCTGAAATAACAGGAAAACTGCAAAATAGAAACTAATGTCATTTACTTTAATATTTGTTTTATAATATTTAATATACACAAAAAATATAAAGACTAATATAATACATAACCAGGTATTATCCACCCAACTCAAGAAATGACGTAGTTTTTTTTTTTTTCTAAGATTTTATTTATTTGTCAGAGAGAGAGAAAACAGGCAGGGGGTGCGGCAGGCAGAGGGAGAAGCAGGCTCCCAGCTGAGCAAGGAGCCCAATGTGGGACTTGATCCCAGGACCCTGGAATCACGACCTAAGCCAACTGAGCCACCCAGGTGTCCCAAGAAATGAAGTAGTTCTAATAGAGCTGAAGCCTCTTGCAGACCCATCCTGGATTTCACTTCCTTCTCTTCCTTCCTGAGGTAATAAATATCCAAAATTGGGAATCTATTCTCATACATTTTTTATACGTGTCACCAAACAATATGTCGTATTACTTTGCATACTATTTTATATATGTGACATCCTAATGTATGTTTTCATATGCAACTTGCTATTCCTTTCTAAAATGTTTTGAGAATCAAGTGTCTGGCACCATCCTTACCTAGAAGATTTATAATCCAAACATGTACAATGCTATCTAAAGTAAATGGAACTCTAGGTTGGGAGTAGGGTCACCATTAATATAGTTAACATGTTTTTAGCATTTATTAATCCAGAATTTCATTTAATCCTCCTATAGTGATCCTCTGAAGTAGATGCTGTTCTTATTCTCAGTTACCAATGAAGAGACAGAGACACAAGAGAAACTTAGTAATTTGTCCAAGGTCATAGGGGAGCCCTACTGTGGAGAAGTCCCAAATTCTGCAAAATGATCTGATACAAGAATGGGGAGGGTTACAGAGGGAAAGAGAAATGCTTTTCAGCAAAACTGTTAAGTAAGACCTCTTTACTAGTTGGGTAGTTTAAACATATATTTACAAATTCTTTAATACTCTCCCACCTTTTCAAAAAATGGAGCCTAATTACTTCACCTTGAGAGTGAACTGTCTTGCTTATAGAATAGCATGTGACAGGGGTGACAACATATAACTCCCGAGACTAAGTCCTAAAAGGAGTTTCGGCTCTCTCCTTGTTCTCTCTGTCACACGCTCTGGGGGAAGCCAGCTGCTATGTTGTAAGGAATTCAAACTGCCCAACAGAGAGGTCCATGTGGCAAGGAGTAGAGCCCTCCTGCTAATAGCCAGTAAGGAGCTGAGGCCTTCTTCCAGCAGCCATGCAAGCAAACTGTCTTGGAAGCAGATTCTCCAGTCCCTGTCAGGCTGTCACACAATAGCACCCCCAGCTGACTTCTTGACTACAACATCACAGTAGACCCTGAGTCACCCAGGTAAGCCACTCCTCCGTTCCTGCCCCAGCATTACACTGTTAAGTTAGGGGGTATTTTGTTTATATAACAGTAGATAAACCAAGTTAACCTCTTAAGGGAGTAGTTCTTTTGGGGTTTCACAGACCATTTGAGAATCTGATAAAAGCTATGGATCCTCTCCTTAGAAAAATATACAGACACAAAAACACATTGTTCACAGTTTCTGGAAGATCATATATTTTGATAAAGCTGGTTTGAGATTTATGGATCTCGGGTTCGAGATGCTTTCTATAAATACTAGAATAGTCCAAGTGTGAATTTCCCCCCCCCCCCACAAAATCTCTTTCCTGTGGATGACTAACATAAAACATTTATTCTTTCCTTTAGTGTATTTTCCCTTGAGATGGAAGAACCAGTTCAAGAAGAGCTTTCCCCAACTCTCAGCCCGTTCCCCCCAGGCTCTTTCCACCCAGCACGTTTCAGGGAGTAAAGGGGTCAAATTAACTTTTCTCATGGTTCTATTTTTATGACTTAATTCTTTTGGAGGAGAGAGTCAGGATGACTGGAGGGATTTCCAGAAATTACTAGAAATACAGGAAGGAAGTGTGTTCTTGAAAGATTAAAGCTCCAGTGTTCAGAGCTATGTGAGTTGGCTTGAGTTGTATTTTCAGGTCACATTGGAGAATTTGGGGGAAATCCTACTGCATTCGTTCTTCATCCACTTGAGCTCCTCCATCCTTGTATTCACGTTTACCGATTTCTAGGTTGGCATTACTAGTGCAAGGGAGATGCACAGTTATTCCTCCAGATTTTCTACTTGGGGAGATAAAGAACTTGAAGGGGACACAGATACAGGAGGAAGAGCAATCAGACTTCCTCTCTGAGGTTAGTATCTGCTAAATCCCCTGAGGTCATACTTCCTGATCAAGCCAAGGGCAGTAATTGAAGCTTCAGAGTGACTTCTGCTTTGGGGACCCAAGAGTGGACCTCACTTCCATTTTTGAGCATGTTTCCCTGGGCTGCAGAAATGTAATGTAATGCAGGGTGTATAACCTAGGAAGAGAGAGTTTGGGGATATGATCATACACTAATTCAGGGTGAATTAAGACCTCCTCAAAGAGTTGGATAGATGGGAATGGAAACCTGAAGAGAGCTGGGTTTGGAGACCTCTGGTAGTTAAAACCCGAGGATGGAAAAGCTTGCTCACTGAATATAGAGCCCTGAACCCTTACGGGAGGAGGAGGAAGAGATGCCCATTAAAGAGTGAAAGGAACTATGGGATGGCTTGCAGAAAGAACTAGGAGAGAAAGATGTGAGAGGACTCAGTGGAATGGGAGTTTTAAAATGGAGGAAATGTGGAGTGGTTTCATGTATGAGCAGAGGGACTAGGCAAATGGGAGGTGAATCCTGTCGCTCCTCTCTGGAATGAGTAGGGACTCACTGGTGGTTTAGGAAAGACCCTTAGCAGTAGCTCAGAGGGGGCAGAAGCCTGATGAAGCAGGCTGAGGTGTGAATGAGCTGAAAGACTGGTTCACAAGAAAATGGCTAAACATAGTAACCCAAGATCTGACATCAGATAAGGCAGAAGGTCAGCCCCCATTGTGGGCAATTGTTCTGAAAGGCTGCAGGAAAGCTGTGGTGAAAGATTCATTTTGCTGCTTGCTCATAATCGACTTTCAGTGAATGACTACCATTATATTTTTAATAAACCAAGGTAGCTCTCTAGAGATGTAAACTTTGATGTGGAGAGAATGTAGCTCACCAAGCAGAAGTTAAGTAGAGCAGAAGCCATCTGCCGAAATTACAACTATCAGAGAAGAAAGATCTTTGCCAGGCACAGGGACACACATGAGAAGCTGATGATGAATCCAAGATCTCCAGAGGGAAGGGTGTAGGAGGAGACACAGAGGTCACAGTGGCAGGCGATGAGGTGGTCTCTGCTGCTTTGTTTAAATGGATATAAGCTGTGAGACACTCCACCTCTCCAAATAATTAACACCAGTCTTAGATGTCCAGAGCAAAGAGGAGGTGGACAGATTGCAACAGACAATTCTAGGACCTACATTCCGAACAACAGAGAACAGAAGACTTGTGGTATTGCTATTTGAAATACATTGGTTTTTCTGGATGTTTTAACAAGTGATTTTCTGGCTCCTGATGATCTTTCTAATTAAAAATAAGTGAGCATAGACAACATTTTCCAAGAAGTTTTCTGGGCTGCTTGCTGGTGCTGCCCTCATAGCTCCTGGGTTTCTCTGCTCAGCCTTCACCAAAGACCTCTACCCGCCCCTCTAACTAGGCCAACCTGCCTAGGGATTCTGTCCCTTGGAGACACTGGCTACATGAGATCTTTAGACTTTTGGTAGAGTCCAATGTGCAGGTCCTATGTGCCACCAGTGCCTTAGGTCAGCATTCAGGTATAGATGACAGGGTCTCAGGCCCCACAAGGAGTGCTTGTACCGGCTGGGACCCCATTCATGCTGCAGATGTCCTACCACCACCCTCAGGCTTGTCCTTATACCCACTGCTGCGGAGCTGGTATCTCCCAGTGAGCCACCTGGCACATTTTAGAGGCTAGAAAGCTCAAATGTGAGGGCCAGCACCAACTTTCAGGAAGTCAGACCAAAAGCCCATGACTTTTTTGGGCTGTGCTCAGCCTTACAAAGCCCCAGCTGCCTGTGTGCTGTATCCACAGAAACCCCTGGCATTTCCATTAAAATACAGGAAGAGAAGTAATAAAAGATAAATTTCCTGTCAAGCATTTGGGGGCATCCAGATATAAGAAGAGGAACAATAAAATATGAATATGATGACGACCATTATGTGCCCAGATGCCTTTCCTGTTGAAAAAGTCCAGCTTGCAGGAAGAAGTGGAGACCTTGATCACACAGCTGTGAGCTCAAGACCATTCACACAGGCAACTCTGATGCTTGGGGGTCAAGAAGGACGGAGCCCACCTCCAGCCTGGTTTCTGGGAGCGTTGGTTTCTCTGATGTCACAGTAAAGTGAATGTTGGACTTTTCTCAAAAGTTAGGTCATATTGCTGACCTTTGAGGATGTGTGGCTACTTTGGGAGCTGGGTCTGACCTTAACATGTGTGGTGGCCTTGGAGTTGGGGAGTTTTCTGCCACAGCAACTGCAAAACAGGACTTCCAGCCGAGAAAGGAGCCCTTAACAGCCCAGGCACCTTGTGTTGGCTGTCACAGCTTCCTCGGACCCCAGCTTTTGCCTCCCGACCCACCTCCTCCTAGAAGCTGAAGTTGAGTCCGACCCCCCATGCCTGCAAAGAAAGCTTTTACTGTTTTTGTTCAAAATAACATCTATTTATTATAAAAATTCAAGTAATACAGAAAAAGTACAACAAAGTTAAAAAAAAAAAAAAAAAGAAAACTCATCATAGATCCTAATGCTCGGAGACAGCCATTCCCAACATCTATAAAACGTCCTTAAAGATTCTATCGATACGTGGAGAGAGAACAACGATAAAATTTTGTGATAGGATCTCATTCTGCAGACTATTTTAAGTGAAAAAGTAATATTCAGTTGAATTTATTGTCAGAAAAAACGGAGACAAACTTTGACTAAATTGGTTATTAACAAGTTTTCAAAAGATGCATTGTTTTAGAATTAAGAGAAAAGAAAAAAACATTAAGAGACTGAACTTGCTAGGCTTTTTAAAAGTTTGTCAACGATACACACAAAATTTTTTTTAATAAAATCTAAGCTTAAAAAACAAAACAAGTTTCAGTTTTAAGTGGTATCTTTTTTTTTTTTTTAAGATTTTATTTATGGGGCGCCTGGGTGGCTCAGTGGGTTAAAGCCTCTGCCTTCAGCTTGGGTCACGATCTCAGGGTCCTGGGATCGAGCCCTGCATTGGGCTCTCTGCTCGGCGGGGAGCCTGCTTCCCCCTCTTTCTCTGCCTACTGTGATCTCTCTCTCTGTCAAATAAATAAATAAAAATTAAAAAAGATTATATATACTTATTTGACAGAGAGATCACAAGTAGGCAGAGAGACAGGCAGGGGGCAGGGAGAAGCAAGCTCCCTGCCGAGCAGAGAGCCCAATTCGGGGCTCGAACCCAGGACCCTGAGATCATGACCTGAGCTGAAGGCAGAGGCTTAACCCACTGAGCCACCCAGGCGTCCCATTAGGTGGCATCTCTTGACTTCCTGCTAACGATAAAGGAATTACTCACACTTAGACTTTATCCCACTCCCCTACTCTGTCTCTTGATTTTGATTATGTTCTATCATCCATGTATACCTCCCTTCATTTTGTTTTCTAACCATACTTCTTACTGCTGTTTAGTATTAGCTCTATCTTTAACAGACTCAGTGCTCACCCTTTTGTGTTACCCCAGTGTTACAGGTTCAGTTGTATCTTTCTCCCCAAAAAATGTATGTTGGAGTCATAATTCCTAGTTCCTCAGAATGTGACCTTATTTGGAAAGAGTGTTTATAGAGGTAATCAAGTTAAAATGAAGTCATTAGAGTGGGCCTTAATCCAAGACTACTGGATTGACAAAGGGGAAATCTGGACATGGACAAGCACAGAGAGAAGACTATATGAAGAGACATAGGGAAAAATGCTTTGTGAAAATGGGAATTGTGCTGCCATGGGCCAGTGAACATGTGGGGCTTCAAAATGCTGGAAAAGGCTTGGAAGGATCCATTTCTAGCTTTTTCGGAGGGAACATGGCCCTATAGATAACTTGACTATAGACTTCTAGACTCTAGAACTGTGACACAATAAATTTCTGTTGTTCTAAGTCATC
Organism: Nasua narica; assembly: GCA_028533885.1. NCBI lineage: Eukaryota > Metazoa > Chordata > Mammalia > Carnivora > Procyonidae > Nasua > Nasua narica. The sequence goes on from CM052811.1 coordinate 67,260,238, forward strand.
TAGTTTGTGATTCTTTGTTGTGGTGGCCCTAGGAAACTGATACACTTAGGTTCTCTATTTTAGAATTTATTTTGACACATCTCTTGGGTGGATAGATTTCATTCATAAGTTGTTTTTCCAAGATGGTTTTCTGGGTGCTTTGTCCCTATGATTTCACATGTCTGAGAATGCTTGTTTGTTGCCTTTATAATTGAAGGTAACTTGGCATGTACATGATCCTTGAATCATGTTTTCTTTCCTTCACATCTTTTTAGATGTTGGTCTGCTGGTTTTTGACATTGAGGTAAAGTCCAAAGAAACTTGATTTTTCTCTCTGCATGTGGTTGATTAACTATATAGCCATCCATGTGAGATTTTCTTTTTCCTTGGTGTTGTATAACTTCATTAGGCTGTATGTTGATGTTGAACAGTCTATATTAATTTTTCTTGGGATGTATACCTCCTTTTGATCTATAGATTCAAGTCATCCTTATTTTAAGAAAGTCCTCTGCTGTTTCTGAAAATAATATATATTTAATCCCTTTTATTCTTCAGAAATTACTATTTTCCTTCAGAAATGCCAACAATCCCTATTAATGATCTTCTATAACGATAGTAATTTTCTCTAGAAGAATGTTCTAGTTCTGATCCCACAATAACCAGCTGGTTTGCTTCATGGTTTCTGCTTTGGTGCTTCCTTGCCTTGTTGAAAGTGGAGGCCTCCCTCCCTTTTTTTTTTTTTTTCCCCTCTTTCTTTTGATATGTTCAATGGCTTTCATAAAAGGAGAGTGGAATAAATATTTTAAGAGGAAGTTTCTTGTTTTAAAATGCTAGCTCATAGTATAATAAATCCATTTATAGCTTGGGAAAATTTGTCTTTATTATATTTATATGTGAATATAAATTAGAAATAGGAATATGAGCTGGGGTACCTAGGTGGCTCAGTTGGTTGACTCTCGATCTCAGCTCAGGTCTTGGTCTTAGGGTCGTGGATTCAGGCCTTGTGTTGGGCTCCATGTTGGGTATGGAGCTTACTTAAGAAAAAAATAGAAACATCTGTTTTTCCATCTGTTTATATCCTTCTTAGTTTTATGTCATGAACAGTACTCTTTAGGTTCTGTTTTTTTCTTTTCAAAATGATGCCTTCGTTACTTTTTGTTATAAAAATAGCACATGCTTATTGTAAAACATTAAACAACACTAAAAAGAAAAAATCAGTGAGAATCATCTGAAATTCCACTAATCTATACATAACTGCTATTAAGTTTGTATAATCATCTTTTGAGATACAAATGTGTACACAAATATATCTATAATTGATAAAATGGGATCATATACGCTGTTTAGGAAAGGTTTTTAAAATTATATAAGTATGGGGCGTCTGAATGGCTTAGCTGGGTAAGTGTCTGCCTTTGGCTCAGGTCATGACCCCAGGGTCCTGTGATCAAGCCCCACTTTGGCTCCCTGCTCTGTGGGGAGCCTGCTTCTCCCTCTCCTTCTGCCTGCCGCTCCCCTTGTGCTTTCTCTCTGTCAAATAAAATCTTTAAATAAATAAAATAAAAAATTATATAAGTACTGTGTTAATATCTTATTGGAAGAAATTCAAAGGAAGCAGACAAGCTCTTTCTCACTTTCTCTCCATCTTCTTCCCCTCTTTGGAAAAGTACTTTTCTCAGATTTCTAGGCTTTTTAAAATTCATTTACCTACATATACATAAAGATATGAACATACATAATTTTTGAAAATATAAATTATACTGAATACAATTATACAATTATAATTGTCATTCAGTATTTTATTTTTTGTTACTATTGTGAGTGGGATCTCATTTTTAATTAAAATTTCTAAACAGTTTAAGGGATTTATGCTGTGTTTTGAATATACAGTGTATCTTATATTCATCTACTTTATTCGACTATTTTACTAATTCACAAGAATTATAACCTAGTTCCCATTTATGTTGGCATATTCTATTTTTTACATATTCTGTTTTAATACTTATTTTTTCTAATATTATGTATCAGTAATAGTGCTGATGCAGAGAAGTGTTTCTAAGACTTTATTGCGCATCAGACTCACCTGAAATGGTTTTTAGGGATAAATTTGAAAAAAGATGTGCAAGATCTGTACCTTACAGAATGTGAAAACTACAAAATATTCCTGACAGAAATTAAAGAAGCCCTAAATAAGTGGAGAGAAATTCTAAATACATGGATTAGAAGAGTCAATATTGTCATGTGTCAATTCTCCTCCAAATTGATCTATAGATTCAATGCAATCCCAATCAAAATCCTAGAAGGCTCTTTGCAGAAATTTAAAAACCAGTTCTAAAATGCATCAGGAAATTTAAAGGACCTAGAATAACCAAGACAACTTTGAAAAAGAAGAACAAAGTTGGAGGACTAACTCCCCCTGATTTCAGACTTAAAGAGCTACAAAAATCAAAACAATACTGTATTGGTATAAAGACGGACAAATAAAAATCTCAATAGAACAGAACAAAGACTCCAGAAATAGACTCACACATATGTGGTCAATTGATCATTAACAAAACTTTCAAGGCAATTCAATAAGGGAAAGGATAATCTTTTTCAAGTAATGGTTGGAATAATTGAAGAGCCATATGCAAAAAGATGAACCTTGACTTTTACATTATATCTTATATAAAAATTAACTTAAAGGACAAGGAAAGATTGAAGAATCTTCATAGATTGGAAGAGACTAAGGAGTCACAACAACTACAATATAGAATTCTGGACTGGAGGCTAGAACAAAAGAGCAGTAGGGGAAAAATGAGTGAAATTTAACAAAAGTCAATAGCTTAGTTAATAAATTTAATTTCTCTCATTTGATAATTGCACTGTGGCTTATGTAAATTGTTAACATTGGGAGAAATTGGGTAAATATTTACTCTCTGTACTATTTATGCAGCTCTCCCAATGTTAACCATATATCAAAATAAAGTATCTTTTAAAATTACCTTTAAATGGATCATAGACCTAAATTTAAAAGCTAAAATCTTTTTTTGTGGGGTTCGATCCCAGGACCCTGGGATCATGACCTGAGCGGAAGGCAGAGACTTTAACCCATTGAACCACCCAGGTGCCCCCCAAAAAACGGTATTTAAGTAATCACTACATCCAGCATGGGACTCAAACTCACAACTCCAAGGTCAAGAGTCGCACACTCTACTAATTGAGCCAGCCAGGTGTTCCTTTGTCTTCTTTTATTCAGCACAATAAATTTTAATTCATTCATGATGTATTATGTGTCAAGATTCCTTTTTATAGCTGAGTAATGTTCCACTATGTGGATATACTTAATTTGTTTAATCATTAACCTGTTTATAAATACTTGGACTGTTCCCAGTTTGGGGCTGTTATAAATAAAGCCTCTATGAACATTCATGTGCAAGTCTTTGTATGGACATAGGCTTTCATTTCTTTTGGGTAAATACCTAGAAGTGGAATGACTGGATTATATGGCAGGTGTATGTTTATCTTTTAAAGAAACTGCCAACTTTTTTCCAAAGTGGTTGTTCTATTTTGCGTTCCCACCATGAGCTTCTAGTTCCTCCATACTTGGTAAGGTCACCAGTCTTTTTAAATCCTAGCCATTCTAAAAGTGTGTAGTGGTATCTCATTGTGGTTTTTATTTCCATTTCCCTAACGCCTAACAATGTTAAGCATCTCCATGTGCTTATTTGCCATCTCTTTATCTTCTTTGATGAACTATCTGTTCAAACCTTTCAACCATTTTTTTATTGGGTTGTTTGTCTCATTTACAAGAGTTCTTCCTATATTCTAGATACATGTCTCTTGTCCAGTAATATTTTGCAAATATTTTCTCCCAGCTGTGGCTTGTCTTTTGTTTTTTCCTTTGGTAACAGTGTTTTTTGAAGAGCAAAAGTCTTAAATTTTGATGATATCTAATGTATCAATTTTTTTTTATAGTTTGTACCTTCTGTGTTATATTTAAGAAATCTTGCTAAACCCAACCCTGCTAAGATTTCCTACTAAATTTTCTTCTATAGATTTTAGCTTTTAGGGGCACCTGGGTGGCTCAGTGGGTTAAAACCTCTGCCTTTGGCTCAGGTCATGATCTCAGGGTCCTGGGATTGAGCCCCGCATCGGGCTCTCTGCTCAGCGGGGAGCCTGCTTCCCCCTCCCTCTTTTGCCTGCTTGTGATCTCTCTCTGTCAAATAAATAAATAAAATCTTTAAAAAAAATACCCATTTTAGAAAAGATTTTATTTATTTGCAGAGAGCACAAGCAGTGGGAGCAGCAGTCTCCCCTCTGAACAGAAAGCCTGATGTGGGTCTGGATCCTAGAATCCTGGGATCACGACTGAGCCACGCAGGTACCCCTAAATAAATAAAATCTCAAAAATAAAAGATAGGAATAAGACCATGATTCTATACCGTAAAATTATAAACAATGCAAACTAGTGCAACGCAAGATCAGTGGTTGCCTTAGGATGTTGGGAGTATGTGTGTGGAAAGGGGAAAGAGAGAGAGAAAAATGGGGGTTGAAGAAACATCAGGGGTGATGAATATGGGCATTATCTTGATTGTGGTGATGATTTTATGGGTATCTACATATATTCAATCATCAAAGTGTTAACTTTGGTTAATTTATTGTATGTCAATTACACATCAGTTGAGCTATAAAAAAATCAAAAGGGAGAAAGGAAGGAATCTCCTGGAACACTTGTTGAAAAGTTTGCTGGGCCCCACCCTCGCATTTCTAATTCAGTATATGGGTGTAGGACCAAGAATTTACATTTCTAAGTTGGTCCCAGGAAATACCCATGATTAGTGTTCCATACTTTGAAGACCACTGTGAACCGGATTTGGCAAACAGCTTTGTAGTGACGTTTGTCTTTTTGTTTGCCATGATAGTTTTATGTATTGGCTTGATTGGGCAAGGAATGCCCAGATAGTTGTTAACGCATTATTTCTGGGTGTGCCTTTACGGGTGTTTCTGGAAGAGATTAGCATTTGAATTAGTAAACTGAGTAAAGACCAATGAAGTGGGCATCATCCATTGAGGGACAAAATAGGACCAAAAGGTGGGTGTTCTTTTTGTTTAAGCTGGGATATCCATTTTCTCCTGTCTTCAGACATTGGCACTCCTGGTTCTTGGGCCTTTGGACTTAGACTGGGACTTCTTCATTGGCCCTCCAATTCATGGACCTTTGGATTCAGACTTATCAACTCCCCTGGTTCTCCGGCCTTCAGACTTACTGAATTACATCACAGGCTTTTCTGGTTTTTTTGTGTTGTTGGGTTTTTTTGTTGTTGTTGTTTTGTTTTTTTAGCTTGCAGATGGCAGATTGTGGGACTTCTTGGTCTCCATAATTGTGTGAGCCAATTCCTACAATAAATATCTTCTATTTATCTATCTAATCAGTCTATCATCATCTCTCATCTCTTGGTTCTATTTCCCTGGAGAGAAATCTAGAACATCTGTCTATCCCAACACCCTTGTTGCTGTGAGAGAATCTCTATATACAGTGGAGCCAAGACTGTTTCCCATGACAGAAAGAGAGAGTGTAGTCTGCTTTTTCTTGCCCCCTAACAGCTAGAGTGTGAGCATGTGGCCCAGACTTGGCCAGTCAGATGCCTCACTTGGATTTGTATTGTGAAGGGCCTGTGTAGGAATCCCGAGCCTAAGGCCCCAGCAGGAGGAGTCCTAAGGACCTGACCTGGTAGAGCAGCTGTAATGACCAGCTGCAATGGGGTCAGCAGTGGTCGTGGCAGATGTACCCTCTTGGTGAGTCCCAGAGTTCTAGGCTGTCTGCTCCTGATGTATTATCTTGACTGTCTTCTTCCTTTGCTCCTGTTCAAACCTGGTACTCTGGCCGTAATGCTGATCGTATGAGTTACTGATAGTGTATCTGTTAAGAGTTGAGTTGTGTCCCCCAGGAATTCATATGTTGAAGTCCTAACCCCCAGTACTTAAAATGTGATCTCACTTGGAGATGGGGTTGTCGTGGAAGTAAGTAGTTAAGATGAGGTTGTACTGGAGTAGAATAGGCCTCTAATCCAATATGACTATTGTCCTTATAAGAAGGGGAAATATGGATACAGATACATACACAGAGAGAGTGCCATGTGAAGATGAAGGCAAAGATCTACAAGCCAAGGAATCCAAAGATTGCTAGCAGACCAGTGGAAGCTAGGGAAGAGGCATGAAACTAATTCTTCCATGGCCTTCCAAAGGAACCAACCCTGCCAACATCCTAATTTCAGACTTCTAGCCTCCAGAATTGAGACACTTTCTGTGGCTTAAGCTAGTTTGTGGTACTTTGTTATGACAGCCCTAACAAACTAATACAATACCCTATGTAAATTTTGTGTCTGCTGAAGTTAGTTTGTTGTTTGCAACTAAGATCCATGACTAGTACAAGCTCTCAAAGGGTGTTGGCAAATCACCAGCTATGGAAGTATGTACAAATAAACAGAGGGTGTAAGGGAAGGAGTCAGAATGAACAATCTTCAAGAGTAGTACAATCTTGTTGAGGTCCAAGAAGGAGTGAAAAATCTACAACAGATGGAAACAAAGGGGTGGTGTGGGGAGGAACCAACGTCCTGATCAGGGTTGCCATCTGTCTGAGGCCTGGTGCGAATATCTATAATTTCAAGGAAATGAAATGATGCTTGAAAGTACATAAGGATGGAAACAGGGTCTAAGCCAATGAGCTTGGTAGGACAATAGCAAGAGAAGTCAGAATTCCCAAGGATTCAAGGACCCAGAAAGATAGATATGCCTAGGTGCCAGAGATTCAGGAATCTGCCATCAGAAAATATTCCTAGTATGGAGGTTAATGTTGACCTCCAGCCCCTCCAGATGAAGGACAGTAGGCTACTAGCTACAGACAGACTTGTAGATGGGAGGAAACCTCCTCATGGCTGCAGTCTCAGATGGTCTTTTAGGTGGCTAGGGTCAAGGTTTCCATTTTGTTCCTCTTTTTAATAACAATGCTTCTGCTTTGCATGAAAGATAAAACCAGCTCTGTTTTAAATAGCTCTGTATTTTGCTATTGTAAAATATTTCTATTCCCCCCTTATTTAAATGAAAAGTACCTAGTGAGTTTTATCAAAGGTTGTTCCAGCATCTGTTGAAATCATTGTATTTTTCATTATTTAATCCAGTGATGTAGGCGGTATTAATACTTGCCTTTGTGTCAAACATTTCCATCATTCTTAGGATAAAGGATCTTTGGTCATGGTGTAATGTTTCCCATAACATATTCATGAAAAACATGTATACTTTTTTAAAAAAATCAAATTTATTTAAACAAAAACAGTCTACCCCTTTTCCCTACCTCCACTCCCTGCCCCTGTCAACCACCGATCCCTTTGTGTTTGTGAGCTTGATTATTGATTGATGGATTCATATATAAGAGAGATCATATGGCATTTGTCTTTCTCTGTCTGATTTATTTCACTTAGCATAATGCCCTTGATAAAATGTCTTGTATATTTTAATGTAAGATTTGTGGATGGCTTATATCTATAGGTGAGTATTTCCTAGAGCAGTGCTGCTTGAATTTCTTATTTCCCACCTAAGGAGAACTTTTAAGCATTTTTTTCTTAACTGTGCCTCCACATAATTTCAACGCCACAGAAATGCTATATATCAGTGTATCTAGTATATATACTCTATATCTGCACTTTCTACATAAAAAAGAGGAAGTTGTTTTTTTTTTGTTTTTTTTTTTTTAGCCCCTTCAAGAACCAAACGGCTCCACTGGAATGCATGGCGCTATCGCTGCACCGAGAACACATGGCCACACAAGCCTATTCTTTATTTGTGCATTATATTTATTAGATTTCAGGATTAAGTCACAGGGGGGTCACATCTTGGAATGAACTATGCAAAAGGCCATATTTTCCAAGGTTCTGAAAGGAGGTAGAGCAGAGATGCTTTAAGGCCAATCAGTACATTTTAGCAAAGACCAAGTCTGTTCATCAGCTCCTCTCCAACCATCTATAAAAACAGACCAAGAATTACATTTGATCTTTGTCAGCAGTAACAAAAATCAGCCTCAGACTTTTCCAGTTCCTGCTCGGTCCATCTCTAGAGAGCTTTCACCGAGCAAGTCATCAAATAGAGCCCATGATCCCGTTCTTCATAGCATCAATCATAGGCCCTTCTGCATATGACTCAGAATATCTGTAACAGTTTTGCAAGGGCAACTTTTAAGACAGGAGAGGAGACCAAAGGGCAAGGGCCTAAAAAATCACTAGATCCCTAAAGTGTAGGAGGATTTGGCCTTCACCCATATTGTGGTGGATGCATCAAAGGTAACTGCTGTTGAGTAATATTCCTGGATAATCAATCAATCCTCTCCCATTAAATGCCAGGGGAACCTGTGATTTGTTTCTAACCAATATGCCATGATTAAGGTGATGAGATACCTGTATTTGATCACATTCATCATATAAGACAGTCTAAGCAGACTGGAAGGATTCTCTTGCTGGCTTTGCAGAAGCAAATTGCCATGTTGTGAACTACCTATGGAGATGACCATGTGGAAGGAACTGCAGGTGACCACAGGACCTGAGGATAGCCAACAATCCATGAGAAGCAAGGCCCTCAGTCATACAGCCACTAGGAAATGAAGTCTGCCAACAAGCAACAAGCTTGGAAGTTGATTTTTCCTCAGTCAAGCCTCCAGACAAGGCTTGACAGCCAGCACCTTGAGTGTCACCTGGGAAACTCTGAGTCTGGGCCCAGCTAATGTACCCAGGTTCCTGAGCCAGGTAGACTATAAGACAATAACTCTGTGTTGTTTTAAGCCAGTGAATTTGTGGCAATTACACAGCAATAAAAAACTAACCCATGTATATATGTACCTGGACACTTCTAGTTGAATACCTTCCCACATGTCTTCCTTCTCAAGTTATAATTTTAATATATATTAGATTAAGTTCGGAGTTTTACATCTAAAAAATTCTTTTCATTTGTATGCTCAAATGTTATTAGCATATATTTTTATGTTCTAATTTATATTTAAAAATTTTTTAAGATTATTTATTTGAGAGAGAGTGAGAAAGCACAAGTAGGGGGAGCAGCAGAGGGAGAGGGACAAGAAGTGGGAGAGGGAGAAGCTGACTCCCCGCTAAGTAGAGAGCCCAATGCTATGGAGGGCTCAATGCCAAGATCCTGGGATCATGACCTGAGCTGAAGGCAGATGCTTAATCAATTGGGCCACCCAGGAGACTCTATATTTAAATTTTTATATAGTGGTTGGTGTCTCCTTTCTCATTTCAAACGTCATTGAATTATAGTGTTACTTTTAATACCTGGCTTTGGTTTTATTCCTTGAACCCATTGAAATTATTTTTCACTGTCAAAATGATCTTCTGTTTTTATTATATTTTTTCTCTCTTGTTAAGATTTTTGTTTTAGAGAGCATGTGCACGTGTGTGGAAGCAGGGAGAGGGGCAGAGAGGGAGGGAGGCAGAAAGGGAGAAAATCCCAAGTAGATTCTGCACTAGGCGCAGAGCTGAAGCCTGAGGTGGGACACCACGTGGGGGCCTGACTAGGGGCCCGGCACAGCGCTTGATCCCACAACCCCGAGATCATGACCTGAGCCAAAACTAAGAGACGGACACTTAACTGACTGAACCACCCAGATGCCCCTATTTTTTTCCTCTTTAGTTTGGCTTGTGTTCCTCTTCCTTTCTAATATCTTCAGTTGAATTATTTATAAAATGTTCTCTTTTTATCAACCACCAAAAAAGAGCACTTTAAATCATAAAATTTCCTGAAAGTACTGCTTTGAACACATTCCACAGAGATTACTGTGGTGTATCTTAATCATCATTATTTTCTGAATAAAATTCTTTGGTGTTCTTGAATTCCTTTACAATTCAATTATTGATTCAGGAAGAATTTTTAAATATCCAAGTAGTTGGTTTCTTTTTATTTGTTTTGGTTGTTGCTTTATATTTTATTTTATTGTGGCCAGAGAACTTAGCATGTATCATGTCTGATCTTTTTGAACTAGTTGAGATGATGTCTGTGGCCTGGTATATGATATATGAGACCATATGGGCAATTGCTGTGGACAGTTGGAAATCATACATAGTACAAGTTATCCATTAACTCTATCTCAAGATACTTTTTCTCAGCTGGGACACCCTTAAAGTCCAAACTAAGGGTTGAGGAACATCTCTGAGTACAGTTATTAGCGGGACACCGATTCCAGGCAGAGTGAAGAAGGGGACAACTCAAATAGCTTACAAGTTACTGAAGTAGTTAAGATAATAGCTTGTATGACAGGCCAGAGATACGAAGAAATAGTGTGTGATGGGGCACCTGGGTGGCTCAGTCGTTAAGTGTCTGCCTTCGGCTCAGGTCATGATCCCAGGGTCCTGGGAATGAGCGCGGAGTCGGGATCCCTGCTCAGCGGGAAGCCTGCTTCTCCCTCTCCCACTCCTCCTGCTTGTGTTCCCTCTCTCACTGGCGCTCTGTCAAATAAATAAACTCTTAAAAAAAAAAAAGAGTGTGTCACCTGCACAATGAGTCAGGGGTCCAACCATAAGCAAGCAGAGAAGTCAAAGAGGGAATAGAGAGAGGTATGGATCTCACTGAAAATCCTTACACTATGTAGGATTTGGATCGGCTGCATACAGCAGAAAATTCTAACAGTAACTTAAAAGGTAAGGGTTCTCTCTCTCTAAGACATCTGGCAGCCCAGGGCTAGAATAGTGGCTTCCCAGAGTCATTGGGCACCCACATTGTTTCTGTCTTCTCTGTCAGTCTCAGAATTGACTGTTGGAGCTCAGCCACCATATCTGCTTTCCTGGAACAGGAAGACAAAGAGGAAAAGGACAAAAAGCTCACCTTCCAGCTGTATCAACTCCCAGAGGAAGTCCTTCTGCAAGCTTCACATTTCCATTTCCATTTCTTTGGCCGTAGGTCACATGACCAGTCCTAACTGCAAGGAAGGCTGGGAAATGCCATCCTTTAGCTGGGTGCATTAGTACCCAGAACAAAATCAAAGTCATCTGTTCCTAAGGAAGAAGGTGAGACTAGATAGTGGGTGGGAAGTCTCAGTCTCTGCCACATTCCCCAAGGTGGAAACCATGCCTGGTCTACCTGGGCTTTCCCAATTCCAGGCATACTGTGGGCCTTTTGTAAATATGTATTGACTTAGACTTGAGTGCTTTAGAAAGTTAAGTCTGAATTCATTTTGAGTAGAGAAGGCACAGCTCCTGAGAGTGGAATGAGCCTGAGTAGACATATATACTGACTACTATTAACTGAGCTCAAACGCTGTACCAGTCAGTGGACTGGGGCAACCAATATAACCTTTGCAACAGTCCTGTAAAGTAGGCATCACTAATGTCAGCTTTACATATTCTGGAAATACAAGGTTTGGAATATTGGGTAAACTTTTCCAGAGCCCTTCAGTGAGCAAGTGCTGGAGCTGGGGCTAGACTAGGTTTTTCTGTTCCTATATTCTGAATGTCTCCACTGTACTGCCTTTCCTCATTTGCTTTTTGCTGGTTGTCTTAGCTCAGGTTGCTGTAATAAAATACCATAGACTGGGGGCGCCTGGGTGGCTCTGTCGGTTAAGCATCTGCCTTTGGCTCAGGTCGTGATCCCGGGGTCTTGGGATCGAGCCCCGCATAGGGCTCCCTGCTCAGCAGGAAGCCTGCTTCTCCCTCTCCCTCTGTCTGCTGCTCCCCCTCTTCCTCTGTGTGTATGTGCGCTCTCTGTCAAATAAAATCTTAAGAAAAAAAAATTTTTTTTAAAAATACCATAGACTGGATGGTTTGAACAACAGATGTTCACTTCTCACAGTTCTGGAGGCTGAGAAGTCCAAGATCAAGGTGGCAGCAGATTTGGCGTCTGGTGAGGACCGCTTTCTGCTTTGCCGACACAGCTCACTGTGTGTTCACATGGCCTTTCCTTGGTGAGTGCTCATGGCAAGAGAGATCACTCTCTTCCTCTTTTTGTAAGGGCACTAATCCCAGCCTGAGGATTCCACTCTCACGATCTCATCTAAACCTGATAACCTCCCAAAGGCCCCATGTCCAAATACCATCGACTGGGGGCTGGAGCTTCAAGCATATGAATTTTGAGGTAGGGGAGACACAAACATTCGAACTCTTCGTTGATATGTGTGGGACAGATGCTGCTATTTGATATGTAATCTGATAGACATTTTCTCCATTTTCCTTACTAAGATAACTAATTTTGTTCAGGTTGGCAATGCACCCAGGTAAAAATACTACCTCACTTGCAGTCGGCAGTGGCCATGTAAACTCTTTGAGGCCCAGTGAGCTGTAAATTAAGGCTATTGGGTGGAATTTCCAGGGAAGCTGTTGCTAATTAAGAGAGATTAATTTGGCTGGCACAAGACTTTGACCCTCAATCCTTCCCTTTCTTCCTGCCTGGAAGGGAGAATCAATGGCTGGAGGCACAGTGGCCATCTTACATACTGAGGTTGTAGAGAAGGAAAAAAACTTTCCTCTTCCTTCTACCTCCTAGGTTCTCCAGGTGGGGCCTGGTAAATTTGACAAAAGACAGAGTCATAAGGGAAAAGCCATCAGAAGTCTCTTAGCACGTGCTTTGTGCATACACATGGGAATACTCAGAGATGAGTAATTCAAAGAGGTAGTTACAACTTGGTCTTATATAACATCTCAAGAAAAGAACAATACGTTTTTAGAGAAGTGACAAGAGGAAGGAAGAGGACTGTGAGTTTCTAGGACCACAAACCATGTGGAGGCAAATGTATGAGGGAAAGTAATGGAAGATAAGGGCTAGTTAGTAGGGGTGTTACATAGATTCCTCTGGGGCTGTTTTCAGGCAGATAAGGGTTTAAGTTGTCTCCAGTGATTAACTTCTGTCCTTGTGGTAGAGGGGACACCTTTGCAAATTTATGTCCTGTTTTTAGGCAAATAGGGGTAGGGCAAAGGAGTTTTCTCATATTTACTTCTCAATTGCCTTTAGCTCAAAATAGTCTTTATGCCAGAGAGGCCTATTCTGCTACACTTCAAGGTCAAGAACTGCACACTGTAGGAAGTTAAGAGGAGCCTGGATACTTGATAACTTCCACGTCCTCCGCATCGGCCCTGGGGGCCTCATGCCAGACTTCTTGTTCGTTGGGGAAAATATTCCATTCGATTTAGCTGCCATGTTTACATTTCTATTCTTGTGCAACTGAATTCAAGCCTAACTGCGGATAGGACAGCAAGATCTCTTAGTACAGTTGTGTTTTCCGGAATGAAATTTCCTTGTTTTTATGCCCTGTTTTTCCCTTTACTTGTTTCATAACTATATATTGGGGTCATATATGCTCAGAATCCCTGACACCTTATTAAACATATCCTTTACATTATATGATGATCTTTCTCATTCTTTTGAGAATTCTTTTGAAGAGTTTTTGCTTTTCTTTTGGTAGGCAGTGTAAAGCAAAAAAAAAAAAAAAAGTTTTCTCATAGAAAAGAGTTTAAAGTTCTGAGTATTGTTAGGACTAAAGAAGTGTTTTTTATTTGTTTTTCTTATTATCTATCTTTAGAAATTATAATTGAATGAAGAAATAAGTGAATGGATACCCAACTAGCCAGATTTCCATTTTAACAGGATTACTAAACTAGTAGATACAGAGAATAGCAAATTACGATGTATCATGGTTTAGCAAGAGATTGGACAGACCCTATTCTTTGGACCAGATGGAAGAATGTAAACCATATGATTGTGTGATTTCATACATATTCAGCTGATTTCCTAGATAGATTTGGAGAATATGGATTTCTGGGAAACAAAACTTTTAACTTCATGTCTTTATCTACCCATGATGCATGAACTTCCTATGATCCTGGATACAAACTTAATCTGCCACAAATATTAGGACATTTCTTTAAAAGAAATCAATTACTATGAGGAAAGGATGTGTTATACATACACTTGGAAAAGTACACTATAAATTGCTCTAAAGAATGATCAAAACAAGCATCATAATTAAGAAATTAGTCATAAAGGGGGCACCTGGGTGGCTCAGTTGGTTAGGGGTCCGACTCTTGGTTTTGGCTCAGGTCATGATCTCACAATTGTGGGATTGAGCCCCACATCAGGCTCTGTGTTCAATATAGAGTCTACTTTGTATTCTCTCCCTCTCCCTCCTGTTCTCTCTCTCTCTCTCTCTCTCAAATAAAATCTTTAAAAAAAATAGCCATAAAGGAATGGAATTTTTTTCCTAGTTCTATTAAAAAATAATTGATATCCATCACTATAAGCTTAAGGTGTACAGCATGATGGTTTGATTTACATATATTGTGAAATGATTGCCGCAATGGGTTCAGCTAACAACTGTCTTCCTCTCATATAAATACAATAAAAAGAAAGAAAAGAAAAAAAAAAGGAAAACCATTTTCTACTGGTAATGAGAACTCTTAGGATTTACCCTCTTAACAACTTTTTTTTTTTTAACAACTTTCTTATATATGTTACAGCACTGTTAGCTCTAGTTATCACGTTGTACATTACATTCCTGGTGCTTATTTCTCTTATGACTAGAAGTTTATACCTTTTGATCACCTTCCTCCAACTCCCCCACCCCCACATCCCACCTCTGGTAACTACAGGCCTGATCTCACTTTCTCTAAGTTTGATTTTTTTCATTAAGTTAATTGCCCACTACTGCTGAAAAAAAAATATGACTTACCATACACACTTACTTGCAAAGTACAAATAAAAGACATAATGGAAAAGAGGCAAGGAAAGACAAAAATTGAAACAAAACATGAACCCAGGAAATGACTAAACATAATGGTAAATGTAGTCATAATTCTTCTACTAAAAACAAGAGCCTCAGTTCAGTCTGAAAAATACAATCCATTAGTAAATTAATTATGAAGTACACTCAAATGTTTTTTAAAAAGATAAAATCCAGAAAGTTAGAGGAATATTTCCATCAAAATCAAACAGAAGGAAAGGAGAATTTCCAGAATCAGTAGTGGTCTCTGAGTGATCTCCTCTGTCCAGTTTTCTCACAGGAAAGAGACCGCTGCCCCCAAATGCTCGGCTCTGAGGTGTGCTGCAAGGGGCTTTTAATGGGTTCTCAGAAGCTCCTATGTGTGATGGGTACAAATCCCAGTGTGCAAACTCAAGTGTCAAAGAAACCTAAACTTCTCTGTTTTCCTTACTACAACTGGACTTCTAATACAGGCTTCCATTCCAGTCAAGGAGTCCTGGTCTTCAGCCTAGCCATTTGGAATCTGCCCCCTTTACCCTGGGTTGCCCAGTCCTGGAGGACTTCCCACGGCATCGGGGTGGAGCAAGGCAGATGCTCCTTGGTTTCTATGGAGATGCAGGGTCCCTCTGGACGGGGCATCTCTCCAGCCCTGTGAGCCCCGGAGTCTGCGAGCCAGGAAAATCCCTCTGCCTGGCCTCAACAAGCTGCACACCCTCCTCCCTTCTCTGACTGTGATGCTCTCTGGAAAGCGAAGCACAGGGCCTCCTGCTCTCAGATCCTAGATGTTCATTTGGGATGTTGCTCTCTCCTTGGGGCTCAGCTTGGGACAGAGGTCCCTGAAGCCTGTTGTCCATCATCACTAACATCTAAGCCAGAGGAAGCGAATCAGTAGCACGCAGGTCGGATCCAGTCCAGCAGGTATTATGTCTGGCTCAGACAGTATTTAAAGATTCTTTTGAAAAGATGACGAACATTTTTTTTTGAAGTAGAGCTTTAGCTTTGAGATCCAACTACCAGTTAGCAGGAAATGCAGAAAACAGAGAAGCATGTTAAATGACCCCAGCAGAACCCAGACTGTAGGAGATTATATGACAAAAGACCTCGCTTCTTTAACAAATACATTGCAAGGGACAAAAACATGGGGATCAAACCTGTAGATGAAAAACTTAGAAACACCAATCACTTGCAGTGCATGTACTTTGGCTCCTGTTTCAAACAAACTGTAAAAAATACAGCAATAGAAAATAAATATTTATGAGCTTCATGAGAAAATTGTAAATTTTCACACTGACAGGCTATTTGATGTGAAATTATTGGGGTTTTGTTTAGTCATGATATTATGTTATAGTTAGAAACATGAGTCCTTATCTATACAATCTATACAAAGAAAATGGTATGTCTGGGATTTACTGCAAAATAATTGAAGATAAGGAAAAGTGGGTGGGATAATAGGGGAAACGAAACTGGCCATTATGGAAACTCAGTGATGAGTACAAGGAAGTTCGTTAAACTAATTTGTTTATTTTTAGATATGTTTGAAGTTTTCCATAGTAACTTTTTAAAGGGGAGCTTCCACATAAAAAATCTGGTTTTGGATTCTCTTGGAAAAATGGAAAGATCTGGCAACACGGGGGTAGACGTCCATATTGCAGCCAGAGCTGACAAGTGTTAGAGGAAGTTGACCTCCAGGGGAACACAGTCCCTGCCACTCCCCACTGACCTTAAACCTGGCTCATTTCCTGTGTTTATGGTACCCGATTCAGCCATCAGTGTTTTGCTCCGCAACCCCATAGGAACTTTCCTCCCAGCGCTCTCCTCACCCAGCTTATTCCCTGTTGTTCAAGTGGGGCTGGGCCAAAGGGGGTACCTGCTTTTCCTCTCCTTTTCATGTTTTTTCCCCCTGAGATCCCTTTTCTGTGCTATGAATCCTTTTTGGTCCTCCAAGAGTCTAGGATTTTGAAACTCCAAAGCCAAAAGGAAACACTTGTCCCTCTTCCCCACCTTCTGCTTGTGGCCATTACACCCCTTTCCTCTGGGAGTGAGAACAGAACAACCTGACACTGAATGAGGAAACAACAGAAGGAGGTGGAAAGGAAAAATTGGTGAAAATTTGGTTACGATGTAGATATAGGTCTTACAAACATCATATTGGCAAATGATAATCAAATATTGATTGATATTAAAAAGTTGGATAATATCAAGTGCTGCCGAAGATGAAGGAAAACAAAGTCTCATGGGAATGTTAATTGGTACAACTTTCTGGGAAGTGGTTTGGAAGTATTAAGTGAAACAATATAGGTAGATCCTACAACCCGGCTTTCCTGGAGGCTGAGCCCAGAGAAAGTCTTGCCCAAGCCCCCACAGACACACATGTGAATAGGTTCTTGTAGAATCATTTGTAATAGTAAGGATGTGGAAACACCTAGAAATTTATTAATAGGAAATCAGATAAATGTTCTCTGAAATGATGAGTACTATTCAGATAAAAGAAATGCTCTGGTCCATGTTTATTCAAATGAACTTGTTGCCATCTCAAAATCTCATCATCCTGACTGGACAAGAGTGAGAAGAGGAGATATATATATGTCTCCATCCCCCTAAAGTCTGCTCCAGCAGCTCTAGCATATTTTTTTAAAAAATACACACATACCAAAACAAAAACACAAAACAATACCAACAATACCAGTACCAGTAATACCAATAATACCAACACTGGGTCTGGATATAAATAGGAATGTGGATGGGAAGGACGCAGAATCACAGCAATGGTAAAAGGAGAAAAATGAGGCTGGGGATGGGACAAAGGGGAGGAAAAAAAAGTGAAATAAAAGTGAGCCCCACATATGCTAATAAAAGATGGCGTGCCTTGAACCAAGGAGTATGGCTAATTCATTCTCAGCAAACGAGGTTTCAGCAAACCAAACCAAACCACAACACCAGTTAATAGTTAGACTATTAACCTGATGCATGTGGAAAGAGCATGTGAATGAGTGGCTATGAATAACCAGAAG
>CM052811.1:67278449-67344568 GCA_028533885.1 Nasua narica
ACTGTGCCAAGGGGACCCTGGTTTTGCTCACAACTGTATTCCCAGTAGCTCGCACTGTGGTGCCACTTGGAAGGTAATCAGTAAATATTTGTTGTGTTATGGACAGATGTGAACTTAGAGGCACAGAGACACTAATAATTAGGGGAAGCACTTGAGCTTCCAGGCTGTACTTCCTACCAGTGAGTTCAGTAAATTTCCTGAATAACTTTGAGCTTGATGGTGTGATGGGAACCAATAAAGCCCTAGAACATGGAGTTGGCCATTACATCTGCAAAATGATGGACCTGATAAGATGGGCCCTTCTTTCTCTGCCTTTTCTCTCAAACTTTCTCCCACCCGCCCCTCCTACCAGTGAGCTTCAGGCTTATGCCCTCTGCCCCTCAGGGAGATCCTGCCCACCCTTGTTCATAGATCCAGTTGTGTGTGCAGCCATAATACTTTTCAGGCTGGGAAAAAGGAAAGAAGCCAGACATTTTTGGTTCCAGCTCCTTCTCTTGATATGCATGAGCTCTTCAATCTTCTAGGACCACGGGGTCCACAAGTGCTTGCTGAACACCACTCCTCAACAAGGAGAAGAAAGAGCTTAGTGTCAGAAGCAGAGCTTTGGTGCCCAACTTCTGACCCTGTGCTAAGGAGCATTAGGACCTTGGGCAAGTTACTGTGTAGATCTGAGCCACTGTGTTGTCCTCTATCAAGGGGGTGAAACAGGGACCCTCACGAAATACAAAATCCCCTTCAGACCCACATCATGATAGTAGCTGCTGCTGGCAAAATCCATGGGTGGGTATGAACTCCATGGTCAGGAATCAGAGGAGAAAAAGGATGTTTGCATAGTCTTGAAGTATCTCCCCCAAGGTACTTAGGAATTGCAAAGAGAGAGAGGGACTTTACCCTAGAGGAACCTTACAGACACCACCTTCCTCAAGGGCTCAAGATTAACGTGACCCGAAAGTTGACCAATCAGTATCACGAAGTCCCTGGTATGGTGCTCTGAGAAGGACACAGTATTGCTTCTGGGGCATTCTTGCCACAAGCACAGAACCTCAGCCATGCATGAGAAAAACATCAGACTAACCCAGATTAAGAGACTTTCTACAAAATAATCAGCACCCATCAAGTAAGGCAAGGTCATGAAAGATGATGAACCATTAAGGAACGGTTTACAGATCGGAGAACAAGAAGACACAACGACTAAATTTGGGATCCTTGACCAGAAAGAGGGCATTAGGGAGAAAAAGATATAATTGTATTATGGTTGTGTAAGATGATTGTCCATCATCCCACTGAAGCATTCGGGGAAGTTAGGTGAGGGGTACACAGAGCTCTCTGTACTATTTTTGCAACTTTTCTGTAAGTCTAAAGTTCGTTTGCTTGTTTTTTTTGTTTTTGTTTTTTTTAAGCGACTGAGGGTCTTTTGAGGAATAAGTAAAATGATGCATAGATGGTGCTTAGCACTGTTGGCACAGGCTCAAAAAGTTTTAACCTCTATTATTGTTGCTTGGTTTGACAAGTACTAAGGATGGCAGGTAGAGAAAAGGACAATCCATTTTTCAAAGCAGGAGGATTAGCCTGAGCAGAGACTTAAAGGTACAAGGAACATTTGGGAGACATAAGCAGACCAGACAGACCAAACCAGAAGTCCTAAAAAAAAAATTTTTTTTTTCCCAATAGCAAACTAGTGAGAAATGAGACAGGAAAGGCCTCAAATGCCAAAACTGGAGAACCGACTTGAGCTACAGAAAAGGCAGTAAGAGGTACCTGTGTAACGAACTAGCAGTACAACCTAAGAAGTCCCTGCGGTGCAGAAAGGCCCACGCTCTCCCCTGCAGAGCTGATGGGTCATTAACAAAGGACAAAGGGTCCAACAGAGAAGGGGAACCTTCTGAGGAGTTTGCTAAGTCTGGAATGTAAAGGTCTGTACCAGTGGGGGAGTGAAGGGAAATCCAGCCTGTAGGATGGGGGGGCGGGGCGCGAGGGTGGGAGGCCCAGGGCGCTCTAGTCGGTGTTCTGGAGTGAGGGGGTGGTGAAAGCGGGTGGAACCGCTCGGGGACCCCGGGAAGCTGCACATCCTGAGGGGAAATCTAAACTAAATGTGTTTGCTGCTGCTTGGTCCCAGACGCTGAAATGCAGTAGGGAAAGAAAGGATGCTGGGAAGCCATCCAGGAACATTCAGTGTCTGCTGGGAAGTCAAACCAAATGCAATAGGAATGTGACTTGCTGTGTTCAGAGAGGTGGGAGGCCTGGCAGCTTGGCCACAGAAGGAGACTGAAAATGAGGCTCCAGTTCAAGCTCACTGTAACAGGTGAGAGGGATCGGTCCTGTCCCGATGCACCTGGAGGGGCAGCCCCCCATCCTCCCTGAGCTGGCACAGGTAGCCCTGGAGGCCTCAGGAAGCAGCCACTTTGAAGGTTCAGCATTCGGGGCAAAGTGGGCTAACTAGATGACCTGGGGTTACAGCCAGGAGGGGCTCCCTACTCTAGGTACAGTCTTCCTTCCCCCCCCCCCCCCCCCCCCCCCGTCTTGTCCCCTCTGAGAGGAAGGGCTCCAGCAGTGGGCAGTTAAAGCAAATGGGATCTGAATGTGACTTGCTATGTCTTGTTGAGGGTGTGGGTGGCTCAGGGGGCTCAGCTGCATGTGGGAACCACAGAGAGCGTCTAGCTAGTGCTTTCGATCCTGGATGCACACTAGAATCACCTGGGGACTCCTTCTTAAAACCCCAAGCCAGGGTCTCAGCCCCTAGGTTTTCCAATTTAATAGATTCCAGGTAGGAATCAGGAATAGGTAGTTTTAGGACACTAGTAGTTTCATTTTTTTTTTTTTAAACTTTTTATTCAGAAACAGTCCAGTAAAGAGAATAATCTCCCCCCTCCTTTTGCCCATCATCCCACTAAAACAATGTACAAGTCTTGGCCAGTTTTGGACAGCGCACCCTCCACTGACACCCCCAACACCCAGCTCCCTGGATTACTTGGAAGCAATCACAGAAATTACAAGCTCATCATGGTCCTGGCATCCCTAGGACGTTCCCATGTGCAGGTAGAGTTAAGACCCATAGACCTAGTCAAGGCCTTCATTGTATAGCTAGATATGCAAACTGAACTGTGGCCCACAGACAAGGGACTTACGAAAGTTCTACAGAAGGTCCCTTCCCGCTTTAACATTCTATGGACACGTGAACTTGAACACAACATAGAGACTTCGGGAGTCCTGGTGCCAAGCCGAGGACTCCCAAAGGCAGAATGGGCCTCTGCCCCAGGTGCCAACTGAAGGTTTATGTTCTTCTGGTTCCTGGCAGAGTTCTGTCTCACTTCGCTCTGCTTAGTCTCATTTCGAGACTGCTCGTTAATGGCCCTGCTTGGAGCCTCGCAAGCTCTCAGCCCTGTGGCCGAAAGTCAGTGATTCTCTTTTCTGCCTACAGGACCGGGTGGGGCTGTGACGACTCACAGCTGGGGCTGGAGAGTGGAGGAGTTTCTGCCCCACTGGGCCTCCCCCCCCCCCACCAGCTCCGATGGCTCCCACTCCCCCAAGGGCCAGGTGGCAGGGCTTCAGGCAGCACACAACTTTCTCCGGGGCCTGCTGGCAGTGACAGGTGTGTCTGCCTGCTGCTCAGCTTTCCACACGTCCGCTGTCTTTTCTAATCAGAGAGTAGATGCCCATTGTGAAAACAGGTGTTTGTGACTTGGGACCTCTTTGAGAGGAACCAAGTTCTCAGGATCATGGTGGCCGGCTGGGTCTGGCTTTGAAGGCTTGGGGTCTCTGGTGTTGAACGGCAGCCTCAGAGCTGGGCAGACTTGGGCTTGAAGTCTGGTCAATGTGTAAGGGCTACCGTTATTTCCTTTCCTGCCTTTGACTGTTCTTTTCCACTTCTTCCCTGGCTGGCTTAGGGCCCAGTTCTGGTGCTCTTCCATGTGATTCTATGAAGACAGTTGGCCCCACTGCCTCCCTGCTCTTAAAGAAGTAGCCGTGGGGGCTGAGGCTGCCGGGGGTGGAGGTGAGGGGTGTGTCGGCACATTCACACGGCCTCTGGCCCTGCCAGGGTTTCCAGGAGGGATGAAAGAACCCCTCAAATGAAAGAATCATTTGACATTTAGTCGAAAGTCCAAAGGACAGTCACTTGTCATCTTAAAAAACCAGGGGCTTCCAGTAGAACTACAAGTGGGCCCCTGACTTAGGCTATTCCTGGGCTTGTCACTGCCAAGTTTAATCTCTAGGTTGCTGGGTAGAACTGGTGTGTGCGGGTGTTGAGGGTGGATGGTTGTTTGAGGGGAGACTGTTCATCCCAGACCCACCTGTGAACATGAGAGAACTGGAGTAAAATCTCCGGGTCCAGCCGATGAGGCAGGACAGGCAAGAGACCCAGAGATGCTCCTATTCTTTGTGCCAGCAAGTCTGACCTCAAGGACGGAGCTCCCTGAGTATGGAGCTAAAGAGCTCAGCAAAGGGGCCATCAGAGACGGGAGGGGACTTGCTGGGGGAGGCGAGGGGAGTCTGACGGAGTGACGTGTTATCCTTGGAACAGGACAGGAGGCCACCTAGGAGCCCCACACCCACCCCTGGATGTGGGCCATGGGGTCAGCCAGAGCAGGCCGCAAATCTTTTACCTTTGTCACGGTAGCCTAGGAGGGCCAAGCCAAAGAACACCTTTATTGTTCCAGAAAACATACAAATGCACTTTATGATGGCAGGCACACTTAATTTTTAATTTGCATATGCTATAGGCAACTTTTATTTTTTTTAAAAGATTTTTTTAGAGAGCATGGGGAGGGAGGGCCAAAGGGAGAGGGAGAAGCAGACTCCCCGCTGAGCAGGGAGCCAGATGCGGGGCTCCATCCCAGGACCCTGGAATCATGACCTGAGCAGAAGGCAGACACTTAACCAACCGAGCCCTGCAGGCGCCCCCAGGCAACTTTTAATGTACAGAAGTAGACTTGTCTAAATTGGCTAGTGGCGTATTCCAGCCTCAGGCCAGGCCCAGAGTGGTTGGGTTTGTGGTGACTGCTCTTCTTAGGCCCTCAGAATGGGCCCAGGGTCAGGTGATGTGGTGAAAAGGCTGGGTGGTCACCTGGCCCTATCCCACCTGTGGTCTGGGGAAGTGAGAACTTTGCTAGGGCTTTTATCTTCATTATCAAACTACACAGGCTAATTTAGCTTCTTGCTTGGATCCTTTTCACTTCATTCCTTCCTTCTCTCCCTCTCTCCCTCCTTCCTACCTATCTACCTTCCTCCCTCCCATCCTTCTTTCCTTTTCTCTCCTTTTTCTCCTTCCTTCCCTCCTCTCTCTCTCTATCTCTCTCTCTACCTTTCTCTCAAAATCCAGAGATTGAATTGCTTTGAAATAGGGAAACATTCAATGGTGTTGCCAAATTAGGATTTCTTCTCATTTTCAGAGCTCTTTCTAAGGAATCTTATTTTAAGAAAACGAAAATTAAAGGTGAGGGTTATTCAGTCTGCCTGTTGCCTGTTGCCAGGTGATGGGAGGCAAATAGCTTTTGGAGAATCTCCAGCTCTTCTGCTGAGTGTAGTTGAGGTCAGGGAGACAGAAGGAAGTGGCACATTCCTGGCTCCTGAGAATAAGAAAATGCACAAGGAGGCCCAGGTGGATTTTTCTGTTGGCTGACACTTCACGGTCTCCGGGAAGAGGCGGTGTCTGGTGCCCGAGAAGCAGGCTGTCTCCTGGCCGTCAGCCACCCAGCCCGCCTGGGTCCTGCTGACGGGCTGCAAGTCTGCCTCAAGGTGTCCTTTCTCTTTCCTGTCCCCTGCCCTTGAGAAAGCCCATCCCTAGCCCAGCCCTACGACCTCCACCTTTGTATCCTGATGTTCTCAGTGCCTTGAAGATATTCTTCCAGAATGTGTCCTCTCCTTTCCCTGGTCCCTAAAACAAGGTGACCTGTGGGTGGCTCCTCCTCCCTGGTCCCTGAGCTCTAGGAAGATGCCTCTAGAGTAGGTTTGTTTCCCTTTGGCACAACTAAGTCTGATTCTCCTACCACACTGACCACCTCTGGGTGGGGGAAACACTTTTTCTCTCTACTCTGAGCACTTCCCTCCTTGCTTCTCTACCCCTAGGATTTCATTCCAAGGCCCTGAGACCTCTCTCCCAGCTCACCAAATTCTAGAACTGGCTCTGGAGAGATGGACACTTAAATTGCCACAAAGACCTCAACCAAACCTTCAATGAGGTTCTGACCTGACTCCCGAAATCTGAGTGTTCCCATGCAGAGTCCTCATTTCCTGCTTCCTAAATTCCCTGGCCTGCTCTGGCTGCCCTTTGAGGGACAAACTCCCTTGGGCAGACTTTGGCCCATAGCCTGTGGATCTCGTGAGGCTGTGTCTATGGAGGAATATTGTCCTGGGCACAGCAGCCTTTGGCTGGGTGATAACCAGGCTGACCCATCTTGGCCAGAGGCCCAGCCCACAGGGTCCTCAGTGACTTCACTGTGGCTGGCCCACCATTGAGGGTGGGTCCACTGGAGTTTTTACACAGTTCCACTAATGGCTCCTGCATATTGTGCTCTCCTGGCAAGACCAGAACCCCTTATAAGGAGCTGTCCCAGAAGTTTCTTCAGGAAGAAAATTCAGTTTTCTTCATTATCTCCTGTTCCCCACAAATGGCTCACGGGGAAAAAAAAGAGACCAGGGTAATATGATTTTACTCTGAGGAAGAAGACTGTAACCAAGACCCCTATTCAAGTAAACCTCTCCCATCTTGAGGGCTTCTCACCATGGCCTGTCTTGAGAATAGCACCTTTGGAGCAAGTGAAAGCTGTTTGTATACAGTGAGATTTGTAAACAGTAAGATGCGGAAACAGCCCACTTCCGGAAGCCGAAGGCTGCTGCTTCTCACAAGGAGGCTGCACCATGGGAATGTGAACGTGAGGCCAGAGCAATGGAGAACAAACCCAGCCTCTCAAGATGCAGGGTTTGGGCTATGAGGTCCTGTGCAGAGTAGTCCCCTGACCTTGGGCAGGCCCAAGGGAATCACCGAGTCATCCACCGTTATTGGACTCCCAATGCGTGCAAAGGAGTTGACTGAAGGGGTAGAGATGCTAAAGTGTCTCGTCTACCTCCTTGGAAGCTTGGAGGCCAGTTGAGGAAATAAGACCAACACAAAGATAGGTGGAGTCCTTAAGAACTACCAATTGACTCCGTGACCTTGGCCAATGCTCTGAACCTCCCAGGGACTCATTTAAATCCATCCCTAAGTTGAGGATAACATTAGTGAAAGCCAAGTCTGGACCAATCAGGTGATGTTCACAGGAGTTCAAAAAAGGGCATGTGCTTGTGGGCTGGAGTCATTAGAGAAGGCTTCGTAGGTTGGAGCTCCTTGCAGGTAGGTCCTATGTGTTTCATCTTCATATCCCCATCCCTAGCATACTTCCTAGAATTCAAGTGGTGTTCAGTAAAGGCACCCTAAATGAGTGGGTAGTAGAGAGGGAGGAGCTAGGGCTGAGTGTTGAAAAATTGTAGGATTGTAATGTGCCTAGGAGAAGGGAGGGCCTTTCAGGCAAGGGGCAGGCTGAGTCTGGATGCCCAGGCAGGAATATGATGTGCATGGTAGGCTGGGGCTAGTCTGCTTCATTGTTGGTTGACAGTTTCTGCACAGCAAAGCATTTAATGTCTGGCTTCTCCTCCAAGGGTTGCTGACTGCAGTAAGTCTATGGTGTTTTATCCCATCTGCCAAAAGGACTCATGGCCCCATTAACATGCCTGTATCTATATCAGAGCAGGGCAAGGACTCAGACACAGGAGAACGCTGGCTAGAACACAGGACCAGCCTGTGGCCCCAGGAGCAGTAGTGCTAAAGCAAAACTTGGGGGGGAGGGGGTTTCAGCCTTCACAGCAGGTAGCTCTGAGTGTGGGTGAGAATACAGATATTTTGTTCAGACAAGTGGGGGGAATTTAGAGTTCTTTATGGAAAATAGGTTAGCTCACTTAGTGTTTTCAAGGATAACACAGACTTAATGCTAATAGAAAAGCATTTTCCAACAAAGGCTCTAAAATGCCGGAGGGACCTGAAAGATGCCACAAACAGCTCCTTTTCCAGTAAAAGAAGGGTGGCCGTGGAGGACGAGCCTTGAGGCTTTTCCTGCAGCTTAGAATTATAGCTTCTTCATGGCTCATGTCTGTTTTATTACTGCAGACTCTAGGCTCAGCTCTATTATTGTGCACTGCTGAGGAAATAAAACCGAGGGAGAGAGGATGTCTACTTATTGACTTTGGCTGGTAGCTCCCCTGTCTGCCTCCCAATAAAGCTATCTGGGCTTATTCTGAACCTCAGAGAGTAGACAGAGGCTAGGACTGGAAGTTCTCCTAATTGTCCCTCCACGATCCCAACTGACCAAAATCCAAGGCAGGTGTTAACTTGCCTGTTCCAGGTGAAGATGTCCAAGATTAACAAAGCAGGGTAGGGGCTCCCTTTAGTGTTATTTCTGGTCTCGTGGACATTAGGTAACATGGGTAAAAAAATTGCTTTTGGGTTCTCCCAGATTCTAATGCATCACTCAGCCAGTGCCTAGAACTGTGTCAGGCTTAATTGGGAGATAAAGAAAGTGCACAAGACAGAACTGCTTGCCTCAGCAAGCCCACAGAGGTTTGAGAGATCAAAACTAGCACATACAAAGAAATTAGAATAGACTATATCGGTGGCAATTAAAGGAAACTTTTTTAGACCTTGGCCCTGGCTAGCCTCTCTGGGAGGCATAGGACAGCACAAAAGTAACCCAGGAGTAGCTGGAGTTAGAGGTTCCTAGAGAGACTGGAACTGCCTCTAACAATAAGAACTAACCCAAAGATGGGAAAACTTAGGAACATAGGACTCGCTTTAATCAGGTGGCCTCTCTCCCTTCCATTAAAATAATATTAAATAATAGCATTTGTTATGTCTCCGGTACTGTTCTAATTGCTTGAACAAAAGTGGATCACTCTATTTTTATCCCCATTTTATGGACGAGAAAACCAAGATCCTGGGAGGATCTAACCACCCAGCCAGAACTCAGGGTAACTGACTCCGGAGTGAGGCTGCTGATGGTGTGCTCTCTGCAGGGCTGAGCTGAGGATCTGGCCAGGATTTAGGAGCCCAGGACACTGTGGAGGCTGCAGCAGAGATGGTAGACAGCCTATAGTCCTGGAGGCTCTGGAGGGATAACCACAACACAGAAGCAGGGAAGGCGACCATGTGTGAGAACTCACACCCAAGGCCTCATGGCAGCAAAACAGAGCCAATACTATGCTCCCCCCACCACCCCAACTACTCTTCTATTGATTAGACACCATGGTGAGCAGGTGGGCAGACCACAGCCACCTAGGTTTCCACATAGTCCCAGGAATACAAGACTGAGGTATAGGGGCAGAGCACATATATCAGCAAGGGAGATAGTGGCAGAACCAATTACCCGGTTACTTCCAGAAGGGAACACGGAGGGATGCTGGACAGTGTGATGTGGACTCTGCTTGCTTTAGAAATGTCCAGAAGAGAGTGGAGGAGATAGGACTCCCCAGAGTTGCATAGGTGTGAGCCAACCATTGCAGAAGGAGTAGAAGTAAGAGGAGCTGGGTAGGAGCCTCCTAAACGGCAATGAACAGGACCCTGGCCAGTCTCCAGGGCTGTGCAGGAAGCAAAGTGGCCGTACAAGGCTTGGAGGGGGCTGGTGTGGTGGGATGGGGAGGTCCTCACTATTAGTCTCTGGAAGGCCTGCCTGTCAGGCTTTCAGAATGCCTGAGAAGAAAGCTACAGTGTTCTCTACAAAGCTACCAATCTTTCATATAAGACTGGAGGAGAGAGGGAGGGAGGGAGAGAGAGAGAGAGAAAGAGAGAGGGAGAATATATCTTGGTTTTCCTTCTGTAAGAAACAAAAAGCTCCAAAACAGTTAATTTTTGTAATCCAGTCCCTTTGATGGGAATTGTGTGCATAGGGATATTTAAATGAGTTCTATATCGATGCTGAAAATAGCTCCATTTCTCTGCAGTGTTTGCAGCCACAGCATTCTGTGTCCACAGGCTTGCAAATACTCTCTCAAAGCCAGCCTACAACCTGCTCTCCCACCCACTCGGAAGCTGCTTCTCTCTCGAGAACAAATAACACTATGTCTTTCTCCAGGCCGTGAAAGCATGGTAACATTCCCACATAAAATATCAGAAGCTAGGCACCTTTGTTGTATTAAACAGGGGGCAGCAAATTCAGGAACTGGATAATGAGCACCTATTATGTAGCAGGTCCTGAGGAATATAAACAGGAATAATCCTCCATGCCCTCCTTGGGGGCTCAGGGACCCCATGATCAAAGGCAGTCCAAGGTGCCCTGGGGTCCAGTAGGGTCACTGGCTTTCCTAGTTTTAACTCCCATAGATCCCAAAGCTCCACATCCAAGGAACACTTCCCTAAACCTGTGCCCTCAGTCCTAGTCAAATCGGGATGGCTGGTCACCCTAGCAGAGGGCTGTGCCTGTTGGAATGACTTGCTCCTCATCTCATTCCTTGCCTCCATCCCCACCCCCTATAAAAAGCTTTCTGAAATGAGCTAGCATTTCATTTACAATAATAATGGGAACAACACAACACCAATCTTTTATGGTGGTTATTGAAGGAGATTAGGACATGCCACCTCAAAATATGCCATTTTGGAATAAAGATTACTTTGAGCTAAAAGCAACTGAGAAGTAATAGATGCAGGAAGAATTCTTGGCCATCACCTTACCCACCTAAAAGGGCATAAATTTCCCTTTGTGAAGGTGGCATAGCTTTCCCTTTTGAAGATGTACTCCTTTCCCACACCAGGAAAGAACAACAACTCTTTCCCTGGAGTCAGAACCAACATGAGTCTGCATTAACAAGCTTTACTGAAACTACCCTGTCTCACATTGATTTCCCCCCAATATCTTTCCTGGTCACTTCTCCATAATTGATTATCCCTTAAAGCCCAAACCCTCTCAAGAAGAGCAAATACGCTCTGAGTCTAACTGCTTCTTTGAGTTTGACTTCTTTTATGTGAGTTACCGTGCATGTAAAATAGGAATAAATTTGTATTCCTTTTCTCTTGTTAATCTTTGACAGTTAAATTTGCGGTCCCTCAGTTACGGAACCTAAGAGGGTAGAGGAAAAGTTTTTCCTTACCAGCATTCACAACCCAGGCTGGCTCATTAGAATCACTAGAGAAGCTTTTAAAACAGATTAGGGCCCAGCTCCCTCCCCAGAACAATTAAATCAGACTCTCCTCCAAGTGCTTTCCATGTACAACCAGGGCAGAGAAACTGGGTTTAAGATGCCAGGGGGAGGCAGCAGGATGAGGGCTATTGAATCCTGGTGTATTTCCTGGAGTGGTTCCCACTCCAGGGCCAGATCAGAGTCACTCATGGATGATGCATGAGACCTTGCAGGTCCTATTCCAGGTGCTTACTCTTGGACAGTGCATCTTTCTGGAGGGATGTCCTCTTCTTGGGACTGGATCCTAAGATGCCCTTTCCCCCTCACGAACACACACACTTGCAGCCCCTGCCTTGCTTCAAAAA
Organism: Nasua narica; assembly: GCA_028533885.1. Taxonomy (NCBI): domain Eukaryota; kingdom Metazoa; phylum Chordata; class Mammalia; order Carnivora; family Procyonidae; genus Nasua; species Nasua narica. Next base: position 67,289,951 of record CM052811.1, read on the forward strand.
GTCTCTCTGAGGCACTTTTCCAAGCTGCTACTCCTTGGCGTTTCTGGTTTTCCCATTTGTCACCTCCGTGAGAGAAATTAACAGTTTTGCCAGACCCCATATAAACAGGAAGGCAAGCTGTTAACAGGAGCCTCCTGCCCCGCTGCCAAGCACAGAGCTCATGGTTTCCTTCCTTAGAGCCTGTCAGTTGTGAGGAGGGGAAAGGAGAAGAATGGGCTCTCTTTGGGCCCTGTGTGGGCTCTCTTGCAGCCGCTTGAATGCCGGTGTCGGTGCTCATGGACAGCTGGGTCTGCAGCTGGCTGGTTCTGTCTGTTTTTTGAGGGATGGCCAGGGACGGCCACTGATTAAACTGGGAACAAAGCAAGCCTACAGTCATGGCTGTGCACACCAATGCTGTGAACAGCAGAGAACAATTAATTGCCGTGTTGTAGAATGTGTGGATGGGGGCAGAAAGGCTGTTGGAAAATGTAAGAATGTACAGGAAAACGTCAGGCAAGTGCTTGTGTTTGTTTGAAGCTGAGAGCCAGCCAGCTCTCCACGTGTTCTCAGGACCTACCACAGTGTGGAGGCCCTGGTCCCTGTCTGTACATCCCACCACTTTCCCACTCAGGGGGGTCTGGCACACTGCAAATGGGGGACGTCGTGCCAAGAAGATAGGGAGCCTGTTGTCCTTTGGGATGGCAATTTTATCCATTTAGCTGAGTATATGGTATAAGAATGCCCACTTCCATGTGTGTCATGACAGGAGAAAGGCTGTTTCCCTGCAAGTGTGCTGTGGGTTTCTATCCAGGCACGATGTAGACCAGTGTTTATACCTTCGTTTATGCCCTGGGAGCATGCAGTCTAACTTTTATCCCAGAAGCAAAGGGGGAGGGGGCTGCGAGGGAGTAGGAGTCCCTCATTCCACCACCACCCGCAGCAAAGATTACTCCTTGCTTTTCTGGGGAGCTGAATTAGAACAGCTTCTGGAGAGAGATGGGAAATGGGTATGTGTGTATAACTGATTTAAGCGAGAGAAGTTGAAAACATTCATACAATAAAAGAGATGGGAAAGAATAAGAGCAACAATGGCAAGCAAAGGGGTCTGGGTTGGTTGTGAGATTGTTCGGGGCCCAAAGAGAATTGAGGAAGTGTTAGACTCTCTTTGATGCATCTTCGTACGTGCTAGAGATGGAAGTGCCTTTTCATCGTGACACTATGGTTTGCTGGACGAGGCGTTGGACGTCATGCCAAGACTGGGCCTCATGGGGCCCTGGGATTTATTGGGATTACACAGAGAAGTTATTTTTGCTATCCTGGGTCCCCCCTCTGAAAAGCTGATCCTGAGATAAGAGATTGTGTGCGGGTAGTTTATTTGGGAGGCGATCCTAGGGAGTAGAAGTGAGGAACTGGGAAAAAGGAAGGAAGGAAGGAAGCAAAGCCAGTACTGGTGTGTTATCGAGGTCATCCCTCTTTAGGTGGAGCTTAATCCCACCCAGGACATTTTGAGGAGTGGGTAAACCTAATCTCTCAGGATTGTCCACCTGAAGATGAGCCAGAAGAGGCATTCATCCGTCAGCACCCTTCACCTACTGTCTGAAGGTTCCAGTGGAGGCATTCACTCCCCTAATGACAGGGCTGTGCACATGGCAGCCATAAGTGGGCTCCCACTAGTGTCTATAGCATCCTAGAAATCCCCAGATAGGGGAAGAAAAGGACATGGGGCAGCCCTGGAGACCAGTGGCTTTGAAGGTGAGGCCAGCAGAGCTGTGGTGAGAATCAGAGATGAGGTCGAGGGTGGGGGGCTGGAAGCCAGAGGCATTTGACCTATCACAGAGAACAAGGGCCAGGCCCCTGGCGTGACCTTTGAAACGACCGAGATACAGGAAGCGTATGTGGAGGAAAGATATGTAGGCCTAGTCCCAGCTGTGGCAGAGGGAAGCTCAGGGCCTTTCTAAATTCCTTTATGTGCCCTCTCCTACCTTGAGGGTCTCCCTGACCTCTAGCCACACACACCACTGAGCAATCCAAAGCATTCATGTTGTGGTGGCTCCTGGAGCTACCACTCATTGTCCCCTCTCTTCAGAGCCCCCCTGGCCCAATACCTGGCTCCTATTACATACCACCCTCCCCCCAAACCTCACCAGCTGCCATTAACCTTCTCCTTTGTTGAGAGCATCTCTACTTACTGTTACAAGGCAAAAAGATGATCAAATTATCTTACATGACTGTAACTTGAGTCCACAATATAACTTACTCTAGTGGTAAATTTTAGGTAGGGACAGCCAAGGAGGAGAGATTTGTGGACAGAGTTGGGGGGGTGGTCAAGAAGCCACTGAGCTTCCCTATCCTGAGGGGTGCCTTGATGTAGTCCCAAAGTGAATTCACTTTTTCCTAAACTCACCTCTGTTCATGTGACAGGATGGGAATATTTCCTTTCTTAGCCAGCATAGTCTGTTATGAGTTCCCTCTAGAGCAGAGAAGGGAGCAGCATGTACTGTTTTGTTTCTTCCTGTAGAAAGGGAGTGTGTGAGGAAGTCCAGAGAACCCTGTCTGGGGCAGCTGCCACTGGGGACCCAGCCAAGTCTCTAAGTGCGGAAAGGTACATGGTGAGAAATTCTCGTGGTGCATATACATGGGTGTGATAGACACCCTCACTCACTGGCTTTAAGCTTATATGTAAGTAGACAGAAAAGGATTACTGCTTGATTTAAGTAATTGAACTCCTCTCCTTGGCCCAAGCATCTCATTGCCTCTTGGCTGGGTTTTGTGCTTGACCCTGGGCAAGTATGAGCCAATAATCAGGATCAATAATAAAGGCTGCTGGTCCTATTTATTTCATCTACTGTGCCTCTGGGGTGGAAGTTAGGATGTGGTTGGTGTTGTGGTGTTGTTTCTCTGCCCCCCAGCTTTCTTTCTTTTTTTTTTTTAATTAGTATTTTGAAGTTTACCTTAATCGTCAGCTCCAGTTTTATCCTAATTTGTGTTTCTCAAGAAGCCATTTCCAAAGAGTCTTATTTCCTTTAAGCCCAAAAGGGAGATTGGGGAGAGTTCAGAAAAAACAAAGTTCTGGTTTCATCAGTCAGGGTCCAAGGAAAGAGGCAGAACCACTTAGAGGGGAGTGTATGTGACAGGGATGTGGCCTTATGCAATTATGGGAGCTGGTTAAGGAAACTGTGTAAGGCTGTTGTCTTTGTGTCTAATGCTCAAGTTTGAGCATTATCTCCAGGGAAGATAGTTAGGAAGGGTGGGTGGGTATAAAGTAGAAGAGAACAAACACAAGCTGGACCCCACGAGCATGAGGTGGGACCCAAGAAGGGCTGAAAGCCAAGCTAGTTCGCGCTGCTTCTGACAGGTGATATGAGTGTGCTACAGGAGAAGATGGCACCCCCCGCAGCACAACTAAACACTACTGGCCACGGAGATGAGGAAGGTTCCAGGGGAAAGTGGAACTATTATAAACTAGACTGCTGCCCCACACTGACAAGGTGAGCTAGCAGATAAGTGACGTGTGTGACCTGCAAAATGGCTGTTGCTTGACTTTCACCCTCCGCATCTTAAAACAGAATCTCTCTTGCAGCTCAGTCGAAGCAGAAACATACAGGAAAGGGAATTCTGGGAAATGCAGTTCAGCCTGGCCAGGTTGACTGATTACAAAGCCACCCAGTGTCCTGAACAAAGTAATAGTAAATTTTGGTTGGCAAAAATATAAGCTACAGTCATTTGAGCAATGTCCCAGATACTTGAATTACTTCATTTAATCTCTTAATACTCCTATAAGAAAAGCATTTATTCCCATTTTGCCGATGGGGAAACCAAGACTGAGAAGTTGCAGTGAGCACATTCTTATGGAACATAGAGTACTCAAGACACCTCTTTCTTTCTTTCTTTCTTTTTTTTTTTAAAGATTTTATTTATTTATTTGACACAGAGAGATCACAAGTAGGCAGAGAGGCAGGCAGAGAGAGAGAGAGAGAGAGCGCGGTGGAAGCAGGCTCCCTGCTGAGCAGAGAGCCTGATGCGGGGCTCGATCCCAGGACCCTGAGATCATGACCTGAGCTGAAGGCAGAGGCTTTAACCCACTGAGCCACCCAGGTGCCCCAAGACACCTCTTTCTTATGAGGAACTCATTCCTTGCAGTTGGGTACTGGTTATTCACTCTATTTTTAGGCCATGGAATGACTATGTGACCGAACTATCCTCTTGGTCATAGTGTCCATAAATGGGCATTGACCCAGGCTGGGCTAATCAGAAACTTTCCTGGGACTTGTCTGCCAGGAAAGGTATGCTCTTTGTCCCTCAGGGGTTGTTCATGTTAAATCTAGGTCTTGGCTTCTCGTATTCCTCTTATCATATAGAACATACTTATCTGAGGATGTAAAGATATCATTTGGACCTCTGGATTCCACTGTGTCTGAAGTTCGATGTACTCTTAAACCACCCAGGTTACATGAGCCTCTGAGTTCCCTATTTATGTTACCTAGCATGGGTTGGAGTTTTGTCAGTTGCCACCAAAAGAGACTAATAAACAAAACTGGTAACAGAGAGGAGTATTTTAAGTGAGAGATCCTCAAATGGAGGTTCCCTTTTTTTTTTTTTTTTAAGATTTTATTTATTTATTTGAGAGAGAGAAAGCATGAGAGGGGGAGGGTCAGAGGGAGAAGCAGACTCCGTACTGAGCAGGGAGCCCAATGTGGGACTTGATCCTGGGGCTCTGGAATCATGACCTGAGCCGAAGGCAGATGTCCAACTGACTGAGCCACCCAGGTGTCCAAAATCTAGGTTCCTTATATGTGGGGAGCAGACCCCTGGGTTTCTCAGGTACATGAACAATACATTTTTAATGTTTTAAAAGAAAATGTTACCGGCAACCAAGAGAGAATGTCTAATACAAAGGTTAAATGACTGGCCCAAGGTTGCCCAGCCAGTAAGAGGAAGTGTTGGAACTCAGATCTGGGGCTACTGGGTTCCAAAGCCTGGGCTCTTACTCACTGGGTCATACCATAGCCGTGCCAGTTTAGTCAGCGCATCTGAGGTCACCACGGGCTCTGCCTCTGTAGCTTCTCAGAGAAGATGGAGGAGCTGCTCAAAGGAAAGCCCGGGGTGAGCTTTTTTTTAATTCCTTTGGGAAACAAAGGAGACTGTATAGGGGGAAGAAAAAGTGGCCAGACTTTGAGTTCAAGATCTAAGGCTGTGATTTGGGATTAAAGTCCCCATACGTACGAGAGGCTGAAACAAAGTCTTCTGAGGATTCATGCAGCAATGCTTATCTGTGGCTGTGGAGTAAGCACATTTACTTACTCCATGTGCTGGACTTGAACTGATGAAAGCAAATTGATGGCAAAGACAAAGTTCACTCTAGTCAATCCCCTAATACAAAATCTGGGATGCCAGGTCACAACCCTATTTTTTACATCTTTCCTGGGATACAAATTTGAGTGTTCCTTCCTATTCTCTTCCAGTGTCCAGTCACTTCACAATTAGAGGTTTATGATTAATCTATAAGCTTCTTGCTTTGACTCTTCAACCAAGTGGAAAACATCTGGTCTTCTCTCAACAGTTATCATAGTTTTGTGTTTTGTGTTTTTTTTTAAGATTTTATTTTAGAGAGAGAGTGAGAGAGAGAGCGAGCATGAGAGGGGGAAGGTCAGAGGGAGAAGCAGACCTCCCGCCAAGCAGGGAGCCTATTGCGGGACTGGATCCTGGGACTCCAGGATCATGACCTGAGCTGAAGGCATTCGCTCAAGCAACTGAGCCACCCAGGAGCCCAATAGTTATCACAGTTTTAAAGCCTAAAGTCACTCTTTACCTTTTTCCTTTCAAAGTTTAAAAAACTTAATTTAGGCTTTGTTGCCTCTCTCAATGATTCCATTGACTTTGGTGGTAGTTGTCCAGATTATTTCCAGGGCTCCTCTCTTTTTGGAGTAGCAAGCATTCCAGTAGAACTTTCTGCAATGATGGAAAAATGCTCTATCTGTGCTGTCCAGTACAGTAGCCACTGGCCACATGAGGCCATTGAGCATTTAAAATGTGGCTAGTGTGACTCAGGGACTGAATTCTACATTTCATTTATGTTTCATTACTTTATTATTTTTGTTTTTAAAGATTTTATTTATTGACAGAGAGGAGAGAGATCACAAGTAGGCAGAGAGGCAGGCAGAGAGAGAGGGGAAGGAGTCTCCCTGCTGAGCAGAGAGCCCGATGCGGGGCTCGATCCCAAGACCCTCAGATCATGACCTGAACCAAAGGCAGAGGCTTAATCCACTGAGCCACCCAGGCACCCCTGTTTCATTACTTTAAATAATCACATAGAGCTAACTCCCCCAATTGTATGTAGCACATATGTGTCTAATCTTGTTTCTGGCCTCCCAAGTATTATCCTCGTCCTTTAAATACCTGCTGACTTTTGCTCATTTTGTGGTCCACCATGACACTTTACTCTCCGTGAACTCTATGTAGTTTCCAGCTTCTGTTTGAGGGCTTTGATATTTTTTCATATCTCCAAGTTCGTATTTATCACCACTGAAATCTTTTTTTTCTACCACTTTTTCTCATATTGTTCAGAATAGTTTGACTTTGACCAAAAAGGATGGCCATACTGCAAAGTCAGCTGGTGGAGAATTACATAAGAATTCCTGCGATGAACACAATGAAGTAGAAGAGTAGTCCTGATTTTCCTAACTGACTCATCATTTCTATTATAGGGGCTGCCTATTGCTGCAAAAGTGGGAAAGATAATATTGACTTCCTTGTTTCCCTGAAAACCAGTTTGACTGATCTTCCTGATATTTATATGTATTATTTTACTCTAGTGTTTGGAAATATTGTGTCACACTGGTCTTTCTCATTCTCGGGGTAGGGGGGACTGGAGGGGAGAGATTACAGAACTTCAACACAAATGCTCACAGGCCGGAAGTGGCTCCAGGGACCTAATAGTGAATACATTTGCCATCACCACTTTCTACTCTCCGAGGCCTTCTCATTGTTTTATTGACCTGTGGTTTTGACCTTGTGTTATATAAAAGGGGTACAGGCTTTTACATAAAATATGTGTTCTGAGGTCTCAGAGAGCAGGGAGTATATCTTTGATTTGATTAATCCAGTGTATTATTTCACAGTTCTAATGCTCACAGTTAGTAAAATGCTAAACCCTGCTAAAAGCTGACTTTAGGAGATGCCAACAAAAGATGACTGGCTATTTGCTCTCATTTTCTGGCAGCGCTAAATTATATTTGTCTCCATGTTCAGCATCTGTCCCAATCAGACGATGATTCTCCCAAGCGGCCCCAGGAATCCCAGTCCCACACCCCTCGTATAGAGCCTGTGTCTCTCTGTGCCACCCCACGCAGACTTGCGCAGAATTAACCTTACACAGTTAATGTTTAATTTTAAAAGCTGGACTTTTTTTGCATTTCCATTTTGGTGAGCAGACCAGATGCTTTGCCAAATTTACCCTCAGCTAATTGTGTAGTTCAATGTCCTGAATGTGCCCTTGTTTAAGATGTGCTGATTTGCAAAAGAAATTGTTCCAGGAATGTGGGTCGGAGTGGACGTTCATGTGGCAGCTGAAGTGACCAGGAAGGAGCTCTGAGGCCTGGCTAGGGTGCTAGGTGTGTGCAAATCTGCAGGAATAGAGGATTCTCTAGGGCAGGATTTTCATTTTAATGATCCGGCTGCTGAAGATGGGGGAGAGCTGGGGCCTGGAGACATGGACAAAAATCAGTTTGGCTCTGATCCACCTTTGGAAGCCCCTCAAGCTTTTCATCTTGAGCAGGCTTTGGGGCAAGATTGAAATAAAATATTAATGCACAGCTGGAGGGAAATAATTTTAAAATCTGGCATTTGCTATGCCTCTGTCCCTGGAGGCCCTCTGATAAGATGTCTGTGAAGCCAGAATGATCTTCCAGCAAGAACAGAATAAGGATAAAGTTGCTCTGTGACTCTGCCCTGTCCCTGATTCTGGAAACTAACCCCCAGAGGTGTTCCCCAGGATTTGGCTCCAGGGCGGATCACTGACTGTGCTCCAACTCTTGCTTTAGGGATGTGAGTTGAGAGCAGTTCTGAGGGGGTTGGAAAGAGGAGCAGGAACCCAAAAGAGACAAAATGGGCGCAGCCTGGGGGGTGGGGAGTGGGAACAAGGAGAGGATCATCTGCCTACCTTGGTGTCAGCGAGGGTCTCTAACTTTACAGGTGGGATGGTGTGTCACGTTTTGTCATTTTTATTTATTTTATTTTATTTTAAAAAAATATTTATCTATCTATATCCATCCATCCATCCATCCATCCTCTTGTCATTTTTAGCACATCCCGCCCCATCCCCCTCCCTGGGTGTCCCGAGGCCGCTACAGTCTGCCTGTGACCACTCCCGGCTGGCTGTATGCTCCCACGAGTCCTGTTGTCTTGCTGGCTCTCTTATGAGATTTGTTTTGGTGACCTACAAGGTAGCAACTCACTAGATTTCACTCAGCTCTCCTAATCCATCTAGAACTTGTTTCAGTCCTTAGAAGTTCACTCATTTTGATAACTGCATTGGTTTCCTGTGAATACTTAACAATACCAAGAATTTAGTGGCTTAAACAACATAAATGGATCTCACCTGGCTGAGATTGAGGTATGGCAGTGTTGTGTTCTTTCCTGGAGGCTCTGGGAGAGAATTGGAGAATTCTTTTTACATTTTAGAAGCAGCCCATCTATTTTGGTTTATACCCCCTTCCGTCCTCAAAGCCAGAAGGGGCCGGTTGAGTCTTCCTCACAACACCCCTCTGACACTCTTCTGCTCCCCTCTTCCACATTTAAGGACCCTTGTAAATTACTTTGGACCTACCTGGATAATCCAGGATAATCTCCCTCTTTTAAAATCAGCCGATTTACAGTCTTAATTCCATTTGCAAACTGAATTTCCCTTTGCCAGGTAACCTAACCTACTCACAGTTTCCAGGGATTAGGACATGGATATCTTTGGGGGACTGTTGTTATGCTCACATTACTAATAAGCCCTCACCTTTCTCCCAGCCATTTACAGACCCTGAAAATTCCTGTAAAATAGGTGAGTGGGTGGGATTGCCTTAATGGGTAAGGAAGCTGAAGCAAGAGTCAAGACACCAAGGTAAATCAATCCAACTTGCACAGATCTCATCCTGAATTTACTATGAAATAGAAATACTTCGATAAATCATTAAGATGCAGGTCATGGTATTCAGTTCATTTCCAGGCTGTAACTCTAGATGACAGTACATAGGAAAGAAAAGGAGGGGGGTGGGCGGTAGAGAGTGTGGCCTTGTAGGACCAGCTGTCAGACTTGGATTCAAGTTTTGTGCTCACATGCACTTCACCTGGCTGTGTCATTTCCTCTGCCCAATTCTGTGAAACCCTGTTAAGTGACCAAGATGGTAGTTTTGACACCCATAGCTACTTTAGAAAGTGTGACCCAAATGCAAAGCTACTCATATTTATTAAAATGGATGTCATAGAAAGAGGCTGAACGGAGATTAAAAACCATGGCCCAGGTATTGACCTTGTTGAATTTTCCATGAAGGACAAATAGGCTATTCAAGCAATCAACATATGGACAGTTTTTTTTTTTTTTTTAAATAACAAATGAGCCTTATGAAGAAGAACTAAAAAGCCTATGATATTTAGGCAATCCTAAAAACTGCTTAGCAAGGAGGAGTTCTGCCCGCCATCCCATGACTGCCGTTCAAATACACAGGACCCGATTATGCAGTTCTAACGGCTAAATTCCTTTTGCGGTTTAGACTAGGGAGCTCAGGAATTGAATCCTGAGTTTGGGGAAATCAAAAGAAACAGAAAGTCCCTAACCTGTAAGAGGTGGGATTTAAAAGGTTTACATTGAGTTCCTGCTGGCTGACACTTCTGTTTCATTCTGTTCCTTTTTTTTTTTTTTTTTTTTGGAGTAAAATTAAAGACTTTTCCAACCTTAGCACAATTTCTCTGTGTAGGATCCAAACTTAAGAACAACAAGAACAGCAACAACAACAACAACAACACACACACACAGACACACACACACCCCTGGGCCACCTTATTCGGGTACTTGGCTATCCGTTAGTCAACGATACAGAGGCTTCTACTGTTAAGGCAGGAATGAAACCAGAAAATTGCGCGCTTTCACACACAGACACCTTTACCAGGTGATTGGAGGTTGGCAGCATTTATCACGCATCCTCCCCGAGGCTTGGAAAGGTAAATGTGTCCTGGAGCGGCCTGGCCTCTCAGAGAGCAATTATGGTAGACCGCTCCCAGGGTGGGTTTGCCCCCAGGGGCAGTGTGACTTGGCTTCTGCCTCTTCTAACTCCAAAGCACGGCGCTCTCCAACAGTTAAAACAAAAAGGGAAGAAATGTTTTTGTTGAAGAGCCCCAACACAGGTTCCTGCATATTTTCCTTTTGCCTGACTTTGTGTTCTTGGCCCTGAATGGGGTAGAAGGTGGGGTTTTCTCTCCCGAAATCATGCACATCTCTTCACCAGCATGTGTGCGTTCGGATCTGCTCTTCATATTGCTCGTGTTCTTAACTGTAGCTGGTTTGCTGTGAGCAAATTGTGTATGTCTTTGGTGAGGATCGAGTTGGCTTGTGATTGCCTGTGCTCTGCAGTCCGCTGGGAGCATTTTTGTGAGGGGCTTGATGATTCTTCTATTTTTGCTGTGTGTTTGTCCCTCCTCAATTCGTGTGCTGATTTGGGCTTGTCTGAAAAGGGAAGAAATACTTGGCTCATTCTGTTTCATGCAGTAAAGACAGCAGCTTACCGGGGACTGGTTTTATCACCTAGAAGACTAGAAACTAGGCGAGCTGTAGGTGTTATTAGGTTTGTGTTTAATATGAAGCCACACGATAACACCCCAAGTGCACATGTGCCTTACCCTTAACTCTTCTTTTTAAGCTTAAAAATCAAAACAAAACAAAAACTCCCCCGCAAAATGTTATCAGGTAAGCTTGTACATTTGAGCTCCATGGTGTTTACATCTGTGGAATCCAACACCAGTGAGTTCCTTTTTTTTTTCTGTAGGACAAAAAACTGATTTCAGAAAGTATTAACCTCTGATATTTAAAAAACAAACTTATAAATGTTGAGGTAGAAACACTGAGTAAGATCTGGAAACTGCTCATGTTTTTAAGATTATAGTTAAAAAACACTCTGAGTAGGGCGCCTGGGTGGCTCAGTTGGTTAAGTGACTGCCTTCGGCTCGGGTCATGATCCCGGAGTCCCGGGATCGAGTCCCATATTGGACTCCCGGCTCTGCGGGAAGTCTGCTTCTCCCTCTGACCTTCTCTCCTCTCATTCTCAGTCTCTCTCTCTAATAAATAAAATAAAAAATCTTTAAAAAAAAAAAAACACTCTGAGTAATAAATTTGTAGGACTCAAGTTAATCTTAGTCATCAACCCATTACTCGGAGAAACAGAAAAGTACGTGGGTCCCTTGACTGGCACGGAACCACCAATGATTGAGAGTGCCTCTCTCAGAATCCATTTCCGACTACCCCATATGACCATTTTTCTCCTTTGTCAGCATCTGTGTGAGCTCTCCACTTGTATTTCATTACTTTGCGTCGGTAGGAATTTTGCTTTATAAAATGTAGCTTGCAGGTTTATTCTAAGGGAAGAGAGAAAAGGAAACAAGTGTTTATGACTAGCTGCTTTAAAAGTCTTGCTGCTTTCTGGCTCAAACAGTGGGTTTTTGCTCTGGATCCCTTGGCTCTTTGAAATGGGACAGAATCCCCTCCAGTGGGGCCTAGAGTTTCCCCCACCATGCACCTCTTGAATACTGTCTCCTGCACTAGTGTTGGAAGCTAGTACTAGACTGTAAGTCTTCTGAAGAGTGTGTAACTCATCCTAGAGCCCTCGGTGCCTGCCCCCAAAAAGGACCTCAACGGATCCATAGAACTGTGTGAGAAGGCTTTGGAATTAGACATCCCACAATCTGAATCCCAGTTCTGTTAATTACAGGCTATGTGATCTTGGTTCACTTTTGAGACCTCTCTGATACTCCATTTTTCTTATTTGGAAAGTGGTATTATTACTATATAACAATACAATAATATAATTATTATAATCCCTTGGAGGGGTAAATAAGATTGCACATGAAAAGTACTTTGCTTTCACAAGGATCTACTTGAGAAAATGACAATCCTTTTAATTTTAATTTGTCTACCAAAAAGTGTTCCTCATTTAAAAAAAAAATTAATTAAATATACATCTCTTCAACTGTAGTCAACTTTGATTGTCCTGAAATGACCAAGGCTGTACCCTGAGTGCAATTCTAAGCAACATTTTAAAACTCAGATTTTTAGTTGACCTGCTCAACCTTTCTGTAGGTAAACATGTTATTCAATTTAAAGAAAAAAATGACAGTAACTTGTGGACACTCCCTTTTTTTTTTTTTTTTTTTTAAACTACTTTCCTTGACACTTAGAGGTCTAGGGGTGCAAGGCTGAGAAATAGTGTCCGTGTTCTTGCTTTGGCTTCTGGATTGGACAGGTCTAAATCAACTGAAATACATCTTCCAAGCGTGTGTTTGGAGAGAGAGAGCATTGCTTAGTGAAAAAGCATGGTCTTCAGAGCCCAACAGTTGTAGGTTTAAATCCTATCTTCTGTTGGCTTGTTGTGTGAGTCGGGACAAGTTCCTTAACCTCTCCCAAGTCCTGGTTTCAGTTTCTATAAAATGGGAATAATTCCTGCTTTACTAGTTGTCAGGAGAATCAAATGAGATTATGATAAAGCCCTAGCACACAGCATCTGACACATAGCATACCTTCAATTAAATGATGGCTGTTACCTGTATTAGTTTTGGGAGTCCAGCCAAATTTGCAAGTTTATTCTTAGTGTGAGAGTGGTTGTTGGTTTTAAAATTAGAATTATTTTTCATGCCCCCAAAATAGGTATGAGTAAATGTGGCATTTCTAACTTCTAGGGAGTTTACCGATTAAAGAAATTACTGTATATTAAGACCAGGAGGCAGGAGCTCTGAGTTCTACCATGATTGGTTTATTCATTTATCTGTGTATTCAGTCAACATTATTCAAAGCCTACAGTGTGCCAAGCATGATCTTCGGCCCTTATTCAACGATGAGTAAGACCTGATTCTTGTCCTTGAGATGCTTTGAGATAGGTACTCATCAAGACCTCTGCCCCACCCTTGTCTGCTGATTATCCCTTGTGATTTCACTTACCCTTCTGTCTAGTAGAGATGCCAGGGCTCATTCCTTCTGCCACTCGCAGTAACCCCTGGAAATCTCTGTGTTGTTGTTTTCCCACTGCATTTACTTTATATATGTCTAACTCTGGATCAGCGTAACTATCTACCTTCTGTCCAAGATTACCCAGATAGCTATAGAAAATGATTCAGTTACATAGGTTGGAATCACTGCACATAGCCCAGCTCAGCTCTCAGAGCCACTTATTAAATCCTTGTGGTCCTGGTCACTCCTTTTTTACTGGTCTTTACATCCCATGATTTGATCTTTTTTTACCTCCTCAGCCTCATCTGTCTGCTTCTTCCTTTCCCCATTTGTTGAGCATTACACACAATGCTTGCAATTCTCTACACACACCATGACATCTCTGGCCTCTCTAACTTTGCTCATAGCCTCAGTCCTGTGGAAGGGGGTGGGGAGCTGATCAGCATGGATTCAAGTAGTTAGTTTCTAGGCAGACACATCTCTAGGGTAGAGGTGAGTACCTCAAATTAGCATAGCTAGATGATATGTACATCCATTTCTTCCATTTTGTGATTAATAAGCAACTTTGATTATAATTTGGCTTTTGATTTTTTAAAAAAAGATTTTATTTATTTATTTGACAGAGAGAGAGAGAGAGAGAGAGAAATCACAAGTAGGCAGAGAGGCAGTCAGGGAGAGGGGGAAGCAGGCTTCCCACTGAGCAGAGAGCCCGATGCGGGGCTCCATCCCACGACCCTGAGATCATGACCTGAGCTGAAGGCAGAGGCTTTAACCCACTGAGCCACCCAGGTGCCCCTTAAATAGATTTTTTATAGGAAGGAAATATATTGGCAGTTGTAGTTTGCATTATAAATTGATAGACCCTGGTTTATACATCAGTCTTCTATGAGTTTAGTTACTGTAGTCACTCCTTCTGAGTCTTTTAGTTAAAATTGAATTTCTGGACAGAAAAGCCCAGGATAAAACTGCTAAGCCACCTAAAGAACACCAAAGAATTTGGCCTCCTGAGATAATGGATTTAATCTCACCTCCCTATATCAACAATGACTCCTAAAGACCTTTGCAATTTTGAGATCATCACTGCCTCATGAGAAAGTTAAAAAAACCAAAAACTGGAATGTGACCTATTCTAGTGGAATGTCCCTAATAGATACATATTCGCTTGTTTAAAACATCCTTGTTGTCTTGTTTTATGTGCTCTAAATACTTTTTTAAATAAAAAAAAGTTTTTTGAGTTTAAAACAAAACAGCCATCCTTGTAACAATATCTAATTTCCCTTCTTTTGAGGCTTTGCTTTCGAAGCAACCTCTGCAGTTATAACTTGATCTCCCAAATGGACTTGGCCCCACAGGAAGGGCAAGCTTTATGCTTATGCCCAGTGTGTAGGGTACTCAGACCAGATATAGCCCCTATTATACAATATCACTAAGTCTCTTATCAGTTTACAGGAAGGTAATCAAAGCCTAATCAAGTCTGAGGGTAAAGCTTCTAGTCCTATAAAGCAACCAAGTGAGTTGAAAGAATTAGCAGAAATTCATTTGCTCAGGAAATTTAGAATATTAAATTGTAATAAGAATATATACCATTTATGAATGCTTATCGTTATGTTTATCTCATTTAATTCTTGTAAAAGCCCTATGAGCACCCATTTTAAAGATGAATAACTTAAAGATTAGGTAAGTTAACTAACCTGACCAAGCTGATAAATGGAAAAACAATTTGAGCATAGGTCTTTCTGCCTCCAAAGCCACTTTTAACCTTTCAAGTCATCTTTTAACCATTGTGCAACACTGACTCCCTCAACTAAGTCCATTCATTCACTTATTCACCAAATATTTATTGGACACTTTTGCTGAGTTAAACATTAGAAATACAAGGATGAATAAAAACACTCACCATGAGGACCTTACAATTAAGTAGCGGGAGTATAATATAAAAATACATATAATAAATTGTTTTATATGCAGTTATAAAATATGATCAACAAAGATACAAAGAAGTGTACAAGTGTTACCTGGAACTAGGTAGGGGAAATTTCCATAAGAGGATATGACAGTTGAGCCAGACCATTAAAAGGTATAGATTTTCAAAAAAAAAAAAAAAAAGGTATAGGCTTTCACCATGTGGGTAAGATTACTTCCACCAAAGAGAGCTGTGTGCAGGGAAGAGGTTTGTAGGCGAAATCCAGAATGGTACTGGAGGGGCTGCAGATGTTGGGTTGGAGGGGTGGCAAGAGGAGGCCAGATGGGAGAAAAGGCCCATAGGGCCACACTAAGCAGTTTGGGTGTTATATAGCAGGAAATGGAGAGTCTTAGGGAATTTCCAGGAGAGTAGCAACATGATTAGATTTGATTTTTGATTTCTCAATAAGCACAACTGGAGGGAAGGTACTACGAAGTGGAGACATTTACTTCTGCAACATGGAAGCCTACAGTGAGATTGCTACTCTGTATAATCTCGTCATTATATTTCTATTAGTACAGTACATGCTTGTGGTCTCCTAAGACCATCCAGATATCTTCCCTTGAAAAAGAGCACACAACACGCTCCTTAATTATGTACCAGTGAAGTGATTTTTTTTTTTTTTTTTTTTTTAAAGATTTTATTTATTTATTAGAGAGAGAGAGACTGAGAATGAGAGGAGAGAAGGTCAGAGGGAGAAGCAGACCTCCCGCAGAGCCGGGAGTCCGATATGGGACTCGATCCCAGGACTCCGGGATCATGACCTGAGCCGAAGGCAGTCGCTCAACCAACTGAGCCACCCAGGCGCCCTCCGTGAAGTGATTTTTTGAGAGGTGTATGTTGAAGGGTGTGTGTGTAAAACGTATTTGTGCTTAACATTTCAGCTGTTAAGAGATTCTTTTGAAATGAGATTGTAGCACCTATCAAATTAGCTCTCCCTTTCAGTTTTCGATCACTTTCAAATAAAGCAACAATGCCTTCTAATTCTGTTTCAATATAGATACACTATTCACTATCCATAGTATAAAGTTCAAACTGTTATAATATATAAAAGACTGATAACATCTTGATGCCAATCTTTCAGGTCATCTCAAGCCCTTTTCTACACACCTTATGTTTTATTCACATCAAACTACTTTTGGTTCTCTTCAGGCCTTAGATTTTCAAATGTCTGTACCTTTGCCTGTGCTGTTCTATCTATCTTAAAGACCATCCTGCCCCCTAGACAGGATTCCTCACTTATCTTCATATTTTATATTGCTCTAATATAGTATTATCCTAAGCCATTATGATCACCTTAAATATGTCTCCTTTGGGCCTTGATTTGAAGGACAGGACTCAATCCTATTTCTCTTTTTGTGCTGTCCCCATATAAATAAATTTATTATATGTATTTTTGTCCTGAAATATCAAACATAGTGGATGGTAGGCATATTGTTGGAGCTAACTAAATTACATTTACTTTGCAGAATGAAATCACAGAATACTAAAAAAGCATGAACATCCTTTGTTGCCCTGCTTTGTAAGTTACTGAACAGTCAACAGTGAACTGCTCGGCTGCCTTCCTTAGCAAGGGTTTATTGACCGTAGGGAGCTCTAGTTTTTAGAAGAGCAAAAAATTTGACTCTTACCAGCTCTTCTTCTTCTGAAAGCTATTGAAGCCAAGTCCTAAACTTTTACCCTCTCTAGTGATCTTTTAGTCCTTCTAGGCACTAATGAATCAAGCATTTATAAAAACAATTAGTAAATGTGCATATCAAACATTTTTTTGAATTTGAATTTTGATTTTGAATTTGACTATCAAACATTTTTCTCTTTTAAGCTATAATATTGAGGAGTATCTCCAATGTGGTTTCGATTGGAATATAATAACTCAGGGTCTGGAACTAGAAACCTTTAAAAATTAATCAATGATACCACTTCCCCATCAACTGAATATAGGGCTATTATAGTTCTGAAAAATTAAGAGGCCATTCTTGGTGTTTTTTAAAATCTGCATTTTTAATGTAACCTAGTGCTAAACACTCAGGTCTGCAGAGCAATGAAGGACTAATAGCTGTGATCCATGCACTGTGATTTCGTATACCTCACAAGGTTAAAAAGCTGCTTCTAGCCTCTTGTTTAGATTGAGCGTGTTGATAAGATCTATTTCTGAGTGTCTTTGGTTTTTCATAGAATATACGTTATGTCTATCCTCAGGTTTTTATCTTGTTTTGGAGAGTTCTATATTTTCTTGACTGGTCTCATTTTTAGAAAGATGTAAATCTATGAAAGCACCAGGATAAATTTAAACATTGTATTAAATACAAAACATTGTATTTAAATACATCGTTCCAGGGCCTGAAGGTTTTTAAATGCTTCAACACTGGGGGGAAAACATTTTTAGAATGATTCTTACAGTTAAGTGTTTTTTTTCCATAGAGTTAAAGCCTCCAAATTAACAATCTTTTTAAAATAAAGATGTATATCCATGATAAATTAGTGTTGGTTGCACTTTTAAAATGAAGCATTGAAGTTTTCTGAGGAGTGTTTTCTAGGACCAAAATCTAATGTTACATTGCAACAAATTTACAAATAGGGTACACTGTTCCCCTTGCCTCCTTGTTTTCTGCCTCCATGCCTATTTTGCTATGCAAAAGCTTTATGTCAATTTACTTTTTGAGCCGTTTAAGACCAAACCAAATTATTCCTTCAGCACATTTTAAACAATCCCTTAAAGACCTCTTTTTCTTGGCTATGTTTCCAATCTTGGCTTATCACTATAATATTTCATGCTTCATGCTTCTGAAAAAATTCAATATTCAAGAACAAAGTAATCCAGAGCTTTACTTCATTTCAGTCTTTTTATGTCCTAGGGCTGTCCCAACTCAATGACCCAGTTTTTATTGTGTCACATCTCACTGTCTGTTGCCGACTGCGACCAGCTTGCCTAATCCTTTTCCTGTCCCTTATCAGTTTTCCCTTAATTCAAAAATCTTTTTTTTTTTTTAATTCTTTGCACTTCTTCTTTCACAGCTTTTAGGTGTTTTTTTTTTTTTCCCCTCCTTAGGAGATTCAGTGTACATGTGGTAGCCACTCAGAAATACAAAGAAGAATGGGTAACAAAGGTCCATAAGTCTGTCCTTATCAAATTTTCATTGTACTATCTTTAGAAGTGTGAGGGGTAAATGGCAAAAAGTGGATATTATAATTTGGCATCATGCACTAAGAGTCCTTAAAAATGTTCATAACCTGTGATCCAGCGATTTCACTCCTGAGAATCTAGCTTCTTAATTAAAAAGTCACCTAAGATGTGGAAAAAACAACATACATGAGATGCTCATTACAATGTTATGTATTAAAGCAAAAGAAGAAAACAATGCGATTATATAATAGAAGTTTAAAAATTAGCATCTTTCTCCTTGATGGAATATTTTGCAATCATTTAAGGTGATGGCTATGTGACCAGGTGGAAAGATGGGTAAATATTTATGTTTTCAGGAAAGCAGAGTGCAAGATCGTTAAGTGTCAATGATCACAAGTATGTTTTTAAAATTTGCAAAGGGAAAACAGCAAGGAAGCATGACATTTGCTGAAGTTCTTATTTTAGGGTGGTGGAATTGAGATGATTTCTCTTTACTCTCAATCCTGATTAAGTTTCTTTTAAAAGTTGAGTTTTGAAAAACTATAATATTTATTTATTTATTTATTTAAGATTTATTTGACACACAGAGACATAGCAAGAAAGGGAATACAAATAGAGGGAATGGGAGAGGGAGAAACAGGTTTCCCCTTGAGCAGGAAGCCCAATGTGGGGCCTGATCCCAGGACCCTGGGATCATGACCTGAGCCAAAGGCAGATGTTTAATGACTGAGCCACCCAGGCGACCCCAAAAGCTATAATTTTAACTGATGCAAATTAAGAACCTGTTTAGGTTATGTCCAATAAAATGCATAAGACTATTTTCAGATAGAGCTCTACTTAAGTCTAGTGATAAATGAAAAACTGGCAAAGGGGCAATAATACAGTGAGGGCATGTTAGCATCATTGTGTAATCCACAAAATCCATTGTGTTTAGCATCATGCGTAACCCACAAAATACTGCATTAGAAAAAAATTTTCAATACCTATTTTAAAATACAAAATGATTTTTTAAAAAACTTCATTCTCTCCAAAGTTACTTCATCAAATCAACATCTGGTCCCAACTTTCAATTTCCATAGTCTTCAGAGAGAGCCTTCTGGAACCTCAATCTGTTTGTGATACTCCACTGTTTAAATCACTCAGCGATTCAGAGTATTAAAATCTTTAGCTTAGTTTATGAACTGCTCCCCACCTTCTCTACCTTATTCTGTGTCCTTTCTTCTCATGTACCCTCCCAGCCAGCTTCAGCAAACTCCACGGAATACCTGAAACCATACTCCGAGTCACTGTTATCTCTCCCTCTTCATACTGAAATGAACAGTTAATACCCACACATTCTTCGAATCTCAAGTGTTCCTTTGTTTGGGAAGGCTTCCCAGATTCTCCATCTTTATGTCCCTTCTCTGTAATCCTGTAGTGCCCATTATATTGTACTATCACTCATTTGCTCATCTGCCTCTCCTACCAGACAGTACATCTGTTCTTGTTCACAGGCAAGCTCAAGCATGTATGTGTCTAACCACACCCCCAGCACCCCTCACCACATTCCCTTCCTGTGCTCTGACAGTGGGAGGAATGGCGTCTGCTAAGTAGTGTTGATGAAGGGCCAACATGCTAATAATCTCAGACACTAGATGCTAGGTACAAAGAGGGGAGATGTGTTGAAAATGAAGGATTGTTATCTGTCGGGTACATAACAGGTAGAAATTGTTCAGTGCATCTCCCTGATGAAGTAAGATTTTCCTATTTCGTCTTAAGGGTATCTTGCAAATATTGTACCTCCCACATCATACACCTGAGCACTGGGAGTGGTCTTAGTTGTCCGTGAACTGTCCACTATGCCCTTCCACATACTAGACCTTCAAACATACGATGATGAAAATCCAATTTTTAAAAATCATTCTGATCTACAGAAATTTGCATCCACCTTGCCTGTGATGAGCAAAAAGCCTCTGGAATAAAAAATACCTGAAAGACAAAATATTGGTGAAGGTCAACATCCTAACTAGAAATTTTCAGAAGAGTGTTACGGACCCCTAGAGAGAAAGATGTAGGATGTAGGAATTAAGAAGAGACAAACTTATTCAAATAAAATAAAAACAAGGATTGCATGAACTCCAAAGTGCTGACATGTAAATATCTTCTCTCCCTCAATTTTCATATGCTTCCACAGGGAACCAGGTGTACTCCAACAGGAAATACTGGTTCAGCCTGACACAAAATCATGGTTTCATTGTTTAGAGGAAAAAACAAAGGACTTGGTCATGTTCTCAATTGACTTTCTTATTTTCTTTTCCCCATCCTTACTATATTTGCATTTAAGCAATATATTTGCTATAGCAAAAAAAAAATTTGTAGAAAATTTTAATAAATCAAATTCATTTTACCAAAATCTTTATAGCCTTTAAAATTTGATTATGACACTAATATTTTAGCTATCAATCTTTTAAAACTAAATTAAAATTTAAATGCATCAGAGGCTCTGATATTTAAGATAAAACTCTGGAAAGATATGTTAAATAGAAGAGTCTTGATCATCCCTTGATTTATCTGCTACATAGCCTTAATGTTCTTATTTTATATTTTCTTAGAGAATCACCTATCTACTCCCATCTGAAAACAAATGCAAACAAATGTAAGTTTTAGAAAAATATCCAAACATCATTGTATTTTGAATTTCAAATTATTGGAGTATACCTAGTAACTACTCTAGTAGAAGGGAAACATTAAATGGCCAGTGCATCCAGGGAGAAGTCTTTGACTGAACTTTATATATAATAATAGGAAGCAGAAATAATAAAACTAGCATAATTAGTTTAGTCAGGTGTAATTAAGAGTGAGAAGTGAAAACATTTTCAAATTTTTTGAAAAAATTTTCAAAAATTAAGCAATATAAGAATGAATAAGACAAAGCAGGGGGATACTAGGAGGAGCCTGAATTATGGAAAAGTAAATTTTTTTTTAAAGATTTTATTTATTTATTTGAGAGACAGAGAAAGTGAGAGAGAGCATGAGAGGAGAGAAGGCCAGAGGAAGAAGCAGACTCCCCCATGGAGCTGGGAGCCCGATGTGGGACTCGATCCCAGAACTCAAGGATCATGACCTGAGCCGGAGGCAGTTGCTCAACCAACTGAGCCACCCAGGCACCCTAGAAAAGTAAAATTGAAAGGAATACTTTTTAATGTAGCTACAACTGTCTCTCAGTAAAATACATTACTTATAAAGGCACATTTCCCTCTAGGAAAGAAGACAATATTATATCTCTGAGTACAATCCAGTAATCACTAAAAATAATGTTCAGATACACCCATGCAGCTTTATTCTTAAGAGAACTTCCTTAAATAGGTGTCTTGTATTAGCAAGGGGACATGCTGATTTAAGATCATGAGTGTAGTCCCCTTGTCCATCTCAGCTCTCACTGTGTATTAAGAGGAACCCTGCTTTTCAAATCAAGCCTCATGTAAATTTACTGCCT
This sequence comes from Nasua narica, assembly GCA_028533885.1. Taxonomy (NCBI): domain Eukaryota; kingdom Metazoa; phylum Chordata; class Mammalia; order Carnivora; family Procyonidae; genus Nasua; species Nasua narica. The sequence goes on from CM052811.1 coordinate 67,311,687, forward strand.
ATGAGTTCTTCAGTGAACAATGATTTAGTAGATGAGATCACAAGGGTTAACGTGCCTAGTGCAGTGCTCACTACATAAAAGGCTCTCTAATGGGTATATTTTTCTCTTCCCTTCCCTGACAACTCTGTAATAAAAATACTAAACACATAGCCCAAAAGAATTACACCAGACAGGAATGATTTGTTGCAAATACTTTAACATCAATATTTCATAATTTATTACGAAGACATCTTGCATACCACCACTATAAATACTGAACATGGTTTTATGAAAATTACAATTTTATGATTTTTGAAATGCCATGATAATACACCTGTTTTTAAGCCTCAGTAAAAAAGCTAAGAGGAGGGTTAGAATTTAACCCTAGCAGACATGGAAATTTGGTGTCTTGATTTACAAATACAGTTTAATGCACCAGAATATCGACAAGAATTACCATGTACTTCAGATGTACTGCCAAGACATTAACAGCCAGCAAGTTTAAAAGAAATATACACATTTGTAGTTTTAGGTGCTAACTAGAGATAATCCTATAAAGCTGGTGAACTGTGACTATCAGCACTGGTTTCTACACACCTGAAAAGCTGATGACAAGAATATTAGATATTTGGCACGAGGTGGACAATATCTAGGCTTTAGGAACGATTTACTACTTTCATGTACAGTCTTATCATTGCCCCCAACATTGGAATTTCAGACCTAGAGAATACACAGTTCAAAACACTTCGTTTGTCCTTCTTCTCAAGCTAGAACTCTGAGGTTTTGCTCTTACAGCCCGGTAGAAGAGCTGATCTTGCAGCTTTTCACTCAACAGCAGTGGGTCAAATCTCTTCTATACAGGATCTCATTCTTCTCATGCCGCCTCTATATGCAGAGAGCCGGTCAAAGTCTTGGAGGTGGAAACGAGTTGCCAACTGATTTACCATTTTCCTCAGGGCAAGAAAGGCTGAAACAACTTGGAAAGTAAGGAACAAAGTGAAGATGATGTGTATCGCTTTTTCCAAGGGCAGATTTGTTAGGCCTTCGTTAAAGAGCAAGAAGAGAATTAAAGGCAGCTGCAATAAAAGGCTCAAAAGCCAAAAGCCAGCCAACTCAGGAACCTGCAATGACACATAGTAAGAGTAATCAGATCAGTAAAGGACAGTCTTCTCTTTACACAGATCAGTACTATGAACCTACATTATGAGCTCTGTAATTCAAAAGGCATATAACATGGTCCTTGTCCTCAAAGAATTTACTGTCTAGATTAAAAGTGGAAACTAGCTGATGCAGCAATGATAGAATGATATGCCTTAGTGAATTATTAAATGTACCACTTAGAGGTATGAACTAAATACTACAAGAAATAAGAGAGTGATTAGGTAAAAGAAAGAATGTAGGATGTAGGCATTTAAAGTTGGGTAGAAGGAGGAAGAGGCAAGAAAGTAAGCAAGCAAAGATGTAGAATAAGCATGACTAGGAATCAACATGTCAGCCTGGAATGGATGCCTGGGTTAGGAAATAGCAAGAAATACAGTGAGGCCTATGGGTAGGACCTAACTATAAAAGGCCTAGAAAACCAGAGAAGTCTTCAGGCATTATCCCTCAGCTCTGGTAACTGTAAATGCTTAGGCAGCATGATGATTCAGAAAACATGTGCCTGTCACAGGATTCCCGAATTTATAATTTCCCTCTATTTTCATAATTAGGATCTAAACATGTTTAGTTGACCAAGTATTTCCAAGATTGGTGAGAAGAGGCGAAAACTGTCAATTCTTAAGTGCTTATTATGTTCAGGTACTTTGTATAAATTATTTCATTTAATCCCAACAAACCTTGGAATAAATATTTTCCCCATTTTATATACAAAGAAACCAAGGCTCAAGAGATTCAGCAAACAGACTACAGTGACAAAAATAGTAAAGTTGGAGGCAGGCCTTTGCTCCTTCTACCACCTCTGTCTGCCTTTTCCTCAGTATGAAAACCATATTGCCTTAACATGTAGCACTGAGACAATGGCAAGAGCCTACCTTTTCCTGGAGGTTCCCCAGATAGCCCAGATATAACCTGATAGCTTCAATTAAGGTTATTAGGATGATAACAGTGACCACGATGAATTTGTAGTAATCAGGCAAGATTGAATACTAAAAACAAACACACAAAAATAAACATGTTTGTAAAATCCCACATACAGTAAAACTGACCTGAAGTAGAAAACAAATATTAAGAACTTTAATTTTATTGATAATGTCACAATGTCAGCGTTGGGCAGAAGAGATCTCAGCAGAAGTATTAAAGCATAGACTTACCTTCATCTGAAGCATCATAATGCTGCTTATCCACCAAAGTGGGAAAAAGTAAGTGTTAAAATAAAGTGACATCTGCAATCCCAAACTGGACACCATTTCATTATCTACAAAAGAAACAAAAAGAGCAAACTCTTCATCCTGGTTACTGCCCTATAAGTCCTTTAGTTTCTTAAAATTAATAACTACAGTATTGGTTTAACAAAACTCTAAATTTTAAGCCTATTAATAATCACTGACCGTGAAAGGAAATATTCATCATGATACTATTTAATTCGTATATTGGGTTCCTGGTAGTATGTTTCATTATTTTCCAATTACTTTATCATTTTTGCCATTACAGCCTGTCAACTTTTTTGCACACCACTGATATAGATAAAATGTGGAATATCAATATGAATCCTATTGAACAGATAATAATGATCATTACCTCTTTTTAGAGTTCTATGTAAAGAGCCTATAAAATGAACACATAAAATACATAAAAACTAATCTCTCACATATAAACTAATCTTATACTAAAACGAATCCCTCTAAATTATAGACACATCCCTCTTTAGCATACTCTAATCCCACCCCATTCATTAATACCCAATTTGATGCCACTTTCCCCACAAATCCTTTCTTGATCCTATACTCCCATCCCCGAAGAAATCTCTTCGCCCTCTAGGTACTTGAGGTGTGTTAAGAAACCTGTGTGTTAAGAAAGTGTTAGCAAAGAACCACATCCCCTCACTCTAGACACAGTCTAGTGTGCTGAAGAGATCATGAGGTTTGGAGTCCAAGTAAACCCCTAACTCCTCAAATACCCCTGTAACCCTGGATGCCAGACTTGGGTAAGTTATTGAAACTTTTCTATTAATTTCTCAATCAGAAACTGTCTCAGTTTCTTCATTTGTAAAATGGTAACATGAAAGTACCTCACAGGTCGCTTGTGAGGATTAGCGACAGCATCACATATTTCACCCTACCACCATGCCTGGTACTTAGCAGGCACTCTGTAACATTAGTCCCCTTTCCTTCTTTTTTACTTAATACACAGCCTCATTGTATGCACAGAGCACATTCTACCCAAATTTGAAACCCTCACGGAACTTAAAATCTTGCTTTATACAGGGTACAACAAATATGCATAAACAGAACTACTGAATTAATAGAAACATTCTGTCATGAAGACATCAATGTAGCCATTTGTGATATATGAGCTTCATTTAGCTAAGGCTGATTACAAGATACTTGATGCCTCTATGTAAGGGAGAAGGGTCCCAAATTAAAATTTTGATTTTTCAAATCGAGCCCTACAAATACATCCTAAATTTGACTAAATTTTAACAGTTTAAAAACAGACACGCATTTTGAAATCAATTGCCCTAAATGTAAGTATTTATAAAGGCTCTAAAATTTCTTAAAAAGATTTTTTTTCCTCCACAGCTGAGTATATCTGTCATTTAATTATTTTAAAATATAAAAATAATCATGGTCTCTCACAGCAAGGTTTCCTTTAGCTTTTTTCTCTTATGATCTACTTTTGCTTATACTTATTTTTTATTTTTCCTTTGTTCTTATTTTTTAGATTATCACTGATAAAATGAATTCTTAAAATTTGTTAAACCTGAAGGTAGCTCACTAGCCTAGGATTTTTTTTTTCCCATAACAACAGTAAAACTCTTGGTCAGTGGACATGGTAATGGTGCATACTTATAAATACAGTGCAAATAATCAAACCTACTTCCAAATCATAAGAAAGAATATGTGGGGGGAAAAATGACAAATTATAGCTGAAAATTTTAATATGTTTGGAATAGAAACTAGTCAAATTTTGCAAAGAAGTTTTTGTTAGAAATTGTGTACACAAGCATCTTAAGAGTTATGCTGTGTCTATATTTCGGCATTTCAAACTTATAATCATGCAATTGAAAATCAAGTTAATATGTAAATGAACCTTGAAAGCACAAGACATGAATTTACCAAATTTTGCAAAAGTACAAGCTGAGTTCTGTAAATGGAATTTAAATTAAAACATTATATAAATCAGGGGTAGGCAAACTACCAGCCAGCTGCCTGTTTTTGTATAGCAAGAGAGCTAAAAATGTTTTTTCACATTTTTAAAAGGTTGGGGGTGGGGAAATCAAAGAATAGTATTTGGTGACACTGAAAATCATATGAAATTCAAATTTTAGTATCCATAAATAAAGTTTTATTGGAACACTGCCACATCTATGCATTTATCATTATCTGTGGATGCCACAGAGACCTGTGGTCTGCAAAGTCTAAAATACTTGCTATCTGGCCCTTTACAGAAAATGTCTGCTGACCCCTGATACCTTGCATCATCAGATTTTAGGCCTGTTAAGCCTTAGCTTTAGAATCAGAAACTTAACCTCATTTTTCACATTTTTTTTTCTTTGTACATCCTAAATCTTGAAGAGGCCTAAATTCAATTGGCCTAAATGCAATTATGGGACTTTGCTTTCTTTTAAAAATCCTAAATCCTAAATGCAAGAGGCCTAAATGCAATTATGGGACTTTGCTTTCTTTTAAAAATCCTAAACTAAGCAAGAAGGAAAGATTTCTATTCCCTAGCAGAGTTCAGTGATAAAAACCACATGGATCTGGTTGACAGAATGCTATCATCATGATTTAAGAAGGGAAAACTGTTTTGGAGGAAACTGAGTGATCACTTGCGGTCAAGCTGAATGTAGCATCGTGGTATTTTGTTACCAGATTTAGGGTAAGAGTTATACATGGGGGATGGGGGTTGGAAGTTGGAGACGGCAGGGAACGGGAGAGCTTTGCTGAAATTGATGCTAGTGTGGCAGCTGCCATGCCCAAGTGGATAGCGGTTTTAAAATGACTCATTAAAAAAAAGCAGTTCTTTCCATCTATTCCACCAGAAAACAGAATTCCGGTGGAACGTACTTGTTTTGCTAATCAAAAAGAAAAGGAGAAGATATTTTAACCGGGGTGGGAAATAGGAAACGAAGACGGCCTGGGCTGTTTCCACTCCATCCTGGCCCGAAAAGCCAGGGCGGAAGTCGCAGAGGAAAAACACCGTCGGCCTTCGCGGAGGATGCGAAACCGTAACTGCGCTGCCAAGGCGGATTTTGTATTTTTAGTTTTTCAGGAAGGCTGGCGCCACCTCAGCTGCTCAGCTTACAGTTCGCCGGCCTGGCCGCAGCACGGTCAGCTCAGGACCCGTCGGGGATATGGGCCTGGAGGTGTTGGTATCCCAGTCCCAGCCCCAGCCCCAGCCCCAGCCCCAGCCCCAGCCCAAGGCTCGGCCTCTCCTCCAGGGCGCTTGCCGCACTGCGGAGAACCAGCTGAAGGCGAGACCGCCATTTTAGTTCTGGGCAAAATCTGACTACTCTGAAACCCGCGCCAAGTCCTCCGCAGGCTATACCCGCTGCGCTGGGCCTCACCCACTCACCCGGACCCTCGCTGTACTCTGGCCCGGTCCGGTTGGAGTCACTGAACACGGTCCGGCTGAAGTTTCCCAGCCGCTGGCGGACCGGATCCGGCAGCTCCATGCCCGGGCCTCGGTACAGCTTACAGCTAGGTCTGGGGACGCAGCCTCTTTCTGAGGTTCCCACGGCAACCGGGTGGTGCGAGATGCTGGGGCCCAGGCGCAAGCGCGGCCGCACTGCGGGGCAGGGGGGAGGGGGCGGCGAGAGCGCCAGGAATGGAGAGGTGGGATGAGAGTCGCGTCCTCCCCAGCGCCTCAGCCGGGTGCGGAACGGCAGATTCCGTAGTCCTGCTGTAAGCCCCACCGTCTTAAATTTAAAAACAAATAGAAATAATAATGAATGACCTGAGGTTGGAGTGTGATACAAGAAGCCCTCACACTTTGCCGGTGGGATGCAAGCTTTCTGGAAGGAAATATAGAACGAATGTGGAGCTTAGAGAATGTTCACGACCTGGTGGTTCCTTTCCTAGGAATATATATTTTTAGATTTTTATTAACATATACAGTGTAGGTATGTAAATGAGATGTTTTTAGTAATATATATTTCTAGAACTGTGTGTGCGTGTGTATACACACACCCACATTTGATGGAATATATTGCTGCATCTTAAAAAAATGCTTGCAGTGAATATTTGATTAAATGGATTAGCTTTATGTAAAAATTAAAAAAAAATAAGAACTAAGTAGAAGTGAACCTAATTTTGCAAAATGTGTGTGTGTGTGAATATGTGAGGAGCAGAGGTGGAGGTAGTGACTCAAGTGCTGTGGCTTAAAAAAAAAAAAAGACTAGAAGGAAATAATCCAAAATGTTAATATTTATTTCCAGATTATGGGTGATTAAAATTCTTCAAAAGTTTCTGTATCTTTTCTCAAATAAGATATATTACTTTTAAAAAACTATTTAAATGGGGCACCTGGGTGACTCGGTTAAGCCTGGGATTCTTGATCTCTGCTAAGGTCATGATCTCAGGGTCATGGAATGGAGCCTAGGGTAGGGCTTTGAGCTGAGCACCAAGTGGGCTTGTTCGTCTCCAGCTGCACCCCCCCCTCCCCTTCCACCCCTCGCTGTCTCAGATAAATTTTGAAAATCTTTTTTTTTTAAAGGGTATTTAAGTATAGAATACTTACTGAAAAGGACACAAACTGAATATACATGTGTAACCAGCACCCGGATCGAGAAACAGAACCTTAGCAGCACTTCCAGGTAGCTCTTCCCCTTCCTATTTCCTTAAGTTAGTGACTATAACAGACTTTTCCTGACTTTTTTTTTAAGATTTTATTTATTTGACAGAGAGACACAGCGAGAGAGGGAACAGAAGCAGGGGGAGTGGGAGAGGGAGAAGCAGGCTTCCAGCCAAGCCGGGAGCCCGATGTGGGCTCCCAGGACCAGGACGACCTGAGCCAAAGGCAGACAGACACCCAACGACTGAGACACCCAGGCGCCCCCCTTTCCTGACTTTTAATAGCATAGAATAGTTTTGCCTATTTGTATGTTTTTTACAAAAGTTATTATGCAGTAAATGCTTTTTAAAAGAAAAATCTACCTCCTTGTTCTCAAAATAATTTTAAAGAAATTCTTTCCTATTGTTGAGTGCAGGTTCTTTTTTCTTGCTGTTTGTGACATACCACAGTGTTTATCCATTCGGTGGAAGAGCATCTGTGTATTTTCTAGTTTGAAGCTGTTATGTATGAATAATGCTGCGTTTGATGAAAATATTCCTCTGAGTGAACATATGCATGCATTTGTGTTGAGCTTATTCCTAGGAGTAGAATTGCTGGCTTATGAGGTATGACTCAGCTGTAACAGATACTGCCAACGGTATTTGGTTGTACCAATTTCTACTGCCTCCAGCAATGTCTAAGCATTCCTGTTGCTCCAAATCCGTCAGCATCACTTATTATCTTCCATTCTTTTCGCTTAGCCATTCTGATTGGTATGTGGTGAGCAGTATTACTTTTACAATCAAAAGGAAAACTACACATATTTATGGAAATATCAACATATATTTATCAGGGTATGGGAGGAGTATGAAATACTCATGTATGAAATTTCATACCCATGTATGAAATTCTAAATGGGTAGGATTTCAAAATAATTCAACCAATGTTTAATGCATTCCTACTGTTTTGGGGACATTGTATGAGGCTACTTAGGCATATGGTCTTTCCTTACCAAGTGGCTCAGCACAGAGAGATGTAGAAACAAATAACTATGTATACATTAGTTAAGGAACAGAGACAAGGAAAGAATTAATGCTGGTTGGGGATGTCAGGGAAAAAGGTGGCTAACTTCTGCTTCTCTTCAGCATGGAGCCTAAGCCTTTAGATCTCCAAAAAGGCTCCAGGACTTCCCTGAAGCTGGCTTAAGTGGCTTCTTGGTATTTCTCATTAATACCAATTTCTCATTAACACCAATACCAAATTGCTTGGTATTTCTTCTGTGTTACTTTGGTCACAGTACTAGTCATGCTGTACTAGAATTGTCTGTGTCTGTTTTGCTTGCTAGTTCACAAGCTCTTTGAGGCCAGGGATGACCTTTCACCTTTATATCCTGAACACTAGCACAGTGCCTGCCCTAGAGTGGGAGCTGGATGACTACTGAATGAATAAAGGGAATAAAAGATCTAAAGACCCATACCTTACCATTTCTAGTTCAAGGATTTAGCCAGTCCTTACACAGGGTTCATTCTGTAGAATAGAGAATTGATACATTAGAACACAGTGAGTTATAGCATCCCCTCAAAATTTAAACTTAGCAACAAAGAATCAATTTTCATTTATTAAATTACCCACGATTTTTATATAAAGGGCACAGTGAAGTAGGAAGCCTCATGCTCTGCTGATTGAATTATAATTTGAACAATCTCACTGAGGGAAGCTTTTGACAATATGTACAAATTGTCTTAAAAATATTTCTACATTAACATAATAATCCCGATTTTAAGGCTCTGTTTTGGGTATATAATCATAAACACTATAAATAAAGTTTTGTATACCAAGATATTACTTCCAACATTATCAATATTAGTTAAACAAAAAAAGAAGGTGAGGGAGTATCTGCAGTGCCCAACCACAGGCTTAGTTAAGCAGAATATAATATTCATGGTGAGGTTTTGGGCTATAGTAGAAAAAAATACCCTTGGAAGCAGAGAAAGCAGGGTTCAAATCACCTAAAATTCTCACTTGACCACCTGAGAGCTGTGCAATTGATTTCAGACTTTTATTTTATAAAGTGAGAATAATGGTAACTTATTGGTATGTTTGATGTGAAGATCATATCAATAGAAAAGGCTTTCTATTAGTGATAGCTATCATTGACATATCTATTCAAATGATATTTATGAAGAGGAAGCCCCTACAGTGGAGTGAAATCATGCCAGCATTTGATTTTCTGAATTTGATTGTACCTGTGAGGCAATATCTCCATTGCTTTCCTAGTAAAGACAGTGGATGTGATGAATCACAAAACAGTACATGCGTATTAACCAAATTTATCAAAAGCCTGAGTGAATTATCTTAAAGACTTTTCCCGGCATTGAAAAAAGATGTGGAACACCTTGTTCTGATTGCAATTATTTCATCAAAATCCTGGAGGAAAAATTGATAGAGTAATGGGTATTTTCCCTTTAAATCTTATTTATTATTTAAATTTCCCATAATCATGTGTTTCATAGTTTGAAATAAATCTTATTAAAAATAAACTGAAAGGAAGAGGCAACGATGGCACAAAAGAGAAAAGTTTTAAGAGGAAAAAATTGTGGCTTATAAAGAATCCTGTCTTTATTAATGTTGCAAATGGTCCAAAGGGCTGAAAAAACCTTCCAAATATTACTTTGTTGCTTGATGCTCACAGTATTTATAGGCAGTCACATTAGTGAAATACTGAAGAACAAAGAAGGGAATTCACTTTCATGGAATCAAGAGACTAATATGAGTTTCCCGTATCCTAGATCTATTACTCAGAATCTGAAGAGAAGTATGGAGTTTTCATTCTTAAAATCATGGAAATCATTCCCAGAAAGATTAATAAATAACCCTATAAAGTTAAACTGTTTACTTTATATGAATGTTGATGGTCAGAGTAATAACTTCTTCTCCAATAGTTGCTTAATGTTTTTCACTGGAGTTTAATTACATGTATGGTTTACTTTCCCAAATATTTAACTTCACAAAAATTTTGAGTCTAGTGGAATAGTTTCTTTCTCTTTGATGAGAGATTGTCTTGTCAACAGACAAGTTGTCTGTCAAACAACAACAAGTTGTCTGTCAAACAACAAGTTGTCTGTCAAACAACAACAAGTTGTCTGGTAATAATGTATTATCTCACGTGACAGGAACTGATTTGGGGAGTTATTTAAATCACTCCTTGGCATAACAAAGATAAAAATTCTTACCTTTTGATGCTAATAAAGACTTTAGGAACAATATTGTACAGTAAATATGTTATTCAGTTTATTACCTTAATATGATCTGTGGGACATTTCTAAGAATTTGTATAGATCTAGAAAAATATATATTTGGGTATAGCATCTAATATGATTCTATGTCAGCATCCACATTAAAAAAATCTTACTCTAAATTACCTGAAATGTAATCTTATGATTATTGAAATTGTTAATGGATAATCAAAAGCTTTTTGAATTTCAAGTACAGGATATTCTATTCATAATATTTTTCAAAATTTATAAGAGAGAATCAGGCTACGAATCACACAAAGTCAAATCTCATGAAAGGAATTTTTCTTACCGTATTAAATGATATTTGAAGGCTGACTTTAATATTTTGTCTTCGAAGGCATCCCCCTTGAAAATTTTTATTAGAAAATTCTTTCCCTTTTAAGATGCTGTGTATACTATAGTTTTTTGGTTCTGTGGCATTTCTTTGTGTTAGACATACAGTTCCATGCATCAAACTATGTGGGACATGGGAATGACAAACCTGGGAAAATGGCAGAACAAAACCGGCTTCAGGGAACCTGAACTCTGTCAAGTGAATTGTGATACTGATTGGAAGAAAGTGGCCATTTTCTTGAATAAATAATAATTCTGTTTTTAGTAAAAAAATGCTATTTTAGTGTTTTGGTAAAATACTAAAAATTTGGTAAAATGGTAAAAATACCATTTTAGTAAAAATGATAGTATTACTATACTAATAATATTTTTTTAAGATTGATTTATTTATTTGACAGAGAGGAGAGAGATCACAAGTAGGCAGAGAGACAGGCAGAGAGTGGGGGAAACAGGCTCCCCGCTGAGCAGAGAGTCTGATGCGGGGCTTGATCCCAGGACCATGAGATCATGACCTGAGCTGAAGGCAGAGGCTTTAACCCAATGAGCCACCCAGGTGTCCCCTATAATAATAATATTTATTGTGTAAAATGTGCATCATGTTTTTCTTTCTAGAAGAAATTTTTTTTTCTAAGATTTTACTTATTTATTTGACAGGGAGAGAGATCACAGGTAGGCAGAGAGGCAGGCAGAGAGAGAGAGGGGGAAGCAGGCTCCCCGCTGAGCAGAAAGCCCAACACGGGGCTCAATCCCAGGACCCTGAGATCATGACCTGGACTGAAGGCAGAGGCTTTAACCCACTGAGCCACCCAGGCACCCCTAAAAGAAAATCTTTACCTTTTGTTGACTATAATAAAATACTGTCCCTGCTCTAAATATTGATACATTGTAACCTCTTGCTTGTTACAAATTATGATTCTGTGCTTTTAACATAGTGTGCTTTTGTCTGTAACAACATGCTACACATTACTTAGTCATGTTCAGTTTGACCCCCAAACACATCAAGGTTGTAAGAGTAAAAATCCTGTAAATGGACAATTGAGTATTAAAACAAAAATTGTACACATAGGTAAAGAGTTCAAATAAATTTAAATTTTTTATTTTATTTATGTAGATGAATAACATAACTCTCCAAATTTTCTTGAAGGTAAATTTGCTTTGCAAAATAGAAAATCATTGCAATTATTCCTGTATCCCATTCCCGTTCCTACTGTATTTTTAGTTCATACAGAATTGTTCTTTTTTTTTTTTTTTTTTCCCAACACATGCTGTGATGATTAACAGAAGTTCCAGGTGGTTGGAGACAAGTGTAATAGGCTGTCAACAGAGATAGTCCCTGGACCTGGCTAAGGCCCAAAGCTGTGCACAGAAGGTGGTAAGTTCACATATTCTAAATTCAGGGACCTCCTATGGTTAGGCCAGCCTACTAAGAAATGTTAGTACAATGAAACAACCCTACCATCAAACATTCCCCAAACCACCCTATCCCTACTCCCTGAAGTATAATAGTGAATAGAGAAGTCTTGTGTGAAGTAAAATATTTGTAAGGATACTATATTCCCTCCTTTCATCCCATTCTCACTGTATGGGAGGAGACGGAGTTACTTCTTTCTCCCAAAGTCTAGAGAAAAGCCCTCAAGACAATTGTTTTTAAAGTTTGGTGATGCTCAGCCTTCCTACTTTACTGGATTAGAGACTGGTGACTGTCTCACTTCTTAGCTTTCCTGAACCACAGAGCTTAGTGTTCCAGGACAAGAAGAGGGACCAGCCAAGAGACAGCCCAGAGGAGGGAAGGGACGTGGCAGTAGCCTACATTGCCCTCTGCAAGACAGGCTGCTAGCTGGACCCGCTGTCAAAGAGGTCAAGTAAGTGTAAGATATGCCTCAAGGAACTGGATGACAGGGAGACACCCCAGGAACCCTTGCCAATGATGGATACTGTCCAGTATAGATATGTCGGAAGTCTGACAGGGTTGACTAGGGAAGCAGCAGCATCTTGTTGAGAGGGAATTGTGATCTTTCTGTACTGGAGTCGAGTAAGAGATCTAATTCCCTTTTCCTAATCTTGCCCTCACATCACAAGGGAAACATCAGAAAGGTGAGGGAAGGTATAAAGATTTGAGCACCCCTGCCCTCACAGTCACCACCGCCCCCATATACTCTAAGTCACTAAATAACAAACTTGTCTGCCTTTCTCTGATTTTTAATTCGGTTTGAAGCTTAATTGAAAATGAACAGAACTGAACCCTACTTAACAGAATGAGATGATCCTAATAACTTGAAGAGGCTGATACATGGAATAAAGCCAAAATGTGATATTAAGAGAGTTGACACTCAGCAAGAAAATGGCAGGACCATAGTACAATTAGTGGGTAGGGATTATTGGAAAAATAAAGCCATTTCATATTTACATCCCAATGAATTGAGAGTCCTTAAAGAAGTAGTTACAAAATAAAATAGAGGGGCGCCTGGGTGGCTCAGTGGGTTAAGCCTCTGTCTTTGGCTCAGGTCATGATCTTAGGGTCCTGGGATCAAGCCCCACATCCTCAGCGGGGAGCCTGCCTGCCCCCTCTCTTTCTGCCTGCCTCTCTGCCTACTTGTGATCTCTCTCTCTGTCAAATAAATAAAATCTTAAAAAAAAATAGAGCTATAATTTTTATGAGGGTGGGATGGTCAATTCTGAATAACACAGATTGGTGAGATTGATATCAATTCAAGTTAAGAAACCAGAAATTTTTTTTAAAAAGATTTGTTTTATGTGGCGCCTGAGTGCCTCAGTTGGGTAAGCAACTGCCTTCGGCTCACATTATGATCCTGGAGTCCCAGGATTGAGTCCCACATTGGGCTCCCTGTTTGAAAGGGAGACTGCTGCTCTCTCTGACCTCTTCCCTCTCATGCTCTCTCTCTCTCCTTCTCTGTCTCTCCTTCTCTCTCTCTCTCAAATAAATAAAATCTTAAAAAAAAAGGATTTATTTCTTTGAGAGGGAGAATGTGGGGTGAGGAGCAGAGGAAGACAGAGAAAGAAACCCAAGCAGACTCTGTGCTGAGTGCGGAGCCCCACATGGGCCTTGATCCCATGACCCCAAGATCAGACCTGAGCGGAAATCAAGAGTGGGATGCCCAACTGACTGCCCCACCCAGGCACCCCTTATTTTTTCATTTAATTGGAATGTAACATGCACACAAAGAAGTAAGAAATTGTTTAAGTGTAGAGTTTGACAAAAGTGAATCTGCCTGTGAAACCAATACCCAGTTCAGGAAATAGAGCACTGCCAGCACCCTAGAAACCCCCTCCCCCTAACATCTCTATTATCCTGATTTCTGTATCTGTAGGTTAATTTTGTCTGATTTTATTTTTATGTAAAGGAAGTTCTACATCATATATCTTTTGTGTTTGCTTCTTTCACTTAATATTAATTACATTTGTGAGGTGCGTCCATGTTGTTGTGTATAGAAGTAAATAAAAACTTCATTTTCATTGCTCCATGATATTTTGCTGTTTTAATATACCATGAATTTTACTCATACAAATGGTGACAGACACTTGGCTTTTTCCCAGTTTGGGGCTATTAGAAAGAGTGCTGTTGGACTTACTTGCTAATGCTCTGTCTAGGACTTTCATATCTATGTTCCCGAGACACAGTAATTTTCCTGTCTTTTGATGTTCTCGCTAACTTTTGGTATCACAGTGTTACTGACCTCATAAAATAGAAATATTGTTTTTCTGTTTTCTGAAAGATTTTGTGTAAGATCTGTGTTTTTGCTGGAAGAATTTACCAGAGAAGCCTTCTACGCCTCGGAAAGTTTTCAATAATGAATTTAATTTTTGGCTATAGGTATAAAACTACTCAGATTTTATTTTCTCTTTTCCCACTCTGGTAAATTGTATATTTCTAGAAATTTGTTCATTTCATGGGCATGTAGTTGTTTATAATTTCCTCTTATTATATTCTTTCTAAAATTTTTAAAAGATTTATTCTAGAAAGAGAGAGAGGGAGAAAGAGCACCAGCAGGGGGGAGGGGCAGAGGGAGAGGGAGACAAGCAGACTTCACACTGAGTGGGGAGCCCCACGGCATGGGTCTCCATCCCAGTACCCTGAGATCATGACCCTGGAATCAAGAGATGGATATTTAATTGACTGAGCCACCCAGGCACCCCTATATTCCTTTTTCAAATTAAAGTATAATCAATATTAGATTAGTTTCAGGTGTGCAATGTAATGATTCAATACTTATATATTGCAAATTAATCAGCACAATAAGTCCAGTTAACAAGTTAACATTTGTGATCATGCATAGCTATAATTTTTTTCCTTATGATGAAAACTTTCAAGATCTAAACTCCTAGCTACTTTCAAATATGCAATACAGTATGATTAGCTGTAGTCACCATGCTGTACATCTTTGTGATTTACTCATTTTATTACTGGAAATTTGTACCTTTTGACCCCCTTTACCCATATTTCCCACTCCCTACCCCTGCCTCGGGCAACCACCAATCTGTTCTTTATGTCTATGAACTTGGTTGGGTTTATTTATTTGTTTAGATTCCACATACAAGTGAGATCATAAGGTATTTATCTTTTTCTCTCTGACTTATTTTACTTAACACAATGCCCTCAAAATCCATTCTTATTGTTACAAATGGCAAGATTTCTTTTTTATGGCGAAACAATATTCTTTCTATCTATCTACCACATTTTCTTTATCCATTCATCCATCAGTGAACATACAGCTTGTTTTCATGTCTTGGCTATTATAAATAATGCTACAGTGAACACGAGGGTGCATATAGCTTTTCAACTTAGCGTTTTTGTTTTTTTCAAGTAAGTATCTAGAAGTGGAATTGCAGGATCTTATGATAGTTCTATTTTTAATGTTCTGAGTTACCTCTATATTGTTTTTCAGCTTACATTCCCACAAACAGTGCACAAGGATTCATTCCCTTTTCTTGATATCCTTGTCAACACTTGTTATTTCTTGTCTTTTTGATAAAAGCTATTATAGGTATGAGGTGTGTATTCTTTTTTTTTTTTATGAGCTGTGTATTCTTAATGCTGGTAGGATCTATATCAGTATCTCTCTTATTCTTCTTGATACTATTTTTTTTTGTACCTTGTTTTTTTTTTCTTCATCAGTTTTGGCAAAGGTTTAGAATTGTATTTGTCTTTTCAAAGAACCAATATTTGGCATATTGGTTTTCTCTGTTGTCTATGTCTTTTCTGTTTATTATTTCATTATTTCTACTTTCTATAATTTTCTGGGTTTTTTTCCTTTGGATATGATTCTTTAGAGGTATATATAAATCATTGGTTTTCAGACTTTCTTAAAATTTTTTTTAGATTTTTTTGAGAGAGAGCATGAACACAAGTGGAGGAGGGGCAGAGAGAGAGAGAGAGAAAGGAAGGAAGAGAATCTCAAGCCAACTCCACACTAACCGTGGAGCCCTATGCAGGGCTTGATCTCATGAAATCACGACCTGAGCTGAAATCAGGAGTTGGATACTTAACTGACTGAGCCACCCAGGCACCCAAGACTTTCTCATTTTTTAATATATGCATTAGAAGTTACAAGTTTTACTTTAAGTTTCCCTTTTACTGCACTCTACAAATTTTGATATGTAGTAACTTTGTTATAATTTTGTTGAAAACATTTTCTAATTTCCATACAGATCTCTTCGACCCATCAGTTATTTAGAAGTATATTGTTTTTATCTCCAAATATTAGGAAACTTCTAGTTATCCTTTTGTAATTGATCTATAGATTAATTTCATTATGGTCAGCAAACATATTCAGTGTACTTATTCCAATCCTTTGATATTTGTTAAGACTTGCTTTATTGCCCAGCATATGGTCAGTTTTGAGAGATGTCCGTGTACACTTGAAAAGAATGAATTTCCTTCAGTTGTTGGATGCAGTATTGTGATGTTTAATTAACTTTATGTGTCAATTTCACTGTCCTGAGGGATGCCCAGATGGCTGGTAAAACATTATCTTTAAGCATGTCTGTGAGGGTATTTCTGGAAGAGATTAGTACTTGATTCAGTAGCCTGAGTAAAGAGATCTACCTTCACCAATCTGTTAGGGCCTGAATGAAACAAAAAGGGGGACAGAAAGGTGACTTTTCTCTCTCTCTCTTCTTGGGTTGGGACATCCATCTTTCCTGTCTTCAAACGTCAGGTCTTTGGACTCTGGGACTTGTATCAGT
The DNA here is from genome assembly GCA_028533885.1 of Nasua narica. Lineage (NCBI taxonomy): Eukaryota > Metazoa > Chordata > Mammalia > Carnivora > Procyonidae > Nasua > Nasua narica. The sequence continues at coordinate 67,328,429 of CM052811.1, forward strand.
GGCCCTGTGGTTCTCAGGCTTTTGACCTTAGACTCAAATTTACATTGGCTCCCCTCAATTACTTTAGACCCAGACTGAATTATACCCCTGGCTTTCCTCATCCTCCATCTTACAAATAGCAGATTGTGGGACTTCTCCATAATTCTGAGTGAGCCAATTCCTATAATGAATCTCCATATATATATCTCTATTTTTATGTTTCCTTTTGGTTCTTTTCCTCTGGGGAACTCTGACTAGTACAGACATTCTATGTCAGTTCAATTAGGTCATGTTTTTTAAATATGTTAGTCAAGTCTTCCAAAACCTGATATTCTGTCTGTCTGTCCTGTCAGTCACTGAGAAAGCTACGTTAAATATCTTCCATTCTGAAGGTGAATTTGTCCATTTCTCCTTTTAGTTCTGTCAGTGTTCATTATGATATTTTGAAATGATATTTTAGGAATTTGGAAATTTAGAACTGTTATGCTTTCCTGGTGAATGGACCTTTTATCAGTATAAAATGTCTTTCTTTAACTCTAGAAATGCTTTTGCTTTATAGTGTGCTTTTTTAGGTTCCTTTCCTTTCCTTTCAAGATTTTATTTATTTATTTGACAGAGAGAGAGAGATCATAAGTAGGCAGAGAGGCAGGCGCAGAGAGAGAGGGAAACAGGCTCCCCCCTGTGCAGAGAGCCTGATGTGGGGCTTGATCGCAGGACCCTGAGATCATGACCTGAGCTGAAGGCAGGGGCTTTAACCCACTGAGCCACCCAGGCATCCCCTCTTTCATCTTTTTACTTCTAATAAGATATATCTCTTGTAAGCAGTATATAGATTTTTTTCTATCCAGTCTGATAATCGTTGTCTTTTAATTGAATATTTTAGTCCATTTGTACTTTAAATAATTACTAAAATATCTGGATTTAAATCAATCATCTTATTTGTTTTCTACTTTTCCCACTTTTCTATGTTCCCTTTCCTCTCCTTTCTTGCTTTCTTTGGATTTATTTTAAATTATTTTATGCCTCCTCCTATTAGTTTGTTAGATATACATTCTTTATTATTCCTTTTGTAGTTATCCTGAAGAAAAAAGCATCCTTGACTCTAATACACATGAATACTTTACCACTCCCCAGACAATGTAAGGACTTTAGAGCCCTGCCTTTTGTGTTAATACTGACACGTATTTTAATTCTACAAACAGTTGAAATCCCATAATATGTTGTTATTATTGTTTTATGTAGTTAATGTTCACTTAGATTTATCCAGGTTTTTATTCTTTTCCTCTTTGTTCTTTCTTGCACTTCTGTGCTTCTTTCTGGGATTATATTCCCTTTTGCTTTCAGTATCCATTTACTAGTAATAAATCCTATCAGATTTTGTTGGTCTGTGATGTCTATTTTGCTTTCATTTTTGAAGAATGTTTCTCTGGGTATAGAATTCTAGCTTGGTAGAAGCTTTAAAGATGACATGCCATTGCCTCTCATGCCATTCCATTATATCTGCTGAGAAGTCAACTGTCAATTTCATTCTTATTTCTTTAAAGGTATCTTTTTCTCTGACTACTTCGAAGATTTTACTTTGTCTTTGGTTTTCAGTGTTTGACTGATGTGTCTAGATGTGAATTTGTAAGTTCATATCTCTTGGGCACCTAGGTGGCTCAGTCGTTAAGTATCTGCCTTTGGCTCAGGTCGTGATCTTAGGATCTTAGGATCTTAGGATCCTGGGATCGAGCCCTGCATCAGGCTCCCTGCTCACCGGGGAACCTGCTTCTCCCCCTGTCCTCCCCCGGCTTGTGTTCCCTCTCTTGCTGTGTCTCTCTATCAAATAAATAGATAAAATCTTTTAAAAAATGTTGAAAAGATAAAGTTCATATCTCTTGAGGTTCATAGCATGTCTTGTGACTGATACATATTGGATTTTTAGAAAATTCTTGGCCATTATTTATTCAGATAGTACTTCTTCCCATTTTCTCTTTCTTTCTTCCATATCTAAAATAAGACTTTTTCACTGCATTCCATATATCCTTTGTGCTTTTAAAATACATTTTCTATCTTTTTTCCTTTCCCTATGCTTGTCCATGAGTATATTTAAAAGCAAAATTAGTGATTATTAAGCAGAGTGTGTTTAATATGAACAAATTATGTCATTTGAAACTCTATTTTTTTATGGAACTAGCAAAGCGGTAATATCAGACACATTAGTCACAGTGCCTATCCTACCCATTGTTTCCTTCTAGATGAAAATGACTCACCCACAGCCTCCTGCTCAGGGAAACAGAGTTGGGCTATTCTTTGCAGTGGTGGCTAATCAGATTATCTCTGTGATTTGGAGTGGGACAATGTAGAAGGTATTGGTTAATCAGTTTCAAAAGGAGAGCAAAGCAAATCCTGTACAGAAGCGAAAGTTAGACGGAAAGGGCGTATTTTTGCCAGATCTGCCTTGGTTCCTGGGATCTATTTAATTCTATGTACTGGACATGTAATCTTATAAGAAACTTCGCTTCTTAAGGTGACCTAAATGAGTCTTTGTTTTAATCAAGAAACTAATGTATCAGGGAATGTGGCTGACTGTCTATCTGAGCTCAGCAAAGTATTTCATGAAGACAGGTAATACCTCTGGACAAGATTGAGAAATTTTCACTAAATGTAAGTGTAATTCAGTGAATTAGAAACTTATGAAGTGACCCAAAGGATACTAATTAATGAATTGCTTAAGCTTTGAGGGAAGTTGTTTTTTGTTCTTATTTTTATTTTTACTTTTGCTTTTGTTTTTAATATAAAGTTCTCCCCTTGACCTTGTTCTATTTAACATTTTTATCACTACCTTTGTTGAAAGCATGCTTATAAATTCACTGAGGAAAAAACACATTCTTTAGCAGGATCCTACAACCTGTAACAATGGCTAAGTCTAAGAAGATAACATTAAAAAATATTTTTATTACAAAAATAATACATGCTTATTGCCACATATTGAGAAAATGATTCTCTTTTTTACAATCTTTTTTTTTTGTGAAAATTATAACTAGGGTAATAACTTAATACTATTTTTTAAACATTGTCACTTAGAAATCATGAACATTTCCGAATCATTAAATATTATTTTACAATATTGTTTTAAAACACCATCATTTAATTACCTAATTTCCTCTCAGGATAATGCTCTAATACTGTTTCCTGACTTTTTTTTTGGCTTAAAATTATAAATATTTTTCCAAATCATTAAATATTATTCTCTTAATTGGATGACTATACCATTATTATTTAATCAATATGCTATACTTAGGCAATTAGAATGCTTACCTCACCACTCCACTTCTTGTCTTTAAGATTACTAGAAATATTCTTATGGCATTATTTTTGGAAAAAATATTATAGTTATGTCTTTCTGATATATCTCTAGCAATGTATAAGAATCTTGGCTTATTTCTCTGTTGCTTCACCATTGGATATTATGATTTTCAAAGTTCCTGCCAGTTTTATAAGCACAAGTTAGAGTCTTGCTTTATTTTTATTTTTTTTGAATACTAGTAAAACTGAACATTTTTTCATATCTATATTGACCATTTGTATTTATTGTTTGGGGACATTTATGTTCATGTCTTTTGTGCATTTTTCAATTACAGTATGTATCTTAATATTTCTTAAGAGCTTTTATATACTAAATACATTAACCTTTTTTTGGAAATACATGTTGTGAATATTTCTTCCAAGTCCGTCATCTGTATTTTGTTTATGAACTTTATTTTTTTGACACAAAGAAGATTTTAATTTTTAAGTTAAATCTGTCACTTTATTGTTTTTGCCTTTCGTGTTCTACTTACGAAGATATCCTCCAGTTATATAACTATTTATCTACATCTTCCATCATATGATATTTAATGTCACATGAATAGACTACAGACCAGCTCTTGGGTTCTGAATACTAATTATGTAATTTCTAGATGGGAGAGCTTTGAGGATGCTAGTAGCAGTGTGCTTTGGCTGCCAAAAAACTATTGGAGTCATAGGCTTTGTTACTAAAGTTTAGGGTCCAGAACTAGGAAAGCTCTAGCGCTGTCAAAAGAATCAAACCTCAGTGTATGTTTGATTAGATGTGCTTGAGATTGTTTATTTTATTGGCTCATATTTCAACAATTGCTGAGGAATCTGTAATCAAAATACATCCTCATTCTCAAGGTAGAAAATTTTTATATTGAAACAGTATAAAAAAAACACGGGTTCAACAGTTTGTTTTTCTTTGAGGTTGTCTGATGCAAACATCACAGGCATTATACCTTTTTCAGAAAACCTTTATGCCTCCTGGGGGTCCCACCTTCATTTCTGGTAGGCCTTAGCACAAGTTTTGCTAAAATGTGCTTGACATAGTAGGACTTGCTGATATAAGCTTTCCTTTCAAAATCAAAAAAGCAGGGGCACTTGGCTGGCTCAGTCAGTAGAGCATACAATTCCTGATCTTGGGGTTGTGAGTTCAAGCTCCATGTTGGGTTTATAGCTTACTATAAATAAATAAAGAATAAATAAAATAAAAAAGACAAGGATACTTACTACTGTCTGCCCCCTGCTCCCAATTGTATTCAGCACTGAACCAGACAAGACAATAAAAAGAAATAAAAGATAAAAGGATTGGGAATGAAGAAATAAAGCTGTCACTATTCAGAATCAAAATTTCATATGCTTTAACTTAGTCCTTACCTGGGCTATTTCATTAACTATGTGTATCACCTTTTACAAACATTGTATGGACATAATCCAAAAGAGATTTATATGGGAATGTCAAGGTAGTGATGAGGAGGGAACTTTGAAAACATGACACATGAGGAAAAGATTTGGGTATATTTAACTGGGGTAAAAGACCTGTAGGAGGAAAAAGGAGCCAAATTACCTTGTCTTGAGCTACTTAAAGGAAAATTGTTATGTAGAACAGATTCTGTTTTTTTTCTAAAAGGTCCAAGGAAGCATAATTAGGGTCACTAAGAGGCAAGAGGAAGAGAGATATAAGCTCTGGTAGAACTTATTTTTTTTAAAGACTTTATTTCTGAGAGAGAGAGAGCCAGAGAGCACAAGTTGGGGTTGAGGAGGGGGGTGGATGGGAGAGGAAGAGGGAGAAGCAGGCTCCCCATCGAGCAGGGAGCCTGATGCGGGGCTCAATGAGGGGCTCGATCCCAGGACCTCAGGATCATGACCTGAGCCAAAGGCAGACACAATTGACTGAGCCACCCAGGCGCCCCTCGGGCAGAATTTCTAAGGGTTCAAGTGATTTAGAATTGAGAAAGGTTTGGCATAGAAGGTGGAAAATTCTTTGTCACTGGAGGTTTTCAACCAAAGGTTGAGTGACCATGGGGAAAGATAACTGTAGGATTCCCTCATGTCACAGGAACTGAAAAGCCTACGTTTCTTGAGCACCCACTGTGTGCATGTACCTAGCCACGTGTTATCTCGTTTAATTATGGCAACCCAAGGACGGATGTTCTATTTTATTCTCATTTAACAAATGAAACAGAAGCTTGGAGAGTCTGAAGTCTTGCCTGGTATCACATAGATGGTAAGTGTGACAGTCCTGGGCAATCTGTTTCCAGAGCCCCAACTCTTAACCAATGCACTGAATTGGCTGGAAAGAATGGTTGGCTTCAATAACCTTCAAGATTTTGTCAAATCCTGAGATTGTATAATTCTATGTGGAAAAAAAGTCATGCCTTAAGGGATTTATATTAAAGATCAAATTTTTTGGCAGCAATGTTAGATGGCTCCTGTTTTAGTATCTAATCTCTGAGTTATAAATAAAATAAAAGTTACTGAAAATCCACCCATCATTTCTAAATTAGAAAGCTGTTGGATATTCACATATCTACCAAGGTACAAATAAGTTGGTAGACAATGGCTGGGATCCCAGACAGACGCTCTTGGGGCTCTGGCAATAAGATTAAGCCTATAAATATCAGATGGAGTATGTCTTACAAAATCAAATATCAGCAGTTTTGAAGCATCATGGAGTGTGTGTGTGTGTGTGTGTCAGAGAGAGAGAGAGAGAGTGTGTGTATGTGTGTGTTTTAGTTCTAAGCAGATCCAGCAGTTGATCTTAGGCTACTTTTATAGCATCTCAATGAAATTGCTTTATTTGGCGTTTTTGAGTGTTACATCACTGAGTTATAGGTTATATCATACCAGTCACAGAATGCTGGTTTAAAATTTGCAGCTAGGTACATTCCTCTGTGTGTGTGTGTGTCTGTGTGTGTGTGTGTGTGTGTGTGTGTATCTCCTTCAAATAGAGAAACTAGATCAAATATACATAGAAGTAATGTGTGTGCAAGAGATAAGTGCAGAGATTGGCCATTTGCCATTGTTATTAGGAAGAAAGGCATGTACACTGAGCATTTTAACAAACTACAAATGCCAGGAAGAAAATAATATGGCTGTGTTTGAAAAGATCATGCTATTTACTTGACAGGCTCTGCCCGGGCAAAGTTACAGCTGTGGCCCTGCTTTGCAGATCATTTAAACAGGCTTTTCTTTATGTCACTGACACTTCGGTTGCATCCACAGAGCTTTGCCATCAGTAAATAATAATTACTGTGTGTGAGAAGATAGCCTCCAAGCAGCTCCAGTGTTAACACCACCACAAATAAATCAATAGAAACACACATTAGTTAACATGTTTTTTGTCTTGTTTTTTTTTCAATGTATTAACAGCACCAGATTTGTTAGAAGAAAAATCGATCATAATCTAAAAAGTTATCAACAGTAATGTGTGTGTATAAGAAATAGGGTTGTCTTTTTTAGGGTGTTTTTTCTGATTCTCTCACTTTTTTATCTCTCTCTATTTTTTGTAGTTGAGCTTTTCACATATTAGCGCTCCTTAAGTCTTACTATCTTTGTGTTCTCTACACAGGGAAACGTGGTGTGGTGGAAAGCATCAGAAGGTCTGTTTTGAGTGTTGTTACTTTATAGCTGTGGCAGTTGAATTCTCTGAGATTCGATTTCTTCCTCTACAATAGTGCCTCCCCAACAGTTGTGTATAAGAGAGGACATCAAGAATACAAAGGTGCTCTTTAAACAAGGAAGCATCAGAGCAAAGTCAGGTCCAAAAGTCTGTTTCTTATAGTTTTGTCTCTGATATGAACTCAAAAAAAATATAAGCTGTCTTTCAAGTAGCTAACGACAGAAATACACATGGAATGAATGGTGGTAGGACTCGAGAAAGATATTTCATGGTTTTCTATTTTTTTCTTATTTAAATGGAAAATTGTAAGGGTTACTGATCATGTTTATTCTAATGAAAATTCCTGTGGTTATTGTAGCTGTTGTTCTAGTGATGTAAGAACACTAGCAGCAAATCATGGGCTGCTAAGAGAAGGGGACGGGTATCTGCAGGTGTGGTTGGGACTTAATAAACATGACAGAATCCATGCATACAAAGGTACCCAACATCCCCATGTTATGTTAATTTCTGGCACCTTAAGGGAGAAATGGCTTGGCAATTGCTTGGAGGCTTCCTTTCTCAGACCCAGTTTGGCACTTTGGCGCTATGGGAGTAGGTGGGACAGCAAAACCCAGATTGAATTTCTGAGGCATTCTGCTGCCTGAAGCCTTCCCGCAAGTCGCCTGAGGCATTAATAGGGGGTTCCTGTGGAAAAATGATCCCTTGACTTTTTTCAGAATGTGACTAGAATTTCAAATTGCTTTGTTTATAGCAAGTGAGTTCGGTTTTTCTTTCCTTCTTTTGTATTTAAACAAAGGGAACACTGATCCTTTAAAAGCTTTTGGGAGGGGCAAACTTTTTTATTTAACCGTCTGTCACTGAGCTAGAAGACTAGCCCAGATCTGAATGGTACAGTGCTATTCGTGCTTTCATGGGTGTCTGGCAGAATTTTTCAAGCCCCGAGACTCCAAGGAGAGAGATGTCATTCTGGAGTTGCAGACAGTGAGCTTTGCAAAAGGCCAGAGAGCTAGACAGTCAGTGGTTGATGTATAGGATGGAGGGAGCTGAGGGAGGAGCCTGGAGGAAGAGCGGCTCCTTTCCTAGTCACAGGTACACCGTTCCCCTGGTGTTCCTCTTCTGTGGTGACCAACATGCTTTTTTAAAGCAGTGAGAAGAAGCCTGTGATTTTTTATGGAAAAGTCTTCAAATTCTAACTACACAGATCTGTATAAGCCATGAGTGCTGTTTGGTTTGTGTGTTTTTGTGTATATGACACATATGAGGATTACAGTAATTCCTCCCATTCGTATTAGGTTTTGAGTTTTTAAAGCACTTTTGCCCTTAATCCTCACAATCAACACTGATAGAAGGATACAGATGGCTCCTGTCTCACAGTTGCCTCCCTTTAGACCTTTGCTTCTATGACCTCTATTATTATAAATATTCTTCTACTTGTATTGGTCAAATCTCGCTATGCGATTGCCTATGACTCTCATCCCAGGTAATAAGAAAACTAAAGCTGCTTTTATGTTGATTGGTGCTTAGAAGTAAAGCAGAAAAACTTCTGATTTTTTGGATGCCAGTAGAGGTGAAGCAAATCTATATACATCTGAATTAGCCAGTGCTCTTGCAAAGGCATTGTTCATTTATATTGAAAAAGCGCTACACCAAGACATCAAAGTTTTTAGTGCAACTAAAAGCTCATTGGGTCACTTTCAGAGGATAGCTGGAAAAACATTCAGAGAAGCTACAAGAACCGTAGAGTAGCATCAAATAATGTTTCTACAAAGTCTACTAAAAATGAAGGCTGCTGTGTGCTATGGGTATTTAATGATGATAAAATGAAGAGCAGAGATGGAAGAAGATGAGGAGATGCAGGAGAAAAAAAAAGGAAGAGAACACCACAATAAGGAAAATTAATATTCAAAGAAATTTCTACACACTGAATCTGCAGTGATGGTTTTTAGACAGATGGCCCTAATTTTGATCACAGTTTGAAGGTCTTCAGAGCACTGCAGCACTTACTTGCTTCAGGGAGATTTATCAGAGAAATAAAATAATTTTAGTTAGAACTTTTTTGGATTTGTATTTTAAAAAGCCTCACCCAGTTGATGAAGAAGAATTCTCCAAGAGGATCGTTTAAAACTTTGACCTTTTCTTTACAAACTTAGAGAATCAGTGTTATAGTTGTCTTTTTGTGATTGATTTTGGTATTTTATAGTATAAAATGGGTCTTCAGGAACACTCTCTTCCTTTATAACCTTGTAGATAATAAAGGCTTAACTTAAGGACGTTTAACTTGTGACCAATACCCAGGTATCATTTGCATCATAAATACTTACTATATTAGTCTCAGTTTATAAATAAGGAACAGATCACTAAGCAGTAAATGACTTGCTGATTTCTCTTAGGTAAAGGCAGATGAAGTCACATGATGCCAGATTGCTAGACTGAAATTTAATGATGCTTCCCTTTCTCTTCCTCACCTGAGAAACATGGGTTTTTCACTGATATCAAACAGATATCCATATAACATCTGAGGGACTCCGGTCTTAATATCATGGCAGCATCTAGCAAATTAGTTGATGGGCGTATATATATGCATATGTATTTGTTATCAAGTATTATCAATGGCTAAATTAAATTTAATTAGATTAAGGGGCGCCTGGGTGGCTCAGATGGTTAAGCTTCTGCCTTCAGCTCAGGTCATGATCTCCAGGTCCTGGGATTGAGCGCCACGTTGTTGGGCTCCCAGCTCAGCAGGGAGTCTGCTTCTTCCTCTCCCCCTGACTCTCCCCTTGCTTGTGCTCTCCCTCTTGAATGAAAAAATAAAATCTTTTAAAAAAATTTATTAAGACAATTTAGCGCAAAAGGAGTGTGGCTATACTTTGGAGTTCTCCATCTATATCATCTCTAAAATAGGCAAGTAACTGCAATACCATTTCAATGGAAGGCAAGTCTCTCCTTCAGACCAAATCTAATCTACTTGGAATTCATCCTAGCTAATCATATTCTCACTTCCCCACAAACACTCAACTCTGTGTAATCTAGCTTAAGCCTCACCGTGCTTTAGAGTTGTTTTCTCACCAAGTTATCACTGGCCTCCGTTTGCTAAATCTGATGGCTACTTCTCTGTACTTTTTTTTTTTTTTTGAATTCTCGATAGCATTTAACATTACTGAGCACTCCCTTTTTCTTTAATCTTTCTCTTCCCTGGGCTTCCATGTCTGTAAGCCTTCTTGGTTCTTCCCCATTCTCTCTGGTCATCCCTTTGTCAGTCTCCTTGTCTCTTCTTCCTGAGCCTGAAATATTACTGTTCCTCAGGTTTCCCTCATAGGCCCCTTTCTCTTCTCATTGGATGATTTCATCTCTGCTATGTTTTCAGCCTTGGTTGGGAAGAAAACACACATTTATGTTTCTACTTCATATCTCTTCTCCTGAAGGTCTAATATATCAGTTTGGCTTTCCCTCCCTCAAGTACAGTTTAAGACAAGGGCTTACATGAATCAAGTTTATTTGGGAGGGTAGTTCCTGGAAGAAGGAGCAAGGGAACAGGAATAGTAAAAGGAGGAAACGTGGATACGTGACTGACTGGTAATAATTATGAACATAGACTAGTAATCATTGTCCCTGTGACTCAGAATTGTCACTCAGAAGGAAGGGAGCCTGGGTCATTATCCACCCGCTCTCAGTACCCACTGGTTGAAGATCGCCCCCCAGGAAATGGTAACTTGAGGCACTTCTGGGCTGTACCTTTGCCAGGCAGAACAGACTTCCCCACCTCCAGAGAAAGCCGTGAGGCAGAAAAGCAGAGATGGGATTCTGTCAGAGTGCAGGGGCCTGTTCCCCCCAGCTGCATGGAAATCAGAGGTGAGACAATGAGATAGAAAGCAGGGCTCAAAAAGCATTGCTCCACAGGGTGCTAAAACGGAACTGACTCCTCCGAGGCTCACCCTCTTTCTATAGCCCATTCTCAGGGACTGGCTCGCCATCCTCTCAGCAGCCCAAACCCGTCACCTGAGCAGCATCTTTGACTCTGTCTTCTTCATACTGTCCTGTACATTTTTCAGATCCATCTGATTGTTGTTCATCTCCGCTAGCACTGATCCTCCGTATCTGTGAGCTCTTAGTTGGCTTTCTGCAATAACCTCCTAATTGATATTCCAGTCCTATTTACATCCATTACCCTTGCTGCAACCAGAATAAGCTTTTAAAACATTTATTGGTCTGTGTCGCTCGCATGCTTAAAACTCTTCGGTGGCTCTCCTTTACTCTTCAAATAAAGTCCTAACTTCCGAATATGGCCCTCAGGGCCCTACAGGCTCTGACTCCTGCCTCTACCCCATCCTCATCTTTTGACGTTCCCTACCCCATTGTCTACATTCCAGCCTTCCAGACCTTTTCTTCAGCTCTGTGGGTGTGCCATGTGTTTTTTTATATCTAGATTTTTATATCTGCTGTGTTTTAGTCTTTGGGGGCTGCTGTAACAAAATATCACATACCGGGTGGCTGGTAATCAACATAATTTTATATATATATATATATAAAATTTATATTTATGTATATATGTAAAACTGGTAATACCAGATAAAATAGAAAAATTCACCTTTACAAAACAAAAACACAACACACACACATTTCTATTGCATCCATGTAAAGTGTAACACCTTACCAAAAATAAAGAATTTAGATTCTGTCCGAATGCTGGCATGGGGACACCCTCACAGCAGCAAGTGCTGGGATGTCCGTGGGACAGACTCGACTGGGTCACGCATAGTTATTCAGAAATGGCTTAAGTTAAAAAGTAAGATAAAATGGGGTTGGGGAGATGTGCATAAAGCCAGAAACATTTAGGACAGGATGCACAGGAGGGTATACCTTGTTTATTTTAATACATCTCATTCGTGTGCAACCTGTGAGAAGAAATACTGTCCCAGTGTTCTGACTTACAGCAGCCTGGTGTTATTGGTGTAAATGTTATCCAAGAGATATCTAAGAAAGAAAAACAAACAAACAAAAAAAACCAACAAAAAACCCAGCTAGCCGAAGAGTAAACAAACAGGAAAACTTAATAATCACTTTCTGGTGTAAACAAAAAAGAAAATTCACTTAAGGCTCTCTGGGAAGTTTTCTGTATAGACTTTAACAGGAGGGCAAGGGGATGGGTTTCTAAGTTTCATGGTGGTTCTGAGACCTCCCTGGCCCCCACATGCCACGCAGGCTCCTCAGCACCCTCCCAGAGTCCTCCAGAAGGCAAGCTCTCTGTCCCTACAGAAACACCTGTGACCACCCTGGAAAGACGTCTGGTCTGCCCAGGCATGTCACTTCCATCCCCTGGGGGTTCCGCCATTCTGACAACTGTTTAGATATTTTTGTGTCAGTTTTGTTTAAACAACAGAAATTTATGGCTCACAGCTCTGGAGGCTGGAAGTCCAAGGTCTGTGTCCCAGTATGGTTAGTGAGGGTCCTCTTCAGGGTCACAGACTTCTCGTTGTATCCTCACATAGTGGGAGAGACTGGGGAAATTGTGGGATCTCTCTCTCTCTCTCTTTTTTAAAGATTTTATTTATTCATTTGAGAGAGAGAATGGGAGAACAGAAAGAAGCAGACTCCATGCTGAGCAGACAGTCTGATTTGGGGCTCGATCCCAGGACCGAGATCATTACCTGAGCTGAAGGCAGACGCTTAACGACTGAGCCACTCAGGTGCCCCTTTTGTGGGATCTCCTTTTAAAAGCACCAATCCTTTTTGTGAAGCCTCTACCCTGAGCCCTGAATCACTTCCCAAAGGCCTTGCCTACTAATACCATCACCTGTAGGGATTAGGATTTCAACATATGAAGGGGGGGGGGGGGGCAAACATTTAGAACACAGTGCATTGTCTTCATGATGGCATTCTTTCTCTCCCCAGCCCCTTTCCCTCATTAATTCTTACTCAGGCCTTGGTTTCAGGTTAGATGTCCCCTCTTGATGATTCTCCGTATCTGCATGTTTCTCCTCCTGTCTTTTTTTGCATCATCTTATGCTTCTATGAGAGCACTTACATGATATTATAGCTGCCTGTTTACTCATACATCTGTGTCCCCCTGTAGACTGTGAATCCTGTGAAAAAAAGATCTATTTACACCTTATTCACCCTTTTATTTATTTATTTATTTATTTATTTTAAAAAAGATTTTATTTATTTATTTGACAGAGAGAGATCACAAGTAGGCAGAGAGGCAGGCAGAGGTGTGTGTGGGCGGGGGTGGGGGGGAAGCAGGCTCCCCGCTGAGCAGAGAGCGTGATGCAGGGCTGGATCCCAGGACCCTGAGATCATGACCTGAGCTAAAGGCAGGGGCTTTAACCTACTGAGCCACCCAGGCGCCCCTTATTCACCATTTTATACCCAATGCTTTCCATAATGTCCTTGACATATATGGCTCTCAATAAATATTGTGAGTCATTGAGTCAATATCTAAAGTGTTAACAGAGCCTTAATCCTAACTGTGTGATAGAGTCCTATAACACTTCCCAGAAATGGGCCCCTGGGTGGCGCAGTTGGTTGAGCGACTGCCTTCGGCTCAGGTCGTGATCCCGGAGTCCCGGGATCGAGTCCCACATCGGGCTCCCAGCTCCATGGGGAGTCCGCTTCTCACTCCGACCTTCTCTCTCTCACTCTCTCACTCTCTCTCTTTCCTAATAAATAAATAAAATCTTAAAAAAAAAAATACTTCCCAGAAAAAGTAAGAATTCAACTAGTTCTTGAGGGTTTGGAAAGACTTCTAGGTTGGTGACAAGGAAAGATTTTTCAGGCTGTCAGTTTATATAAAAGAGGTAAACTGAAGCAAGCTTAAGTTACCAAAAAGTGAGTTTATTCAGGAGTAACAGTGAAGTTGCAACTTGGGATACTCAAACTAGCAATCTTCAGGTGAATCCACTGAGGGTTTGAGGCAGGTTATATTTATGGGAAAGGAGTGCAAAGAAGGAGGAGTTTAGCTGGAGTCCAAGTAGCAAGGTCATTGGCTTAAGGGTGGGAGGGGTTTTTGGTGGATGTTCATTGGTGAAGGGATAAGTTTCAGTTTACTATATATGAGGAATTTATGGGAAATCAGTCTCTTATTCCTTAAGTTTTATTTTCCTGAGGGTGCATGAATGAGGTTCTCCATAACATATTCTCTGGTTCTATTATAGATTTAAATCCTTTCACAAGGCAGAGAGAATAGGATGTGTAAAGGCCCTGAAACAGGAGCAGCATGGCTTGTTCAGGAAATAGTTTGTTCAGGGTATAGTTAGAGTGGTGAGAACACATGGTACTTAGTAGGGCCTGGCAACAATGAGGCTGTTATTATACACTGTGGCCAGATTGCTAAGGCCCCTGAATAATTTTGGATTTAAATGAGTAGGAAAAGATGGAACCATTGAGGAGATTTTAGCAGGAGAGTAGCGTAGTCATTTGGGTTTGAGAAAGATAATCCACGAGGTGGCTGAGTGGGTCAACCATCCGACTCTTAGTTTTGGCTCACGTCATTGTCTTGGGGTCATGAAATGGAGCCCCGCTTCGGGCTCCATGCTCAGTGAGGAGTCTGCTTGAGATTCTCTCCCTCTCCCTCTGCCCCTTCGCCCCTGTCCCTCTCTCTCTTACATAAATAAATACATCTTTTTAAAAAATAATTCACAATAACAGAGTAATTTTAGGTGGGAGAAAAACAAAATTAAGGAGTTTAGTGAGGTCACAATTATAGTGGATAATGAGATCTGGAGGTGGCCATTGGGACAAAGAAAAGGACTGGATTTGAGAGACCTTTTAGGGGTAGACCGGACAGGAATTCAGTGACCAATTGGATGCAAACAGTGAAAGAGAAGCACTGTATTATCAACTTTGAAATTGGATGCTAGGTAGGCCGATGTCACTAACCGAGCTGGTGAATATAGTTCTGTTTTAGATGAAAGAGTTTAAAGTGCTTAGGAGACAATCAGCAGGAGATGTTGAGAAGGAAACTGATGATTTGAGTCTGGAGATTAAGATTGGAAGTTGTGGGAGGCTGATTAAAGATCCCCAAAGAGATCTAGACTTTAATCTTGGAACCTGTGCATGTTACCTTATATAGCAAAAGGGATTTTGCAGACGCCATTAAGTTAGGGATCTTGAGATTAAGGTGGACCTTAAACGTAATCACAAGGATCTTTATGAGTGAGGCAGAGAGAGATGTGACTACAGAAGAGGGAATAGGGAGCAATGATGGGCGCAAAATGTTGGAGTGTGCAAGGAAGAGGTCATAATCCAGTGAATGCAAGAAGCCTCCATTAGCTAGAAGGAGCAAGGAGGGATTTCTCCCCTACAGCCTCCAGGAGAAATCAGCCCTCCTGACACCATGACTCTATCTCAGTGAAACTGACTTCAGACTTTTGCTCCAGAACTGTAAGAAAATAAAAGTGTGTTGTTTTAAACCATCAAATTTGTAGTAAGCTGGTTTTAGCAGTTAAAGGAAACTAATACAGAGGGATAGTTCAGGAAATAATTAGCAAGAAGCACCTAGAATAAAATCATTTAGGGTGAGAGAGCATGTAGGATAAGGAGCTAGAAGGACCCTAGAAGGAGATCAACTCTTAACCTTCAGACAGAGAAAGACTTCCCAAAATTCCCATTCTACAATATGACAGACTAGATATCCTGAATAATTCTCTCATTGAGGACAACTAAAAATAGTTGACAAAGTATTTTTTAGCCTTTTGAGATGCATTTTATGCTGACAGCAAAGTAGAAATACTTAGAGGTCAGTAACTAAATGCAAGTGGGGGCCCAGGAAGTAAGCAAAAACCTGGAGATGTCTTTGCCTTGAGGGCATTTTCCAAATGACTGAATACAAAGGTTAAGGTGTGCCTAAAGTGAGAAGTCTAAGCATAGACCCCTCTGCTTTAACCTAGGTCTCCAAAAGACTACTTTTGTGTAAAGATGAACTACAAAGAAACCTACTCCATCCCCCGACATTCCCCAGCAAGTTGCAAGGAAAATTACCTGCCTTGAGAGTTGACTGTGAATGGAAGGAGAGAAAAAAAACTGAGAATCTATAACATAGCCAGCATTCACACAGGCTTGTAGCCCAAATTTACACCATATCTGGGAGTCCAAAAAAACTGAAGTCAAGAATTAAAGTAAACCTTAATGTGTAGTTTCTAGGCACCTAGAAGAAACAGATACAAATCTGTTCTAAAGGAACCCATCTCCAAATAAAGGCTTCAAAGAATTCCCATCTGTAAATTCTA
>CM052811.1:67344668-67354932 GCA_028533885.1 Nasua narica
ACATTAGTTATTGGAATTACCAGGCATAGAATATAAAATATGTCAAATACGTTTAAATAATTAAGAGAAAGAATTGAAAATATACATAAAACATGACCAAACAAAACAAACAAACAAAAAAAAACATGACCCAGCAGATTTGAAAAAAGACTCAAAAAGAAATTCTAGAAGTTTAAAATATAGACATACCTTGGAGATATGGTGAGTTCAGTTCCAGACCACCTCAATAAAATGAATATTGCAATAAAACAAAGGAATTTTTTGGTTTCCCAGTACCTATAAAAGTTATGTTTACACTATACTGTAATCTATTAAGTGTACAAGAGCAGTATGTCTAAAAAATGTACATACTTTAATTTAAAATACTTTATTGCTAAGAAAATGCTAACAATCATCTGAGCTTTCTGAGTGAGTTGTAATCTTTTTGCTGGTGGAAGTTCTTGCCTTGATATTGATGGCTGTTGACTACTCAGGGTGGTGGTTGCTGAAGGCTGGGGTGACTGACAGTTTCTTAAAATAAGACAACAATGAAGTTTGCCACATCAATGGACTCTTCCTTTCATGAACAATATCTCTGTACCGTGCAATACTGTTTGATAGCATTTTACCCACTTTAGAACTTAAAAATTGGAGTCCATCCTCTCATATCCTGCCACTGCTTTATTGACTTTATTGTGTGATGTTCTAACTCCTTCACTGTCATTTCAGTCTTCCCAGCATCTTCACCAGGAGTAGGTTCCAACTCAAGAAACCACTTCCTTGCGATCCACAAGAAACAACTCCTGATCTGTTCAGATTTTATCATGAGATTGCAGCAATTCAGTCCCATCTTCAGGCTCCACTTTTAGTTCTAGTTCTCTTGATATTTTCACCACATCTGCAGTTCCTTCCTCTACGATGTCTTGAACTCTTCAAAGTCATCCATGAGGGTTGAAATCAGCTTCTTCCAAACTCCTATTCATATTGATATTTTGACCGCTTCCCATGAATCATGAATGTTGATTGGCATCTAGAATGGTGAGTGGCATCTAGAATGGTGAATGCTTTCCAGAAGGTTTCAGTTTGCTTTGCCCAGATCCATCAGAGTAATCAGTATCTGTAGCAGCTCTAGTCCTATGAATATATTTCTTCACTAATAAGGCTTGAAAGTGGAAAATACCCCTTGTTCTAGGAGCTAAAGAATGAATGTTAGCATGAAACCAACATGTACATGTATATCTCATTGTACATCTTAATTGGAGTTGTTTTTTTTAAGTAGGCTCCCTACCCAACGTGGGGCTTGAACTCCTGACCCTGAGATTAAGAGTCACATGCTCTATCAGCCGAGCCAGCCAGGTGCCCCTCAATTAGAGTTCTTGGGTGAGTGGGTATGTTGTCAATGAGCAGTAATATTTTAAAGGGAGTCTTTTTTTCTGAGCAGTGAGTCTTAGCAGTGGACTTAAAATATTCAGTAAACCATGTTGTAAACATACTGCCATTCTGGCTTTACTGTCATTTCTAGAGCACAGGCAGAGGAGATGGAGTATAATTCTTAAGGGCTTTAGGATTTTCAGGATGGCAAATGAGCATTACTTCATCTTTAAGTCACCAGCTGCACTAGCCCCTAACAAGGTAGTCAGCCTGTCCTTTGAAGCTTTGAAGCCAGGTATTGACTTCTCCTCTCTAGCTATGAAGGTCCTAGATGGCATTTTCCTCTGATAAAAGGCTGTTTCATCTACATTGAAAATTTGTTGTTTAGTGTAGCCGCCTGCATTAATGATCTTAGACTTTCTGGAGAACTTGCTGCAGCTTCGACATCGGTATTTGCTGCTTCACCTTGCACTTTTATGTTACAGAGATTGCTTCTCAAACCTCACCAGCCACCCTCTGCTAGCTTCATACTTTTATTCTGCAGCTTCCTCACCTCTCAGAGCCTTCATAGAATCCAAGAGAGTTAGGGTCTCGCTCTGGATTAGGTTTTGGCCGAGGAGAATGTTGTGGCTAATTTGATTTGCTATCCAGACCACTAAGACTTTCTCCATATCGATGATAATGCTGTTTTCCTTTTTATCATTCTTGTGTTGCTGGAGTAGTACTCTTTATTCCCTTTAAGAACTTTTCCTTTGCATTCACAACTTGGCTAACTGGTTCAAGAAGCCTAGCTTTTGTCCTATCTCAGCCCCTGACACGTCTTCCTCACTAAGTTTAGTCATTTCTTGCTTGTGATAACATATGACTCCTTATTTCACTTGAAAACTTAGAGCCCATTGTAGGGTTATTATTAATTGGCCTAATTTCAACATTGTGGTGTCACAGGGAATAGGGAGGCCTAAGGAGAGGGAGAGAGACAGGGGAATGACTATTCAGTAGAGCAGTCAGAGCACACATGGTGGTTCATGGAGCCCGAAAAGAATTACAAAGTTGCATCAAAGATCACTGATCACAGATCACCATAACAAACACAATAATAATAAAAAAGCTTGAAATATTCTGAGAATTACCAAAATGTGACATAGATACATGAAGTGAGCAAATGCTATTGGAAAAATGGTGCCAATAGATGTGCTCACTGTACGGTTGTCATAAACCGTCAATTTGTAAGAACACAGCATCTGCAAAATCAATATAGTAAAATGAAATAAAGCAAGGTCTGCCCAATATTTGAAATAAAAAACACAATGGATGGATTTAATAGCAGAATAACCATAGCTGGAGAATGGATAGGAATGATAGAACCACAAAATTTTACATAATGTAGTCTAAAGAGATGGAAAATATGAAAGAAGTTATAAATCGTGGAGATATATATAGGAAATGTAACAATCATTTAAGTGGAGTTCCAGGCAGGCAGTAGATGATGGAAGGGATAAAAGTAATAATTGAAGGGAAAGTGGCTGAGACTTTCCAAGAAATGACAAACCACAGATTCAAAAAGCCCAACAATCCTAATAAGGATAAATAAAAGGAAATTTATACTTAGACACATTCTAGCAAAATTTCAGAATACTATAAACAAAGAAAAAATGTAAAAGCAACCAGAGGGGAAAAAAGGCGGATGACTTTCAACAGGACAATAGTTAGGCTTCTTAACAACTACGGGAGGCAGAAAAAGGTTGAAATCTTTAGTGTGCGGGAAGAAAATTACTGTCGGGGCGCCTGGGTGGCTCAGTTGGTTGAGCAACTGCCTTCGGCTCAGGTCATGATCCTTGAGTTCCGGGATCGAGTCCCACATCGGACTCCCAGCTCCACGGGGAGTCTGCTTCTTCCTCTAACCTTCTCTCCTCTCATGCTCTCTCTCACTTTCTCTGTCTCTCAAATAAATAAATAAAATCTTAAAAAAAAAAAAAAAAACTAAATATAAAAAAAAAAAAGAAAATTACTGTCAACCTAAATTTATATATTATCTTTCAAGAACAATGGAAAAAGCAGACATCCTCAAACAAGTAAACAAAAACAGAGTTTGCCCCCCACACATTCTCACTAAAGGAAATTCTAAAGGCAGAAAGAAAGCATAGATGGAAGGTCAGAGATGAATAAAGGCATGAGGATCAAGGAAAGTGCTAAATATGTGGTTAATTGTAAATATCAGCTAAAAAGAGCAACCATAAGAATAATCTTTTAAGAAATTAAAGAATAACTGGAAATGAAATACACAACAATCTATTGCCTATAAGTTTGGAGAAGAGTGATCAGAGTTAAAGTATTCTGTAATTTTTATTGTTGAGGAGAATGGTAAAGATATTAAGTATCCAAGTTAAAATTTGTAGCATAACCACCACTTAACTAAAAAGGAAAAAAGTAGAAAGAAAAAAGTAATCCAGACCAAAAAATCAAATGAGAACAGAAAAAAATATTAGATGTTGAAGACACATAAAAAGCACAAAATAAGATGGAGAAATAAATTCAAATATGTCAGGAATTAAAATAACCAAAAATAGGGGCATCTGGGTTGTTCAATTAGGTGAGTGTCCAACTCTTGATTTCGGCTCAGGTCATGATCTCAGGGTCATGAGATCAAGCCCCAAGTGGGTCTCTCTACTGGGCATGGAGCCTGCTCGAGATTCGAGATTCTCTCTCTCTCTCCCTTTCCCTCTGTGCCCCACCCCCACTCTTTCTCTCTCTCTCTCTCTCAAATAAATAAATAAATATTTAAAAAAAACAAAAACAAAAACAGACTATCTGCTCAACTTAGAAGGCCAAATATTTACAGATGGTATGTATAATGTATATTATATATATATGCATTCTCTTCTAAAGAATTCAGCTATATTCTTCTATTTAAGTTACATTTAAAACATAAGGATTCAGAAAAATTAGAATAAGAGTATGCAAAAAAATTATACCATACAGACACTAACAAAAAACTGTTGGTGTTGGTATATTAATATCAGACAAAATAGTCTTTAAGACATAAGGCTTTAAAGAGAATCATTTCATTAAGGATAAAAGGTTCAGATCTATAGGAAGATGTAAGAAGTTCTCTAAACTTGGAAGTACTTAGATCAAGCTGACAAAATCAGTGAGGAGGTGGAAGATGAGAACAACATAATAAGCTCGGTCTAATTCGAGTAAGTATTTAGAACATCGCACCTAACAACTACAGAATACACATTTTTTTCAAGCAGTATTATGGAGTATTTTTGAAAATAGACCACATTCTGAGTTATAAAGTAAATATCAACACTTATCAGAAGATTGAAATCATACAGACCACAGTTTATGACCATAATGCAATTAAATTAGAAATCAGTAACAGAAAGATAACTAGAAAAAGCCGATATGTGGAAAATTAAGATATCTTCTAACTTGAGGGCCAAAGAAGAAATCGTAGAAATTAGAAAATACTTAGAATGTGTGATGACAAAAATACTATAAATTAAGATGTATTAGGAAAGATGAAAGCCTAACAATAAGCTAAGAAGCTAGAAAAACAATAATGAAGTAAAAAATAAATAAAAGAATGGAAATGATAAATTTAACAGTAGTAATCAATGAAAGAGGGAAACATAAGAAAGGATTAACAAGGCCCCAAATTCTTCCTTTGAAAAGCCTTTTACACATAAGTATTAAGAGACATCATAACTACAGTTGAGGCAGACAATTAAATGGTTAAAAAGAAGGATCATGAACAACTTTAAGGTTACGAATTGGAAAATTTAGAGAAATGGGTAAGTTCCCAGAAAAATACATCAAAACTTTTTTAAGAGGAAATAGAAAAAAATAGTTAAAAACATTTTTTAAAGAAAATAAATGGGTTATATAAAATTGTCCCACAAAGTAAAAATCATGACCATATCAATTTTTTTGGTTGCAGTTTTCCTTTTTAAATGTTTTTTATTGTAATAATTTTCAATCATGCAAAAAAAGAGAAGGGAACTTCAATAGTTATCAGCATTTACTTTTCCTTTTCATTCAAACTCCTCCCCCCAACTGTAAAGAAACTTTTAATTTTTTATTTTTATTGAAGTATAGCTGACAATGATACATTAGTTTCAGCTATAATATAGGGATTCGAGAAGTCTGTAGGTTGTCCTATGACCATCTGTCACCATACAATACTATTACAATATCATTGACTATGTTTTCTATGCTGTGCCTTTTATCCCTGGGACTTATTCAGTCCATAACTGGAAGCCTCCTACTCCCTTTCTTCCATTTTGCTCATCTCCCATCCCCCTCCCCTCTGGCACCATCAGGTCTCTGTACTTATGGATCTGTTTCTACTTTTTGTTTATTTATTCATTTGTTTTTTTTAGATTACACATATAAGTGAAATCATGGTATATGTCTTTCTCAGTTTGACTTATTTCATTTAGCATAATATCCTCTAGATCCATCCATGTTGTCTCAAATGGCACCATCTCATCTTTTTTTTATAGCTGTGCAATATTCCATAATATTCCATTATAGTCTGTGGGAGATATATATATATATGATGTGATATATATATCACACCTTTATCAGTGGACACTTGGGTTTATTTCATACTTTGGGTATTATAAGTAATGTTGCAATAAACATAGGGGTGCATGTATCTTTTTGCATTAATGCTTCCATTTTGTTTGGGTAAATACTAGCAGTCGAATTACTGGATCATTCTATATAGTATTTCTATTTTTAATTAATTTTTTATTTTGAAATAAATTTAGACTTACTGAAAATTTCCAAAAATAATACCAAGTGGGGCACCTGGGTGGCTCATTCGTTAAGTGTCTGCCTTAGGCTCATGACCCCAGGGTCCTGGGATCGAGCCCCAAATCGGACTCCCTGCTCAGCGGTAAGCCTGCTTCTCCCTCTCCCACTCCCCCTGCTTGTGTTCCCTCTTTCGCTCTGTCTCTTTCTGACAAATAAATAAAATCTTTAAGAAAAAATTGGGGGCGCCTGGGTGGCTCAGTGGGTTAAAGCTTCTGCCTTCAGCTCAGGTCATGGTCTCCGGGTCCTAGGATCGAGCCCCGCATCAGGTTCTCTACTCAGCAGGGAGCCTGCTTCCCCTTCTCTATCTGCCTGCCTCTCTGACTACTTGTGATCTCTCTCTCTCTCTGTCAAATAAATAAATAGAATCTTTAAAAAAAAAAAATTGTACCAAGAATTCCTGTATACCTTTTACCAGCTTACCCTGTTGTTAATATTTTACATAATCATAATACAATTAATCAAAACTAAGATGTAAACCTTGATGCGATAGTACTAACTAATCTTCAAACTATATTTGAATTTCTCAAGTTCTTCCATTAACGTTCTTTTTCTTATCTAAGATCCAACTAAGAGTCTCCTACACCCGTAATAGTTCCTCAAGACCCGATAGGTTTACTGGCGAGGTCTAACAAATATTTAGGAGACGAATAATTCCAGTCTTTCACAAACTATTCCAAAGGTAAAAAAGTGGAAATGCTCCATAGCTCATGTTATGAAGTTAGCGTAACTTTGATACGTGAGGCCAATCTCACTTATGAACACTGTTACAAAGAATCTAGTCAAAATATTAGCAAATCAAACTCTCAAGTACATGGAAAATTAATAAATCATAACCAAGGTGGATTTACTCCAGGAATGCAAAGTTAGATTAACATTAGATAACCAGTTAATGAAATAAATTTATCGAAGGTAGAAAATCATGACTATCTCAACAGGTACAAAAAATTTTAAAATTCAGCATATGGTCTTGATAACAGTTCTTTTTTTAAATTGAGGTGTAATTGACATACAACATTATATTTCAGATATTTATAATATAATGATTCGATATTTGTGTATGTTGCAAAATGATCACCACAGTAAATCTGCTTAATATACACCACAGTACATAGTTAACAGAATTTATTTTTTCTTGTGACGAGAACTTTTGCTTAACTATCTTAGCAACTTCCAAATATGCAATAGAGTATTATTAACTATAGTTACTGTGTTTCACTTTACACTCATGACTTGTTTACTTTATAACTAGGAATTTGTACCTTTCAATTCTCCTCACCCAATTTGCTCACTCTCTACCCCCTCATGCTTCTGGTAACCACCAGTCTGTTCTCTGGATTGATGAGCTTGGTTTTTGTTTTTATTTTCAGATTTCATGTATAAGTGAATTCATATGGAGTTTATCTTTCTCTGTCTGACTTATTTCACTTAGCATAATGCCTTCAGGGTCCATCCATGTTGTCGCTAATGGCAAAATTTCATTCTTTTTTATGGCTGAATAATATCCCATTGCATATATATACACCACATTTTCTTTATCCGTTCATCCATTGGTGGATACTTACGTTGTTTCCATATAGTGGGTATTAACAATTCTTAAACTAATAATAGAAGGAAATTCTTATTCTGATAGAGGATATCTACCACAATATACAGCAAACATGATACTTAATGGGGAAACATTGAAAATATTCCCTATAAGATTAGGAAAGAGCCAATACTAGTATTACTACTTCTATTTAACACTGCACTGGAGAAACTAGCTAACTCAAAAAAGCAAGAACAAAAGAAGTGAAAGTATCATTGCCTACATTCTCCACCAAAAATGTAAAAATAAATATAAATAGGGGCATGAGGTTGGCTCAGTCAGTTAAGCATCTGCCTTCAGTTCAGGTCATAATCACAGAGTCCTGGTATTGAGCCCCACATTGGGCTCCCTGCTTGGCGGGGAGCCTGTTTCTTCCTCTCCATCTGCCTGCTGCTCCCCCTGCTTGTGCTCTATCGTTCTCTCTCTCTGCCAAATAAATAAATAAAATCTTTATATATTATATATTATTTTATATATTTATATACATTTTAATGTATATATTTATATATACATATATATTTAAACATTTTATATATATATATATATATATATATATGAAAGTATATACATGGCTTAAAAGGAACAAAACTCTCATTATTCACAAATGATATATGGCCATCCGCAAATGATATATGACCAACCATGTACAAAATCCCACAGATATACAAATGATGAATATTAATGAGAAATTTTGGCCAAATTGTTGCTTACAAAATCAATAGACAAAAATTACATTTTTATCCACTAGCAACAATATAGTTTGAAAATATAAAATTGAAAATATACCACTTAAACACTATCAACAATATCAAGTACCTTAAATAAATCTAGCAAAATAAGTACAAAACCTTTATGGAAAAAAGTATAAGGTTTTATTAAAGAAACATTGAAGAAATGAAGAGATAAACCATTTCACGGATGGCAGGGCCACCAGAATGGTGTGGACATACTGGTTTTGGGAGATTCACACTCATTTTGGACTAAGGACAAGGTTGGGACTTTAGGGTGTCCCTGGTCCACCACTGACTTGGGCTTCTGCTGCGTGTATCAACCCTGCATGTTCCCACCCAGTATACAGAACCCAACGGCAGAGGGCTGTGGTGGGTTTCCTATACCCTGCGGCATACCCTCCTCCCCTCATCACTGTCACCCCACTTCTACCACAGATTCTGGGCCACATGTGGTCTTTAAAGCCTAATGAGTTTAAGAGAAGACAAGATCAGAAGATGTTCTGTGCTCTTGCTATAAAATTCCTGTCTGTAAACGAATTATAGAAACAAATTACTGTTCACATTTTTCTTCATACTCTGAACTCACATTTGTGGTCATCACCAACAAAGCACAGAAACAACTTTTTAGAGAGTGGCTAGCAGCCCGTATTCACAAATGACATGATAGATGATGCAGCCTTATGAATAATTGTATAGTCAGTATTAAATACAATAAATGGTACTAGGGAACCGCAGAGGTAAGGAATCTATGTAGTTTAACTACTAGCAGGTTCCAAAGAACCTGCGAATAGCAACAGTGTTGCTACCCTTTTCCTGCTGTGGGACATATTAAATTAACCAGGAACAACTCAATTGAGGAGAGAAAACATAAAGAGATGGTATCTAGACTCTACAAGGAATCTTCATCTGCACTGATTGGACAACACACAAATACTTTATATCTTTTCTGTCAGTTATTTTAAATCTTCATTTGTAAACCCTTATTTCTCATATTGACCCATAAATTTTGTAATGCAATTTTAAAATCAAGCTTTTTATATGGAGAGGGACCTGGCAAAAAAAATATATTTGATTGTGGCCCCACACATCATAGGGGTAGCTCTGAGTACTTGATGTTTATGTAACATTACCTCTTTTACTTTTATGGTTAGCTTTAAATAGTCTGCTTATGGACATAATGATTGTATTTTTTTTTCTATGTTTTTGCCTCTCAGTTGATTACAGACCCCAGTCATTTCTCCCTCTTTCCTTTCTTCCCTCTCTGCCCCTCCTCCCCTGACAATAGAAAGGCTTAAATGGAATCTTTCCATCATTTACTCCTTGTTACTAGGTCAGGGTTTGTTTTCAAGCTCTGTCAAGGGTTATTTCCACTACAAAGTCCTGGTCTCCTATATCAGCTGGACCCCTTATTTTGGGGGGTGCTGAGTAATCCCCCCTCCCCCTCATTATCTTCAGCAGCTATTCTAAACTTCAAGCTCTTTTCCTCATATTTTGGCTAAAAGTTATTCCCTTCCCCCATTTATAATAAGTGAATTTGTCTCTTACCTAATATATACACACGTACACTCCTACTTCCTGATAAACCCCCAACTTTTATCACCATCAATTAGCTTTTCCTACCCTTTCCTTCCATTTCCCTGTAAGTAGTGTGTGAATCACTGTGATTAAATACTCCAAAGTGTTCTGATTAAACCCCCTCCTGCCTAGTCAGAAACCTCATGTTTTCAATCACCCTCCTTCTTTCCTTCTCTCTCTCTCTCTCTCTCTCTCTCTC
>CM052811.1:67355432-67429542 GCA_028533885.1 Nasua narica
CACACACACACACACACACACACACACACACACACACAAACACCAGTCTCCAACTTCCCCCTCTCTGAATACTCTTTCCTCCCAATAAAACAAGTTGAAAAATGTTAACAGTAAACAAATGAACAAGCAACTCTTCCTCAACCCAGTGTCCCTCCCAAAACCATGGCACCATATCCTATTGTGAACTGCATGTCCCAGCACCATTCACAGAATCAACATGGTGAATAAAGTCTCCTAGGATTGATTACTGCAAAGCTGGAGTGACTGCCTGCAGTGGCCCTCTTCAAATTGTTTCCTTCCCTTATGGTCATTCTTCTTGGAAAAAAAGAGAGAGGCTCTACTTGCTGTTTCTTCTTCCTCATCTTCTCTTCACCCTTTACCTGTATGCAATCTGACTTCTGCCCCTACCACCTCTCTGTAATGGTTCGTGCTTGGGCCAATGGTTTCTTATCATCAAATCAAATGGACATTTTTTGCCTTTATCTTACCCAATGGTTATTTGAAGTTGTAGACCATTCCTTTCTTCAAACTCCTTCTTTAACTTTCATCCTTTTCTAGTTTTCCTTCATCTTACTTTGCTGACCAGTTCTCCTCAAATTCCTTCAAGAACTTTAGTTCCTGGCCCTGTTTAGATCTCAGTGTTCTCTGGGGTTATGTCCTAGAATCTCTATTCCTTCACCTTTTCCAGTTTGCTTGGATGACATAGTTGAAATGCTTGGCTTTACCTATAGTGGGGTCACATTTTGAAACAGGGGGTTTGGGAGAGGGGATGGAGAAGAAGATTCTAAAGTCAAGTGAAGGTATAATATAATTTACCCTTTGAATAGTCCATGAGCACAGTATAGCATCATCTCCCATAAGTCCAGATAGTTTTTCCTCCAACTTTGGAAGAGACTATTGAGTTTCAGCTAAGAACTCAACTTGGGTTTAGGACCATAAATGTTTAAAAAAAAAAAAAAAAAGATATTGGTGCAGTTGGCTGGCTCAGCTCATAGAGCATCTGGCTCTTGATCTCAGGGTCATGAATTTGAGCCACATGTTGGGTGTTAGAGATTACTTTAAAAAATAAGTATAGTATATCTTTAAATAAGAGACCAATACTCAGTATAGGGGAATGTTCAGCACAGGGAACCTGAAACCTGCTAAGAGTTCTGCTGGTTTGGGGACATATGCTATATGGCAGGAATGATGAGAAAAGTCCTTCTGTCATTTTAATTATTGATTTTTTTTATCGTATTTGTTTTCACAAAGATATGTAGTTGGATTTGCATAAGCAAAGTGTGCATGTGAACTCTACTACCTGTACGCAAACAACTCTCCTGTCTGTATCTCCAGTCTGGTCTTCTGCGACAAGGCCCCAAGGCTGGAAATCCCCTTTACAGGCTGATTGTCCCTTCGTATTGACACTCTTTAGACTAGACTCAAGACAGTGACAGTGCAGTAGGTCCTTTCAATGTGATGGTGAAGTGTTGTTTAACTGGTTTACCCAGTAGGGGCGCCTGGGTGGCTCAGTGGGTTAAAGCCTCTGCCTTCGGCTCAGGTCATGATCTCAGGGTCCTGGGATGAGCCCTGCATCGGGCTCTCTGCTCAGCAGGGAGCCTGCTTCCCCCCCCTCTCTGCCTGCCTCTCTGCCTACTTGTGATCTCTCTCTCTCTGTCAAATAAATAAATAAAATCTTTAAAAAAAATAAAAAATAAAATAAAATAAGTTAAAAAAATAGGTCTACCCAGTAATTATTTCATTGGGGAATGTACCACCATTGTAGTTTTTTATTATCATTGGAATTTGTACATTAAAGGCTCACACTCTGCAGTTACATGTTAACTTGCAGATTTGTGCCTGGTAGAGATGCAAATGGTTCTGTCCCATAGAAGAGGTAATCTCAAGATTTTATTGCTCTTAACACTACCCAGATCTGTCTTTGACTTAAAAGAATAAAAAGCTAATTTTGATTTCTCTTCTGATGGCCTCTATAAACCCCCCATTCCTCAAGTCTCTTGGAACCAGCTTAACTAAATTACTGATTCCCTTATTATTTAATGAGTTAAAATCTTTGACCAGTGTTCATTCTATATTAATATGAGAGTCACATTTTTAACTTTTTAAAAATTATGCTTTGACCCCATGCAGCTACTGATAAATTCTCTTCCAAATCACTTATCTGATCATATTATTTCTCTGTTTATTTACCTTAATGGCTCCCTGTAGGCTTAAAGACTGATGTTTATACTCTTTAACTTGCTACTTGCTTATCATTCATGGCCTGGGCCCTGCCTACTTTTCCTTCTTTTTCTTAAAAAAGATTGTATTTATTTATTTCTCAGAGAGAGAGAGAGAGAGTACATACAGGGGGTACAGCAAGGAGAGGGAGAAGCAGGGGAGGAGAAGCAGCTCCCCAATGAGCAGAGAACCCAATGTGGGACTCAATCACAGGACCCTGGGATCATGACCTGAGCCAAAGGCAGACACTTAACCAACTGAGCCACCCAGGTGTCCCACTCTGCCTACTTTATAGCCAATCTCTTGACACCCTCAACAAACACTCTGTGTTCTAACCACAAACGCTACTAAACAAGGAACACTTTTTCTGCCTGCATGCTGGTTTCTTCATCTGGAACTCCTCCTTCATTCCATCCCCACTATCCTTTCTTCTTTCTCCTCCCTTCTATCTTATCCTTCAAGATTCAGCCCAGGTATCACCTCCTGTAGAAGCCTCCCCTGAGAACCTTCCCAGGTCAGGTGCTCCTCTCCTGTGCTGTCCTTACCGCCCTTGCAATGCCCACCATACCCTCTACAGTGCTTCATTTACCTGCCTGTTTCTTTTTTTTTTTTTTTAAAGATTTTTATTTATTTATTAGAGAGCGAGAGACTGAGAATGAGAGGGGAGAAAGTCAGAGGGAGAAGCAGACTTCCCGCAGAGCCGGGAGTCTGATATGGGACTCGATCCCGGGACTCCGGGATCATGACCTGAGCCGAAGGCAGTTGCTCAACCAACTGAGCCACCCAGGCGCCCTACCTGCCTGTTTCTGAAACTAAAGCTGAATTGTTAGCTCTTAAGCTTAGAACTGAAGTGAACATTTCTTAAGTACTTAGGCTTTGACTGTGCTATTGAGAAAATGATCTATTTGCCTCATCT
Organism: Nasua narica; assembly: GCA_028533885.1. Classification (NCBI taxonomy): domain Eukaryota; kingdom Metazoa; phylum Chordata; class Mammalia; order Carnivora; family Procyonidae; genus Nasua; species Nasua narica. The sequence continues at coordinate 67,358,569 of CM052811.1, forward strand.
GCCTCAGCCAAGAATAAATTCTTGTAGTCCAATTACGTTGAGTTTATATAGCCAACCATGTGCTAAACATAAGCAAAGTTCGATGGAGCCTCTTTCCAGTGAAACCAGCTCCTAAACTTAACCACTATTACATACATTATGTTTCTTGATTCCTTCTTAATGTTATAGACAGTGAAAGAAAGTAATAAATTTTTTATCATCCTTTTGTCTGACAGAGGCTGTTCCATGCTTTACAATCATAAACTTCCCAAACATATATTCATTAAAATATTCAGAATTTTATTTAGACTTCAAGTTTTGCCTACAGTCAAAAGAAACAGTATTTATAATCATGAAAGTAGTCCCATTCCTGCTCCCCACCCCCAAGATATCTAGAGGAAATTCTCTCTTGCTGTTTTTAAGGCCAAGGCTTCCACCAGATGTTAAGTGTTCATGGCCCTGTGATAATAGCGTGTGCCACAGCCTTATCCAGCCTGTCATGTGGGCCTCTACTAGACTTTCCTTTCCACCCCTTCATACTGTGGCTCCTCTGCCCACGAGACATTTCATTGTGTGATTTCCTGTTGACAAATGTCTTTCTTGTGCTTTTCTAAATGCTGTTCTGTCTGGAGCAAGTTTGTTCCCTTTGGCGGAAAACACTATTCATGAGAAAAAAATTCTAATGAAAAAAATCCTTGACTTTAGTGCTGAGTATCAGCAACCTAAGGAAAAGGACAACTGCATGAGGATTAGAACTTTATACATGTCATTGACTTCAGGCTCCAACCAAAGCAAAGACGGCATCTGGGTAAATCCTCTTATGCTTTAACTAACTCTGAGCCACCCCCCAGGTGTCAAGGTTCATGGTAAAATGTGTTCAATCTGTGCCCTGAAGTACTTTGAGCCTCTAAATCTTTGAAAGAGTGTTTTACTCTTTCACTGTAGGGTAGAAAAGCATTCTCAGGAAAGGTGAAATAGAGTTACTTGAGAGTCTTTTGCTAGGTTCCTTATTTCTCTAGATAAGCACCTCCTCCTATGAATGGATACTTCTCAGAAGATTTTAAAAACACAGTCTCAGATATGAATGTTTCTGCCTATTTGCACTGGGATTGGTTGGATGAGCGGTTCTCTAACTAAGTTCTAAGAGTCCTAATGGGTCTTTGGAAATCCTTCAGGATCAAGGGAGCTAAGTAGATGGAGCTTCTGACTCCAGTTGCAATATGAGCAGCTCTGTTTTTGTCCATTTTATATAAATTGGGCTCTAACACATATTTTATTTGAAAAAAGAGTTCCACTGTTAAAGATAGGTTTATAAAAAGAAAACAGAACTAGAATACTTTTTCTGGATTGAGTAATTAGCTTACACTCCATGAAGATAAAGTAGACTTAAGATACTGATATTGCTGCTAATGCAAAGTGGTGACACATTTATGTTTTTACTCATTATACTACAGATATCTGTGGAACTTCTCCTATATGTAAAGCAATGTGCTAGTTGCTGGAATAGAACTGTAAAAATAGGCATATACCTGCCTCATGGGCTGTGTAGTCTAGTGGAAAGACGGGCAACAAGTAATTAGTGTGCATTATGATAACTAGGTCTGGGGCGGGGAGGGAGTCAAGAAAAGCTTCTGAATGTTAGCAAAGCAAAAGTAAGGAAGTAGGAGTGTTCAGGAAATGGGACTTGAATATATAAAAAGCCTGTGAGTGAGAGAGACGCTGGCTCTCTTGAAGAATTGGGAAAAAAAATATATTAACTCTGGGGTGTAGAGTGCAAATTAGAGAAACCTTGTAAGCTGTCTTAAGGAGTATAGACATTAACTTCAGAGCCATGGGAAACAGCAGGGCAAAACAATCAGATTTCTGTTTTTAAAAGCTACTCTGGCTGTAGGGTAGAGAGTGGAATGAAGAGGAACAGAGTGGGGAACCGGAGGAAAAGGCAATTAGAGTGTTCTGAGACATGGGGGTTCCCAGGTCAAGGGATGTGTAGCGAGATGTGGCCAGAGATAATACAGAATTAGTTTCCACTGGGCCTGATAATTGATGGGTTGGGTGTTGGGTATGGAAACGGGAGTGTCAAGGATGCTATTCAGTTTTCTGGCTCAGGCAACTGAGTGGATAGTGGAGCCATTCATTGAGACAGGAACTCAGCGAGGATTCCACATATATGTGAGATCATACAGTATTTGTCTTTTTCTAACTTATTTCAGTTAGCATCATGCCCTCAAGGTTCATCCATGTTATTGCAAGATTTTCTTCTTTTTTAAAAATAGCTTAATAATATTCCATTATGTATATATACTATAATTTTTTTTAACCATTCATCTATTGATGGGCACTTAGGTTTTTTCCATAACTTGGCTATTAACAAAGATGTTGCAATGACACGGTGGGGAGTATAGAGTGAACTTATTTCTTTGAGTTACCGATTTCATTTTCTTTGGGTATATACTCAGAAGTAGAATTGCTGGGTCATTTGATGGTTTCATTTTTAATTTTAAACATTTTTATTATTGAAGTATTGTTGACATACCATGTTATATTAATTTCAGGTGTAAAACAGTGATTTAACAGTTCCATAAACATTAGACTGTGCTCACCATGATGAGTGTAGTTACCATCTGCCACCATATAACATTTCAATATTATTGACTATATTCCCTATACTGTGATTTTCATCTCCATATTGTTTTATAACTAGAAATTTGTACCTCTTAATCCCCTTCACTTATTTCACTTAGCCCCCCTCCCAAATTTTTAATTTTTGTGGAACATGCTTATTGTTTTCCATAATGGCTATACCAATTAATATTTTCACCAACAGTGCATAAAGGTTCTCTTTTTCTCCACATCCTTACCAGCATCTGTTATTTCTTGTCTTTTTGATGATAGCCACTCTTAACGAGTGTGCGGTAATATCACAGTTTTGAGTTGCATTTCCCTAATAATTAGTGATGACCAATACTCTTGTGACAAGAGAAAAATTATTTGTGACAGAGAAAGATTACTTGCAATTTATAATAATACCCAACTGATTCCAGAGAAAGTTCTCTGTTTGGTGAACAAAGGATGGATGTGAAGGTACAAGATTAAGAGAGTTCACTAAATTGTTCTGCATTAGAAAATTTTTATTATTTTTTGCAGGAAGTAGAGGGGGATGGCAGGGACAAGGAATAATGCTATGATATCTAGAACCAGAGAAAACTTGGGGATTATGTGAGGACAAGATTAAAGGGAGAAGAAATCAGGGGGAGAACTGAGATGTTTAATAGGAGTTTCTATTAAAGTTTGCCATATGGTACTTGATTATAACCCTTTCACGCATCTCTCCATGAAATCTACAATAATATCTTGGAAAGTTAAATTTGTTCTTATTGAGTCTAGAAGTGCTGAGTCCTACTCAAGGTGTCTGCGAGCCCAGGACAAGGCTGCCTTTGAGGCCCAGGCATATGTGGGTCACAATCCTTAGACATCGGCAACTTCTCCTATGGCTGAAGATATGCAGTGTTTTAAAAAAGCAGAATGCGGGAACAAACACCTGAAAACCATCATCCTTGGGCCGAAAACAAAATAGCTCAGCTCTGAGGGATGAAAGTAGAGTTTCATCTGGCAAGGTACACAAAATCCAGAATATTTCAGCTTAATCCATAACTTTCCTATGTATCTCAGAAAGGGTTATAGAACTTCTACCCCACACCTTCCTGATCTGGACAATGTCACTTGTTCAGAACATTTACCTGATGCTGCAAAATTTGTGTGAAAAGTCAAAGAATAAAACAGTATTCAGGAAATCCTAAGGCACAGGCTTTCAATTGATTGGGAGCTCTTTCCATGCCCAGAAAATGAGCAGCAGCTTTTGGAGTTCATTGTGAGGTGACAGGGTAATGGGCTAGATTTTCAGAGCTTCCAGCAGAGCCCGTGGTCCCATTCAGTATCATGGCCTTACTTTCCCACAGTTCTCTTTGCTTTTTCACAGTAGAACAGGGCCTATTAGGAAGAAGTAGCTTTTAAGGAAAAGATCACAGGAAAATATATGCCTTGAAAAACTGATAGGAGTGGAAATTGGATGTAGATAAAGAGGACAGAGTTGAGGAGAGAGTCCAGGAAGCTTTTAAGATCTGAGAGCTGTGTGCAGGGTACTGCTTTGAAATAATGGCTACTCAAATGAATAAAGCTGCAGGAATGTGTTGTGGGAAGTTAATTGCTTCAATTGCTGCCACTTCTAGAGCAGCTACTATTTTAATTGGACAACTGCTTTCTGTAGGATGACTAACAGGTACAAATGAGTGGATGGTGCTCTACAGCAAGGATAACATAAAGATAGCCCGGAATGCGCCATAGTGAGTCATCACATGAGCCAACTCAAAAAATTGAGCATTATAATGTAGAGGAAAGAACATAAGATTTAGAGTCAAATGGCCTAGATGAAAAGCCAAGCCCTGGTACTTGCTACCTGTATACTAGTAGGTCACTTAGTTCTTCTGAGACTCAGTATTCTCTCTCTTTTTTTTTTAACCCCTAAGATTTATTTATTTATTTATTTGAGAGAGAAAGAGAGAGAGAGAGAGAGAGAACAGGGTCGAGGACCAGAGTGGGGGAGAGAGTCTTAAGCAGAGTCCCTGCCGAGCACAAAGCCCGACTGGGGGCTTGATCTCAAAATCTGAGATCGTGACCTGAGCTGAAACAGAGTCTGAGGCTTAACGGACTGCACCAACCCAGGCACCCCTGAGACTCAATATCCTCTTATATAAAAATGAGATGTTATATGTCACATGACTGTTACGAGGCTCAATGAATATAAGGTATACATGGAAGCACTTTAAAAAGTTTTTTATGATTTTATTTATTTATTAGAGAGAGAGAGAGAAAGTGAGCACAAGCATGGGGAGCAGCAGAGGGGGAGGGAGAAGCAGGCTCTGCACTGAGCAGGAAGCCTGGTGCTGGGGCTCAATCCCAGGACCCTGGGATCAGGGCCTGAGCTGAAGGCAGACACTTAACCAATTGAGTTAACCAACTTGACACCCCAGGTTTTGTCTTAATTACAAAAGTGTACATGTCTAATGCAAGAAAACTGGAGAACAGAGAGACAACGGAAAACACCAAACAACCAGTGAGAACAGATAGTATTTCAATCTTTTTTTTATATGTATGCATACACACATATAGCACACACTTTCTTTTATACAAAAAATAGCATTTTGACTATGCATACTTTTTTTTTAGCCTACATTTCCACTGAGCAGTAATGCAAAATATTTCCTATGTCAATAGTCATCTACTACATGTTTAGGAAAGCATATTTATTTATTTATTTTTGGAAAGCACTTCTAAAACTATAAAGGGTAATTCAAATATGAGTAATTATTATTAAAATATGAATGAGTGAATATACTCATCTCTCCCTCAATATACACAAAACCCTAAGCATCCAAAAAGTCATCCTGTAGCATTTTCTTGGCAATGCTCTAACTCACACTTCAGGTGAATAAGATCATTTTTGTCTATCATTTCTTATTTCTTTTCTGGTCTTTTCTTTCTAATACCTAGGGATGCGAAAGTCGTGTATTTTATTTTAATTTTAAATGCCTTTGATTTATTCTCCTCAAGTTTGCTTTGGCAATAATGTGTGGATTTGGTTGAGAGAGGCTACATTTATATCAGGATTCTTCCTATTAACATAATTTAAAAATAATTACCCAGAAGTCTGGACTCACTGTCCCTTTGTTTTCCCATAACGAATATATATGCTTTTTCTGTGTATACAACTAGAAAATAAATTGCAACTCTGCTTTAGAAATGGTTAAAAAGTGGGGCGCCTGGGTGGCTCAGTTGGTTAAGCGACTGCCTTCGGCTCAGGTCATGATCCCGGAGTCCCGGGATCGAGTCCCACATCGGGCTCCCAGCTCCGCGGGGAGTCTGCTTCTCCCTCTGACTTTCTCCCCTCTCATGCTCTCTCTCACTCTCTCTCTCAAATAAATAAATAAATAAATAAAATCTTAAAAAAAAAAAAGGTTAAAAAGTGTAACTGGACAAGTTAAGTGTGAGGATGTTTTGCCCATTTTTCCCTAGCACATATGACCTGGATTGAGATTTTGGGGATGTAGGTTCTCCTGACTCTGTGACTCTTCATGCATGGTGAGCAAGGCACTCACCTTTCCTCAACCTTGATTTTCTTCTCTGTAAGATGTCAAGAGGAGAAGACGTCATCTCTATACTCTAAGGTCACATTTGGAGAGCCAGGTGAGCATTCTGATGGCATACCAGAGATAAGGTAGACAGATATCCCCTGGAGCAGCTCTAATCGTTTTTAAAAATATTGAAACCTTCTGTATCACTAATTAAAAACCGGAGCTTCAAAGTACCCTTGTTCCCTAAATTCATACCTTTCCATTTACCTGGCCCTTCTCCCTGGATCCTCAAACTCCTTCGAGTTCTGGCAACTCGGGGACCTCTAGCTGGTGTCCATTCTCTGTGCTCTGTGCCTGACTTACCTGGTTTTAAACTATTTTGAACATCACCTCTGGGTATAAATTCATTTGCGTCCCTACTTCACAATGTGTGCGGCTCATGATAGAGCTAAATCATTATCCCTGTGACTAAATCCTCTAAAGTTCACAGAATTGAAGGCTGTGTTTGAATTGGACCATTTTTGTATGTCAAAGATGAAAATAAAGTGAAAACCTTAAGTGAACTTTGTGAAATTTTAGCGACTTTCATGTAATTTAAGATAAAGTTGATACATTTATTTTCCTAAATATGTTCAGTTGTTTTTATCATTTTAGAAAGTAAAGTGAATTCTTTAAAAGTTTAGTTCTAGACTAAAAATAGCAGGACAAGGGAATGTATTCTTTTTTTTTTTTCTTAAATCTTTATTGAGGTGTAAATCACGTACCATAAAATCCACCCATTTAAAGTGTACTATTTGGGGGCCCCTGGGTGGTTCAGTCAGTTAAGTGTCTTCGGCTCAGGTCATGATCCCAGAGTTCTGGGATGGAGTTCTGCATTGGGCTTCCTGCTCAGCAAGGAGCCAGATTCTCCTTCCCCCTCTGCCCCTCCCCCCTGCCCCTGCTTCTCTCCCTCTCTTCCTGCCCCTCCCCACTGCTCATTCTCTCTCTCTCTCTCTCTCAAATAAAAAATAAACGAAGGGTGCTATTCATTGTTTTTTAGTATATTTGCAGAGTTGTACAACCATCATTACAATCTAATTTTATTACCTTAAAAAAGCCTGTACTCTTTAGCTGCCACTTCCCATTCCCCCTCCCAGCAGCCACTGGCAATCACTAAGTTGTTACTCTCTGTCTCTATGGATTTGCCTATTGTGGACAATTAATATAAATGGAATCATGTGACATTTGATTTTGACCAGCTTATTTCACTTAACATATTGTCTTTAAGGGTATGAGTGTATTCTTTTTTTTCCGGGAGAGGGGTGGATATGAGTATATTCTTGATGTTAGAATCGAATTGAAACCAGAAGCGATCCTGCTCAAAAGTTTGAAGACATAATAGTGCTTGGTTTTGGCGTCCTCTTCCCTCTTCTGCTACATCCAACTCCCCCCTCCCCAGGCAGTTTCCCAGTTCTGGTCTTATCTCCTCTCCCACAAACAAAGCTCTTGTCAGATACCTCCATCTGTAGAGATCTGTTTTATCTCAAACCTCACAAACTCATTGGAAGTAAGGAATCATGAACACGGGGTGGGGGGGGGCGCTTCTATGCTACTTTCCCCTATTGTAACCACTGTAGGTTTCATTTTGGATCCCTAACTGGGGGCTGAGCTCTGCACTGAGCACAATTTTTTTTTTTATTGCTTATTTTAGGTAATTCTTGATAACTAAGGAGCTGTATATTAGTATTTTAATTTCACGGAGGGGAAGGTAGAAGTTCAGATAAGTAACTTCCCCAAGGCAGCCCATCTATCAAAAGGCAGAATCACTACATCTATCCAGATGTATTTGATATTAAGGTACGTGCTCTTAATTACTGCATTTCATAGAGTTTAACACACACACTTTTCATATTCCAGTGTCTCTGAAATTGGGATGCCTCTAACATTGATGCTATTTTATTATAATCAACATTGTTTTTTCTTTCTGAGTGGCCCATAAAATAGTGGTACATCTTACACTTGTTTATATCTTTGTTTTGATAAAGGTGGTACTACATTATCTTGCTTCCCTAGAAAGATTAACCCTGAAGAATGAAATTGAAGGCATTAATGATAGAGTTAGGAGGAGAGGGAGAAATGGGTTTTGAGGGGACATTCTCCCCTCAACATAGCAGTGTATCACATAATACAGATGCCAACCTGTTTCCTCTGTGGATAAAAGCCACCTGATAGGGGCAACTGGGTGGCTCAGTCGTTAAGCATCTGTCTTCGGCTCAGGCTCAGGTCATGATCCCAGGGTCCTGGGATTTAGCCCCTCATCAAGCTCCCTGTTCAGTGGGAAGCCTGCTTCTTCCTCTCTCACTCCCCCTACTTGTATTCCCTCTCTTGTTCTCTCTCTCTCTCTCTCCCTCTTTCTCTCTCTGTCAAATAAATAAAATATTAAAAAAAATCAACCTGATAAATCCCATCCTCATTATGCCTTAATCACAGACAATTATTGCTACTTTGAAACCTACATACAAGTTTTTCACCTCAGTATAAAACAGTGGTGGTCTCGTAACATTAGTTAAAGAGGGGTCAGAGTTACTCAAACTGATTTAATTGAATTTAATTTTTGAAACGGTATGAACCTCTTAAAGGATAATGTTCCAACTCCAAAAATGTTGAGAAATCATTGACCCACTGCAAATTTATATTAGGATATTAGATGCATACTTGCAGTGCCTCATATATTTCTGTATTTTTTTTCCTCATACTTTCTGCCCACATTTTTTACAAGAAAATGAATATAAATGTTTTTGCCCAAAGAATTTCCTCCTGCTATTTTGCTTTCTGTTTACTGGCAGAGGCATTTTAAGTGGAGGGCCCTGTGACCTTTTCAGAGCAGAATGAGAGTTAGTAGAGGGAAGGAGGCCAGAGAGAGCTGGTAAGTATTCACTTATAGTTTAGATAGGTTGTTGTTCACCTGTTTTTTCCTTCTTTCTGGTGTTTCTCTGGACTGAGGTCCCAGGACTGTAGGTTTTCTTGTCCTATGTGGAGATTCACCCGGTTGAGCTAAAGTCAGGACTTTTTTTTCCTTGGACCTGTTCCAAACTAGAAACTTGAAAGGAGAGGGAGAAAGGGAGGGAGGAGAGAAAAAGAGTGGAAGGGGACAAGAAGGTAGGAGGTGTCACAATCAAGTAGTGCTTTTAAAGGCTCCCTCTTGGTGCTGTGAGACCAGATTGGAGGATTGTTCTTAAAGATAAGGCTAAGATGCATTCTTGTCCCAGCTTTACTTTATCAGATGTTGGGTGACTGAGGCAAAGCATGGATCTTGGTTTTCTTGTGAGGTTAATTATGTTTCTTCTATCTCACTTATGGTTGTTATGAGATTCAAATAAAATGATGCATATAAAAGTATTTTTGAAGAAAAGCTCAATAAAGAAATACAAAAACTAATTTAGGATGTCAAAGTGCTACGTAGCAAAATTTCTATGACAATAATTACCATCAAACAGCTACCACTTATGAAGGACACATTTTACATTTTGTCCTCACACTGGCAATATGGGAAAGGTATTGTTACCTGCAATTTAGAGCCGAGCAAACAGAACTAAGGGAGTTAAGCAACTTTCCCAAGGTCCCAGATGCTTAGTGGTAGAATCAGAATTCAAATCCAGGTGTGGCCAGCTCTTAAGCCACATCTTAAGTTATGCTGCTTACATCTGCAGTCTTTTTATTGGTCACATTTATTGTGAGAACCACAGAAAATGTGTTTTTTTTAAAAAAGATTTTATTTATTTATTTGACAGAGAGAGAGAGATCACAAGTAGGCAGAGAGGCAGGCAGAGAGAGAGGGGGAAGCAGGCTCCCCGCTGAGCAGAGAGCCTGATGCGGGGCTCGATCCCAGGACCCTGAGATCATGACCAGAGCCGAAGGCAGAGGCTTCAACCCACTGAGCCACCCAGGCGCCCCAGAAAATGTGTTTAAAATAATTCATTTTGCCTACACATCCTTGTTTATAAATATGCCTTTTCTTTTGTGTGTTGTTTTGATTTATGAAACTTTTTTTCTATAGTAATTGACTTGGCGGGACAGCTGAAATGTTAGCATATAAGAGCTGAATGTCAGAAGTAAGCAGGTCAACTTTTTCACTAGATTTAGAAGTGACCGCTTAATATTTTAGCTGTAAAACATCTGGTTATGATCATTCTCTGTTATTTACATGATACCAAATAAGCTTGCTGAATTATAAGAACTTTATTTTTTATTTTTTAAACACTATACATTATATATTACATTGATACATTATATGCTACAATGTGATTATTACCATAGCATTAGTTAACACTCCATCACCTCACATAATTATAATTTCTTTTTTTGTGGTGAGAACAATTGAGATCCATTCTCTTAGCAACTATAGTTGCCTCTAATCACTATGCTGTGCATTAGATCCCCAGAACTTATTTATCTACTAGTTGCAAACTCGTACCATTAAACAGCATCTCCCCAGTACCTCCATCCCCAGCCCCCAATAACCACCATTCTACTGTTTTTATAAATTCAGCCTTTTTTAGATTCCATATATAAGTGATATCATACAGTATTTGTCTTTCTCTGACTTATCTCACTTAGCATAATGCCCTTAATTAAGGTTCATAATGGCAGAATTTACTTCTTTCTCATGAATAATACTCCTGTGTGTGTGTGTGTGTGTGTGTGTGTGTGTGGTGTGTGTGTGCCCACTGCATCTTCTTTATCCATTCATCCGTTGATGGATGCTTAGGTTGTTTGCATATCTTGGTTATTGTAAATAATGCTACAATAAACATAGGAGTCCAGGTATCTTTTCAATAACCTGTTTTCATTTCCTTTGGGTATATACCCAGAAATGGGATTTCCGGATCATATGTTAGTTTTATTTTTAATTTTTTGAGGAATCTCCATGCTGTTTTCCATAGTGGGTGTACTAATTTATATTTCTACCCACAGTATGCAAGGGTTCCTTTTTCTCTGCATCTTTGCCAACACTCATTATCTCTTGATTTCTTGGTAATAGCTCTTCTAACAAGTATGGGGGGGATACTCCATTGGGGTTTTGATTTGAATTTCCCTGATGATGAGTGATGTTAAACATCCTTTTGTGTACATGTTAGCCATCTGCATGTCTTCTTTGGAAAAATATTTATTCACGTCTTCTCATTTTTCTTTCTCTACCGATATTTAATCAGATTGTTTGTTTTGTTGTTGTTGTTGTTGTTGTTAAGATGTACCTGTTCTTTATATATTTTGGATATTAACCCCTTATCTGATCTATGGTTTGCAAATATTTTCTTCTATTCAGTAAGTTTTCATTTTGTTTATTGTTACTTTAGCTGTGTAAAACTTTTTTGTTTGATGTAGTCTCATTTGTCGATTTTTGCTTTTATTACTTGATCTTTTGGTGTCAGATCCAAAAAATCATTGCCAAGACCAATGTCAGGGAGCTTCTTCCCTGTGTGTTCTTCTACGAGTTTTATGGTGTCAGGTTTTATGGTTAAGTCTTTAATCCATTTCAAGTTAGTTTTTATGAGTGGTATAAAATCAAAGTCCAATTTCATTTTTCCTCATGTGGTTATCTAGTTTTTGCAATACCATTTGTTGAAGAGAGTACCTTTTCCCCATTAAGTGTTCTTGACTCCTTTGTCAAATATTAGTTGACCGGATATGTAGGGGTTGTTTCTGGGGTCTCCATTCTGTTCCATCAGTCTGTGTATCATGTCTATTTTTTAAAAAAAAGATTTTTATTTATTTATTTGACAGAGAGAGACATAGCTAGAGAAGAACACAAGCAGAAGGAGTGATAGAGGGAGAAACAGGCTTCCTACCAAGCAGGGAGCCCCATGGGGGTCTCCATCCAGGACCCTGGGATCATGACCTGAGTTAAAGGCAGACACTTAATGACTGAGCCACCCAGGCACCATATTTTTAAGATAGTACCAAACTGTTTTAATTACTATATCTTTGTAGAATAGTTTGAAATCAGGAAGCGTGATGGCTTCAGTTTTGTTCTTTCTCCATATTGCTTTGGCTATTTGGGGTCTTATGTGGTTCCACAGAAATTCTAGGATTGTTTTTTCTATATTTATGAAAAATGTCATTTGAATCTTGATATAGATTGCATCGAATCTATAGATGGCTTTGGGTAGTATGTTGAGGTGTGTTCTTTTTATGCCCAATCTTTTGAAAGTTTTTATCATAAAAAGATGTTATATTTTGTCAGATGCTTTTTCTACATTGTCTATTGAGATGATTGTATGATTTTTATACTTCGTTCTAATAATGTGGTGTATTAGTCTTAGTGATTCGTGTGTGTTGAACCATTCTTGCACCCCAGGGATAAATCTCACTTGGTAATAGTATGTGATTCTTTTAATATGTTGTTAAATTCAGTTTGCTAATATTTTGTTGAGAATTTTTGCAACTATATTTATCAGAGATTTTAGTCTACACCTTTCTCATAAAGTCCTTATCTGGCTTTGGTGTCATTGTAATGCTGGCCTTGTAAAATGAGTTTGGAAGTGTTCCCTCCTCTTCAATTTTTTTTGAAGAGTTTGAGAAGGATTGGTGTTAATTCTTCTTTAAATGTTTGGTAGGATTTACCAGTGAAGCCATCTGGTCCTGGGCTTTTCTGTGTTGGGAGGTTTTTTATTATGTATTCATATCCCTACTTGTTACTTGTTTTTTCAGATTTTCTATTTCTTCCTGACTCAGTCTCAGTAGGTTGTATGTTTCTAGGAATGTACCTGTTTCCTATAGGTTATCTAATTTGTTGTCATATAATTGTTAATAGTAGTCTCTTATGAGCCTCTATTTCTTTGCTATTAGTTGTAATGTCACCTCTTTCTAATTTTATTTATTTTAAACTTATGTTTTTTTAGTCTAGCTAAAGGTTTGTAACTTTTGTTTATCTTTTCAAAAACACAGCTCTTAGTTTCATTGATCTGTTCTATTGTTTTTCTGGTCTTTATTTAATTTATTTCTGCTCTGATCTTTATCATTTCCTTCCTCCTACTAATGTTGGGCTTAGTTTGTTTCTTCTTTCTCTAGTTTCTTGAGGTGTAAAGTTATTTATTTGAGATCTTTTTATTTTCTTAATAGATGCATTTATCACTATAAAATTCCTTCTCAGAAATGCTTTTGCAGGATCCATAATTTTTTGGGTGTTTATATTTTCATTTGTTTGGAGATTTTTTTTTAAATCTCTTTTGATTTCTTCTTTGACCTATTGATTGTTCAGGAGTGGTTGTTTAGTTTCCACATGTTTGTAACTGTTCCAGCTCTCGTTTTGTTGTTTATTTCTAGTTTCATACCATTGTGGTTGGAAAAGATACTTGGTATAGTTTCAGTCTTCTGAAATTTGCCAAGACTTGTTTTGTGGTCTAACATATAATTTATCCTGGAGAATGTTACATGTGCACTTGAGAAGAATGTGTACTCTGCTGCTGTTGAATGGAATGTTCTATAAGTGTCTATTAGGCCTATTTGGTCTAATGTATGATTCAAGTCCAATGTTTCCTTGTTGCTTTTGTCTGGATGATTTATCTATTGCTGAAAGTGGGGTAGTCCTTTACATTTACCATGTTGTCAATTTCTCCCGTCAGATCTGTTATTACTTAATATATTTAGGTACTCCAATGTTGGGTGTGTATTTATAGTTATTATAACTTCTTGATGAATTGACCCCTTTATCATGACATAATCTTTTTGTCTCTTGTTACCGTTTTTGGCTTAGAGTCTCTTTTGTCTGACATAAATACAGTTCTCCTTGCTCTCTTGATATCCACTTACCTGTACTATCTTTTCCATTCCTTCGATTTGAGCATATGTGTGTCCTGAAATCTGAAGTGAGTCTTGTAGGCAGCATAGAGTTGGGAGAACCTTTTCTCAATTGAATGTTTTGGCAAAAATTCTGTCATACAGACAGACAGAAGAAAACAGAGTCTATGCTTTCTGTGGAAAATAAAATTTGATTATGTATTCAATATCCTTGCTTATTCATTTGTTCAGATTTTCTATTTCTTCCTGATTCAGTCTTGGTAGGTTGTATGTTTCTAGGAATGCCTCCACTTCTTGTAGGTTATCCAATTTTATTATCCAATAAAATTTATTTTATTTTCTGTAGAAAGCATAAACTTTATCTTATTCTGTTTGTCAGTATGACAGAATATATGTATATATTTACTTTATATATATCTCCACAGTGGGAGGGATTGGACCCGGTTTCTGAGCTTTGAGCTATTTATGGGCTTAAATTTATAGCAAAGGGTCAAATATCAGAAATTCTAACTTGTCATATGTTCCTGCTTCCTCACTCCAAACTAAGCCAGTTTTGATGAAAAAAAATTGTATAATATGAGTGTAGGTAAAAGAGCAAATAGACTTCTTTTAATAACATGAGATTTAGGAATTAAACGTAGCAGGCTGAAGATCCTGTAGGAATTTCAAGTGATATTTTACAATGGTTCACTAAAGGATGTTTTAAGCCTTGGTTTACATAGCATGCTACTTTATATAATATTTTTTCTTCTTAGGATCCCAGCAAGAGGAGATATTGTATTGATAATCATCTCTGCTTCCTTTCTATCTGGCCAGGTGGGAAGGGAATACACAAAAATACTATCTAGCTCATAGGAAAAGTAGGAAAGAAACTTTAGAAGAGCAAAGGCCAGCATAAAGAAGAAATGTGAAGTAGTAAAGAAAGAAAGAAAGAAAGAAAGAAAGAAAGAAAGAAATGTGAAGTAGTGAATATTTTGAGTAGGATAACCTTACATTATGGATCTCCTAAAAGACAAATCTAAGTTGAAGGTATGTCTGAATGTTTGAACCGAACTTCTAAGAATTGCTGATTTTACAGCATTTGCAAGGAGATATCTACTACATCTTACAAAATATCTAAGGGTCTTCTTACTATTTATCATTTACTCTTCTTTTAATTGTACATTAGTGCTGCTTTATTCATTATGCATTTGTGAGGTATGTACCAAAGGCTGGGCACTTAAAAAACTACAAAAAGGCAGAGTTCTTGTCCTTGAGCTGCTTACCAGTTGGTTGGAAGGTCCAGATGTATAAAATGATAAGAGGACAGAAGAAATACAATGGCAGTGTTTCAGTAACGAAGAAATAACACGGATATAGAGGAAGGAAAACAATATTCCTATTGTTACTTTTTTTTTTTTTAAAGAAAACTGCCTCCTAGAGAGGATTGATTCTGCAAAATGGAAAACCCCTTTGGGAAGATGAATACTGAAGTGGTTGGAGGTGGAGAGTAAAAGCTGGAGAGAGTTGAATTGCAGTGCTTAAGAGAGGAAACTATTTTGAAGTTCTTGGTTCAATCCAGGGGGTTGTGGGTGAAAATAAAGAATGGAAAGAGTGAAGAGAGGAGCTCATTAGATCAAGAAGAGCTCATATTAGGCCATGAAAGGCCATAAGATGCTCACCATGCCATCTTGAAATTGTTTGTATCCTTGTAACTCAAACTTCTCTTTCTCTGACTTTCCCAGTATCCCTTCAATAGTAAATTGAACTCCTCTCGGGAATTCTTTGTGCAGTGGAGTAGCTTGTTGCTATTTGGGGGGGGGGGGGGAGTGTGACACGTGTGCATGTGTGTGTCTATCAAAGAATGACCTGAAGTTTTACATGATGGATTTCAAAGACAGCACCAGAGAAGTTGGAGGCAGAGGAGATCGTGAGAATCTAAGGCACTGAGGAGCTCAGAGAAGTCTTAGAGGATCACAGAATTTTTGTTGCAGGAAAAAAGGAACCCTCAGTTGACATCCAGTTTCCACAAAGGGACAGGATCCACACAAACCTGTGTGAGTGTGTGTGTGTGTGCTTTGCAAGGGGTGTGGGTAGAGAAAGGGAATTTTAATCCAAATCTTGAAATAAATGGTGTATAGGATTGGTTGTAACATAGCAATTGGCTATTACAGGGTAAGGCCGAGCATAAACAAGGCCATTAGCAGACACATGTGCACTTGTACAAACATAATGTGTAAATGAGAATATTTTGGCTACATCTGGATATTCACTGTTTAACATCCCTTCTTCTTTGCCTGAAAGGAAAATGTTTTCAATTCCTGTTCTAGCTACTAATGTTTCAGTAAGAAACTAGGCCCAGATCTGTGGTTTGCAAACTTATTTACAGCAACAGAATCTTATCTTCAAATAAAATCTCACCCAATCGCAAAATGTAAAACAGATGAAAACCTCAGTTGCCCTGGTTAAGAGGGTGGAAGTTTTGTCCTTTTGCACACCCCCGCAGCCCCTGAGAATTTCTGGGGCTCCACAGAGCACAGCCTGAAAACCACCGCCCCAGAACAAGAGAAATGAGACTATCTCATTGGTCTCCTTTCCAGCTTAAAATATACTAACCTTGCTGGGAGAAATTCCATGTAGCAGTTTGCACCAGAAAATGAAAAAGTCGATAAAATCTAGTGTTGGCAAGCGAACAGGGAAATGGGCACTTTTGAACCCGGCTGGTGAGACTGTAAATTGATGTAGTCTTTTTGAAGACAATTCATCAAAATTTTAAATGTATGAGTCATGTGATCCCTCACTTCCATTTCCAGAAATATTTCCTATGGAAATACTTATATCTGTACAAAAGTGTACATACAAGGATACCCATTATAAGACTATAAAATCAGAAATAATTTAAATAAGGGAATAGTTAAATAAATTATGCTACCTCCATATAATGGAATATTATAGTTATTAAAATGAAAGAGATATATAGACAGATATAGATACAGATATCGATATAGAAGGATGGGCCTGGTACACTGTGAAGTGAAAATGCAAGTGACAAAAGAATATAGTTAATTATATATATTTATTTATATATATTTTTTTATTTATTTATTTTTAAAAAAAGATTTTATTTATTTATTTGAGAGACAGAGAAAGTGAGCGAGAGCATGAGAGGAGAGAAGGTTAGAGGAAGAAGCAGACTCCCCATGGAGCTGGGAGCCCGATCTGGGACTCGATCCCAGAACTCAAGGATCATGACCTGAGCCGAAGGCAGTCGCTCAACCAACTGAGCCCCCCAGGCACCCTATATATATTTTTTTAAACAAGCAAGCAAAATCTACAATCTATGAAAGCTGTGTAAGTGCTGCTGCTGCTTTTTCTTTTTTAAGATTTTGTTTATTTATTTGACAGAGGGAGAGTGAGACAAGCAGGGCAAGCAGCAAGCAGAGGGAGAAGGAGAAGCAGGCTCCCCACTGAGCAGGGAGCCCAATTCGGGGCTTGATCCCAGGACCCCAGGATCATGACCTAAGCCCAAGGAAGACCCTTAACGACTGAGCCACCGATTTGTCCCTGTGTACATACTTCTAATGGCAAAAACAAAAACCCCACAAAACCCACCCCCCAAAACCCCTAAAACCAAAAAGCCAAAACAGAAAAAGCCTCTAGAAATAAATGGTTAGTCTCAGGGCTTAAGGTTTACTTCTGGAGAAGGAGATTGGAGATAGAGATAAGGGGCATATACTTTTTATTATAGAGACATTTGTGTACTTGAGTTTTTTATAAGAGACATGCACTAATTTTATAAACACAGAAGCAATGAAGAAAGATAAAAACAGTAATATAAAATATTTACTTTTTTCAAGAAATGGCAAGTTTCCTTTCTTCTATCAACAAAATTCGAATAATATACGCTGCTTCCCTTTTTGCCCTGTCTACCAGGAAATCTAGAGTCAATTCTGAAGCATAAAGACCTAAAGACCTAGAATATTTTCATTTCCCTTTCCCTTTGATCCTGCTTTTTCTATTTCCAATTATCTAACTTTTCTCTAAAACTTCCCAGGCTTATTTTTCAAAAGAGATAGGAGTAGGTTATAGAGAAAGAAAACTCTGAGCCCCTCGCTCTGCGTAGCCCACATTTCTCTGAGTACCAAACTCTGTAGGGTCGGTGTGGGCTGAACGAAAGATTTTATTTACTACTTACACTTTACACTTTGATTATTCTCATGTAGGATCTGAAGGTAAGAATCAGTATGCTTGTAGCCCTAGAGAACGCTTGGCTCTACTTTGGGATTTCACTTTGTCTCCAAATTTAAGAGCTGCAAGGATAGGAGGGAGCCTCTTGTGACGAGTTTTGTCTTTATCCTTGTAGATGGGTGGGAGATCACGGAGGATTTTTAAGCAAAGGAGTAAGTAGAGCTCAACCATGTTTGAAAAGAACAATGGGCAGAGGAAGAAAGTAGATGGGTGTAGGGAAAGGCAGAGCTACTCCCTGAGTACCTGTTGAGAGTCTGGACAATTGATGATTAATTGCCACCCCGATGTGAAAGGATGCATTTATTGGAAGGAACTGGGCACCATGTGTCAGTTATGTCTGGTTGGGTCACTTGGTCTGAACATGGGCCACTTAGGCATATCATAGGTCCAATTAGACTCAAAAAAGGAAAATAAAATCAAGTTTCACAGTCTGCAGTCTTAAATTCAGCAAGCCATTTCGTAAAGGGGGGTTTCATAAGCTGTTCAGAGCAAAGACGTCCTTGTGGTTAGAAATTAAGGGAAGGCAGTGGTTTTCCCAGGTCCCTTGGCAGTGGCACCTTCATCTATTGAGAGACGGGTTTCTTTTCAATCAGCCTGACGAAGATCCATCTGCCTCCCCTGGGAGGTGGGGGTGCAGTACTAAGGACACCAGTTGGGGTCAGACCTAGCTCAGACCTTGATTCTGTCACTCATTAACTATGTGACCTTGAACAACCTTGGAGTCAGTTTCTTCCTCTGGGAGAGGGGAGGTAAAAACACCCATTTCTGTGGGTGCGAAGGTAAAGTGAGAAAAGATAAGTTAATTCTAACAACAAAGTATGACTTTTATCTTTTATCTTGTTTTTACCCCCTCAAAAGACTTAGGGATGAAGTTGTTACTTATTAGTGCAGGTAGCCTGAGGTGTCTGTTTTAGGCCTTTGTATGTTGAATA
Source organism: Nasua narica (assembly GCA_028533885.1). Classification (NCBI taxonomy): domain Eukaryota; kingdom Metazoa; phylum Chordata; class Mammalia; order Carnivora; family Procyonidae; genus Nasua; species Nasua narica. The sequence goes on from CM052811.1 coordinate 67,377,614, forward strand.
GCTTGCAGAATTAAAAGCTGGTTTGCATTCTCCCTGTAGATCTGGGGAGGGGTGCCCCGTAGAGGGACAACAGCCACCTGCCCCCATCCCCAACTTAGAGGAGCATGCCCCTCCTTGCTCTCACCCCCAGGAGGCCAGCTCAGCCCTGACTCTGGCAGGAGTCTGTTCCTCAAACACACCCCCAAAGGCTTCAGAGTTGCCGGCCTGGGCCGCCGAATCCATCCAGCTCCTGCTGTTCCCAGGCAGTCTTTGAAGGTCATTCCAGTGCTTGGTGAGGCTGTTTCCATCCACCGCTCAAGGTCCATTGGCTCTGAAGGCCCACCATGAAGCAGGTGTCAAAGAAATCAATGACTCCAAAAACGATTACCTAATACTGGTGTTATGTGTTAGCTTCTATTTCAAATACAGTGGGATCAGGACTTGACAGTTTAAAATAAAGTCCATGATAAAACTCCTGCCTGACAAATATGGGGGTTCTCAGCTCTTTTTCTATCCCCGCCAGCCCTAGCTACCCCTCAGCTAGACGTGGCAGAACGCTTCTCCCAGAGGAGGGAGGAAATCATTCGGGTTCCAGGGAAAAATCTTGTCCCCAAGACAGGGAGATAAGGTTGCTATCTTCTGGCAATTTTCCTGAAAGTGGGGTTCCCCCCACTTTTCCTCCTGTTCTCTCTCCTCTCCCCTTCTCTTTGGCCAGGACACTAGGTGGTGGGAGCCTCCACGCTCTGGAGGACCGTTCACACCCTCTATCCCCAGCACGGCTTGGTCTGGGCAACTCACCCCACTACTGCATGCTCTGTGGGGACATGGGAGCAGCCGGAGGGCTCACTGACCTGACACCTACTCCCCATTCCTGCTCCCAGCTCCGTCCCCACCACAGCTTCACCCCCAGGTGTCCAGGGGGCTTGCCAGTCTCATTGCTGGGCAGGAGATGGTGTGGGGGTGCCGAGGAGGATTGTTGTGCAAAGTGCTCTGTAGGTCAGGGTTTATTCACAGGATGTTCTTGGCTTCGGAGATAGGCAAATACCTGCAGAGTGTAGCCGTATAAGTACGAATACACACACGTGTTTTTCTGGGAAAAGGATCAAAGGGATTGGTGACTCAAAAAATGTTACCAAAGTAATATTGGTATCTTGTGTTTGTTATATTTCGTATGCATTTGGATTAGGGACTTCATGGTTAAAATAAACAAGCAGGTAAAAAAAAAGGTCAAGTTCAACATCCCTCCACCATGCCTGACTAATATAAGGGAGTTCTCAGTTCCTTTTTTTTTTTAAGATTTTATTTTTAAATAATCTCTACACCCAATGTGAGGCTCGAATTTACAACCCCAAGATCAAGGGTCGTGTACTCTAGTGACTGAGCCAGCCAGGTGCCCTCAGTACTTTTCCCTTTTGAAATATCTGTGAGGAGTAGCCTTCTGAGAGGTCCCCCAGGCTTCAGGTAGATCATTTTTTCATATGCTGTTGTGTCCTCCTTTAACACTCTTGGGAATATTTGCCATACAGAAGAAGCTCTATTATCTTAGTACTCTTGCTAACAGATGAGGAAAATGGGGAAGACTGTACATTTACAGAGCTTAACCACATGCCAGGTACCTTTTAAACTGTGTCCTTTAAATCCCTGTGCTTTAATCCCATTTCACATAGGAAGAAACTGAGGGAAAAGAGATGAGATAACTTGACCAAAGTACAGCATTCGAATATAGATCTCAAAACTGTTTGGATCCAAAGTCACTATCTTTTTTTATTGAACTAAGAGTTTCCTGAGGGAGAAATTTTACATTTTAATGCTAAAACGCTTTTAAACCCCACGCCCTTTGGGGAGGGGAGGGGAGGGGAAAGGCTATACTATCTCCTAAATCATCAGTATTATAGAAGATGAGAGCTCTGAACTTCCAATTTCCCCCACTAGTCTGGGCTCTTCTGAAGTTCCCTCTCTTCATGCTCCAGTTCCATGATGGAGGTTTGGACTTTAGGTGGGTAGGAGGAAGGGGCTTGGGATTGCAATGGTGAAAGGCAAAGCAATTTGACTCTCTAAGAGATCATACATCTTGAAGAAAGAATGGTGCAGGTAAAGTTGACCCAGCAACAAAATTTGGGTAGCAGGAGGGGGAGAACTTACATTTTAGAGTTTTCCACAAAGGCTGGTTTCTCTACCTGATATCCAAGAATCTCAGAGAAGTGAGTTATTGGTCCTACTTAGGTTGGATTACCCTAAACCAATCAGCTCTAACCTGCGTGTGAGATTACATAGGCACATATTGGCTCCTGAGAGGCTAAGCTGGGGAGCTTTGGGAGACGAGGAGGGAGTGCTGGGCAGGTAATCTTGTCAATGTTTCCCACATTTGGCCACTAGCCAAAGCCATGTGTGGAATTTGAAGCTTAGCTGTCACTGCCATGCTGATGTACCAGCTCCATCATCAATACATTCGAATAAGTAAAAACAAGGGAGAGTAAATTCTGAAAAGGCTGTTCAAAGAAGATGGGGTCATGGGGTGCCTGGCTGGCTCAGTTGGTAGAGCATGCAACTCTTGATCCCAGGGTCATGAGTTCAAGCCCCGTGTGGGGCCATAGAGCTTACTTTAAAACAAACAAACCTAAAAAAAAAAAAAGTATAAACATATAAGTACAGGGAAAATAAGAGAGATGGTAAGAGCAATGAAATTTGCGAAGCTGGAAAGTACATGGATGAGTAGTAACTGATTTAACAACAGGCCCAAGAAAGTTGGCTTTGAACTATAGAATCTTCAAGAGGCTCAGGAATTTGCAGCATCAGGTATGCCTAGGACTGGGGTAAAAGATAGTCCTCAAATAAGGAAGAAAAAGCTACTTGAGAAGCAATTGCATTCCTAACTGCCTTTTCCCTCTTTATGGTACCAGATGACTGTCCTTCCCCCATGCTGACAATCTGGAGGTTTTGTCTCTTTAGAGAGGAATATAGAAGGTCTGAGACTGAGGGATGCCAAGCACAGTTGAGAGCAGAGCTTCTTATTGAGGGGAAAATGAGCTCATATGTTCTGACTCTCCAGACTTCTTTGCTCACTTGTATCTCAGCCAGACTCTCCTTCACCAGGAAGGAGACAAGAATATTCTTTTCTGGGAATCTGACCAGAACAAGAAGAAAATGTAAAAATACTGACTTCAATGTTGAATACTGAAAGAGCCCACTCAGGTCACCTTAGAATAAAGTTCAAAGTCAGTAAGCCTGTCCACTTGTTCAGTGTTCAGTGTTTTAAGCAGTTTTTTAGTTCCCCATTATTAATTAAAAGCTGAAGAATAAGGATTATCAAGTATCCGAGGACAGTGCCCAACAAAAAAGATAGTGACCCAAACAAATACAAAAGAAGAAAAAGAAAAAAAAAAAGAAAAAAAAATGTAACATGGAGCAACAGTGACTAGGCAGGGAGGAGACAATAAAACAAAACAAACAAACAAATAAGAATTCCTATATCTTCAGATAAGAGAACACCACCTATATGAAATAAGAATAAGACACTATAAGAGAGGAACAATTTTTTTAAAAGATTTTATTTATTTATTTGACAGAGAGAGCAATACAAGCAGGGAGAGGGGCAGAGGGAGAGAGAGAAGTAGGCTGCCTACTAAGCAGAGAGCCCATCCCAGGACTCCTGGATCATGACCTGAGGCAAAGGCAGATGCCTAACCAACTGAGCCACCCAGATGCCTCAAAAGAGGAACATTTAGAGAATAAAAAGAGCTCTTAGAAATTAAAGCTATAATCTTGAAATAAAAAAGACAGAATGGCCAGAAAGTAAGAGTGAGGGTTTTCTCAGAGAGTAGAGCAGAGCAGACAAAGAGGAAAGAATAAGAGAGTGAAAGAGAGTTCTGTTCTAGGAGGCTCACCATCCAAATAATAAAAGCTCCAGAAAGAGAGAACAACATAAATGCAGCAGAGAAAATCACCAATGAAATAATTTAAGAAAATTTCTCCAAACTAAAGAACCTGAGTTGTCAGATCAAAAGGGCCTACAGAGTCCCAATCACAGTGAGTGAAAATAGACCCTCACAATGGCACACTGTAAGATTTCAGAACTCTGGGGCAAAGAAAATTTATATAAACTTCTAGAGAGGAATAAGCAGGTCACATAAAGGGAATTAAGAACCCAAATAACTTCAGACTTCTCCATGGTGACACTGTAAATAAGACAAAGGAGAAATATCTTTAAAGTTCTGAAGAAAAATTGTTTCCAATCTAGAATTTTATACCCAGCCAAACCATCAATCAAGCAGGGCTACTATATTACACAACTCCAGGGAGCAACATTCAGAATATAGTGTTGTATAATAAAGTAGCTTACATTCAAGTATGAAGAGTGAGCAAAGACACTGTCAGATATTCGAGTCTCAAAAGCTTATTTCCCATACATTCATACAAAAAGGGATGTGCACACCAGGGAATGTGCTCTCCTAGAATAAGAGAATAAATTAGGAAAAAAGAAAACATAGAATATAGGCAGGGCTGGCATTACTGGAATCAACCCATGCCCATGCACAGTCCCACACATAGAAGGATCCCATACTTGTTTGATGTTCTGTCACCATCTTGAAATTCTCAATAATTTTTTTAACAAGGGACTCTGCATTTTCACTTTTCACTGGGTCCCACAAATAATATATCCCAGTCCAGAATACAAGAAACATGTTATCCAACCCAGGAGGAAGGCAAAAGGAATTCTCATGCAGAGAGTGAAGGGAGATTCTAGGACAGCTATCCCAGAGATAAACATGAGACTTTAGAGACAGACAAGGTGATGGCTACATATCCAAGTTTCCACTGTTATTTTACCCTCTTCTCCAACCTCAAGACAGAATGCTTGAATGAACATTGCTTAGATTCTAATCTGTGTTATGACCATTTGTTGATAAAGCTCCTGCTCTCTTTTCCATGCCTTGCTATCTGGATCACCTAAGGATACTCATTTCAGGAGTGCCTGGGTGGCTCAGTGGGTTAAAGCCTCTGCCTTCAGCTCAGGTCATGATCTCAGGGTCGTGGGATGGAACCCCGCATTGGGCTCTCTGCTCAGCGGGGAGCCTGCTTCCCCCTCTCTCTGCCTGCCTCTCTGCCTACTTGTGATCTCTCTCTGTCAAATAAATAAATAAAATCTTTAAAAAAAAAAAGATACTCATTTTATCTCACCAAACTTTCTGTTTAACCTTCTGAGAGCTGGCAGTAAGGTAGAAAATAGAGAGCATCCCATTCCCTCTGACATATTTCTGCCTGACATCAGTATCAGGTTCACCTGGAGGCCTTGCCACATGCACGGACTGTGCAGAGCCTTATGTCTGCCAGGACTAGCTTCCAACCTTGTTCACTGACTTTCCCAGAAGAGGGCTCTTGTAAACTCTCAGGGGAGCTGATTCTAAGGGATAATGTTGCATTTATCCCTGAATTTTCAATTAATAGTATAACTCGTATCTTCCTTTCTGCAAGTACCAAATTTTCAAAACTAAATGATATGTTGTATGGGCATAGAGTCATAGGTGGTAAAGCCATAAAGAAAGCTGGGAACAATTAACATAAGAGTGTGAACTGGTAGTAACCTGTAGGTGGCCATTGACGGGGAGTAAGTGGAGGAAGATGCAACTGTGGTAGGCTCAGGGGGACTATTGAAGTGTTGTCAATATTTTATTCTTAGACTAGGCTGGACAGTAAGTACCTGGGTATTGGGTTTCATTCTCCTTTAAACTGTATATTTTAATAAACTCTTATGAATGCATGACACAGTAAAAAAAAATAATGTCAATGTCATTATCATAGGATGAATTTAATCAGTAGTGGTCACATTTGGCCCTTGACCTACAAAAATCCACATAGTCCTTTCATGATGGAATTTCAAATAAAAGACCTTAGACCATCTTGTCCAACTTCCTTTTTGTTTGTAACTATTATAATTTTAACTAGCCTTTGATATATCCTGATATATAAGTTGCAATACTTATAAGTTCATGTTGTTTTAAATGTTTGGTGAATTATTAGACTTTCTACTGGTGTTTCTGCCTTTGTCCTTCCCCTGGGTCCTTTATATTTTTGAAAGGTGTGCTCAAGAATTTCTTCGTTAGCCTTGGTAATTTCATTCTGCTCAGATATATGGCATGGGGTAGTTGATGGGAATACTAAGGGAGCAAACCGCTTTTTATTATCAAAGCTCTCATGCCTTTACTTGTCCCAGAGAATGTATCCATTTGGTGTTTACTCTGTTCAATGCAAAGACCTTAGGGACCTGGAATCTTTTTGCCAAATTGAGTATGCACTGACTCACTGACATATTTCTCAAGTGATCCGCTGGCCCAGTGAGTAACATCCTGGAAGAAGTATGAGTTATTGTTTGTCACAATTATTCCTTCACCTTTCCTGGAATGCCTTTGAAGGCACCAGGCATCAGCAATATCTGTCACTAAAAGCTCTTCTGTCTGCAGTTTCTGTGATTGCATTCAGCTTGTTCATGGCAGAGAAAGAGTTTTTCTTCATAGGATGATGGTTTTCCTTCTATAAAAGGTATCCAGTATTTAGCCCGCCCACAGAAAGGAAGTTGGCACAGGTTCTAAAGAGCCAATCAATTCCTTAGCTGTTCTTGAACAAGCAACTCTTTCTTGATAGCTCTAGAATTTTACAACAATTGCAGAAGTTGAGTAACTTGTCACTTGGTCAGTTGTAACTGATAAAACTGAAAAGATTATCCACCTTTATTTGAATTTTGGTTAAGTAAACAAGATCAGTAATTCTGGAACTGTGTTATAAGCACTGATTGTATTATGGAATTACATCTGGACAACATTTTGCTGTAGTTCTTGGCATTCCTGGCATGAAGGAATTAAAAATCTAAGTCAGCATCGTACCTATTAATTTGTTAGTTGTTTTCATGGTATAATGAGTACTCTTATGCTGAGCACTGAGATATGAGAGATATTAAAATCTTTAAAGATTATAAGGTTATAACATTTTTGGTTGCAAAAGGCAGAAATTCTGGAACAAGCTTAATAAAAAACAGGACATTTACTACAATAAAGATACAAGGGCATTGCAAAAGCCAAGGACAGAAATGTGATTTACCCTAAAGAAGGGATTAGAACCAGGAGTTAGGACCCAGGGACTTTTTTTTCTCAATTCTGCCCCCCTCTGCACATGTAGGTCATTTTTCTCCCTCTTTGTGGATCAGCTTTTCTTAGATACTTGACAGAACAAAGCCACTCCTCTGTTGGGTCTATGTTAGTCAGGGCGGAGGTTGGAGAGAGGTTCATGTTGATCATAATGATTGCCAGATTCCCGCCACTTGCACTGTGTGACTCAAATGTAGAAAGGAAGGACAATACTCAGAAAGAGTAGGTTCTTCCGGCAATTAGTGTCTACTATCTGGAGGCATGTTTTATTTCTGAAGCCTCTGAGGATTAGTCACTCCCTTAAGCTAGGTCTCAATAATGATATCCATATTTTATGGAATTCTTTATTTTAATGATGAGAATATAGTGAACCTACTTGGAAGAACTAGGACTTAGTACTTTTCTTTCTAGATAATTGCCTATAAGACCTACCTCTGAAAATAAGATACCTGAGTTATAAGAGCAGCTATCAGACATAGAAATATGGAAATAGTTCTTCCCGATCTAGTTAAGAGCTCCTTGAATATAAAAGTAGCCCTGGAGTCCTTCCAACTGGACCCTCCGTAGTAGTCATTAGGGTTGTTTTAAATATTCCCACTCTCTTCAGGATATGTGGTAAGAGTGCACTTCCTTTCCTTTTTTATAAATTAGATGTGGACATATGACTTACTTGAACCAATGAAGTAGAAACAGAAATGACATGTGTCACTCGCAGTCAGAGGCTTTAAGAACCAGTGAATGAGTCATTGTATTTTCTTCCCCCTGCTGAGGAAATTATAAAAACATATGCTGAGATGGAATTGCTCAGCTTGGATCCGGTTGCCTCCCTATTCTGGACATTTAGCATGAGCAGTCAGCTTTGGGTATGCTGAGCCCCTAAGACTTTGGGACCGTTTGGTATTATAGGCAACCTAGTCCATTCTGCCTGCCACACCTCCATTCACAGCCATCCCTACCACCACGGACCTCCCGGCAATATGCACTATCTTACGCGGCAAGCCTGCTCAAAGCTGGTCCTCTGCCTTCTCTGTGCCGTCCCTGGGAGGGCCAGCTGCGTGGTTCCTGCCGGCTTGGCAGTCATTCTGATGCTCCAGTCCATTCGCAAGGCTTCTCCTTCCAAAAGCCCTTCCAAAGGGCCGCTGCTATTTTAAGCTGGAAAAATCTTTGGATGTGGAGGACGACAGGATAGATAATATTTGAAATAAATATTTAGGCACTGTTCACAGCTACCACATTCCAGAAGGAGAGGCTGATTCACTAGGTTCCCCACGGACCGCCTGACAGACTCTGCTTTGTGAAAGATCAGATAAAGATGAAGTGCTCAACAGAGAGCAAGGAAGAGCGGGAGACACTGCCATGGTTCAGCACCGACAAAGCCGGCTTGTCTCACTGTGGCATCTGTATCGTCCTTCTGAGGCTCCCAACCAACAAGCCATACTTTAGCTCACTTTATAACAAGCTTTGCTTAAAGCTGTTCTCAGGTCAAATCTGATGACTTGTGAAAGGACCAAATTTTACTTTAGTCATTAAAGATGGGAGAATTAAACAGATCAGTGGAGATAAAGAGGAAATTCTAAGTGCTCCTCCAATGCAGGTAGGACTCGGCATTTGATCAAACTGAATTCCTAAATTTTTAGGTAAAATATTAATGGTACAAGCCAAAGAGTATATTGACGACACCAGAGGGAAAGGCAATGTGATGAAAACTGCCTGAGAGCATCAAGAAAGGAGCCCCTCGGCTACGGTCATAGTCCCGAACCTCAACACTTGACTGTGCATCTCCTCCCCACCATTCCCCAAAATGCTTATTCTTCAACTTGGCCTTGACACTCGCAAATGTTGGTTTTGGAATGCCTCCAAAAAAGGTGTAGCCTCTCCTGTGCCTGCTGTTACTGACTCTGGTTTTCAGCGGTAGGCCTGTCTTAGGCTCAGAGCCATGGCCAGCCCACAACCTCTGTGCAAATGAGAAAAGATGTCACATCTTTTCTGCAGATTCTGCCACCAGCCAAAATGTTAGCCTGGACAGCAGAGCGCAGACTAGATCTTGGACTCCACTTACCCTTCTGGCCTGGCCCTGAGCTCCAGGACCCGATCTGCATGGCCAAACCCAGCACCCTGGCTGCCATTCTCTGTTTTCCCACTCTTCTTGAATTCTTTCATTATCCAGCCCGGGGGCTTCAGCATACAAAAATTTGGAACTTGACACAAAATTCCTCAAAGAAGCTTAGAGGACAATGAGGAGGAGATAGAGGAAAATTATAATTATTAGTTATTAGTCATTAGTATATTATGATTATGAGTTACTATGGCAATTAGGTTTATAGCATGCTCCCAGACAAGCCAATTTAATGAATAATGTTGCTAGTAATATTGGTTCAGATTTCTGGGAACAAGAGCCACAGGCTTAAAACTCAAATGGGAGGAGAAAGGAGAGCATAAGGAAGAGGAAGAGATGAAAGAGAAAGAACACAGGAGATTTAACGTCTTTCTTAGGGCACATGTTGAACTAATAGTGTTTGCTTTGGGTGTTTTTTTTTTTCTTCCTTTTTAGTACTTCCCCTAGGGTGTCCTACGCTCACATACATGCACACAAGCGCATGTGCGCGCACCCCCCCCCCACACACACACACTTGCCCCTCTTCCAGAAGGTCACCATGCTATAGAATTATCTACTTTTATTTCCCCAGCAAACAAAATTCCATCTTCCTGGTGCAGCTGCTTTATAAGAAGGAAAACAATCTAGTTGAACCAAACCATATTAAGATGAGAATGACAGATGATCACAATGCTTTCCTAGAAGTTGTTTGTCCCGCCCCCCTTTTTAAAATATTTGTTATGTTTGTTTTCAAGGGGGTGCTTACCAAAAACAAGGCCCATCCCTGGCTGGATGTTTGCTCCTGGAAATAGCTCCCCCAAGCTCTTTCTGTTTCCTAGAATTTCTTTTGTCTTTCCCCTGATGTGCTCCTGATTTTCTAGAGGCTCTAATGTTTTTCTACAGTGATTCCCTTGCAGGAGAAGCAGGAACCCTGGGTGGGGGCTGGGGGAGATGCAGTCTCAGAGAGGGAGGAATGGAATAGAGGTTGTGTTCATTTTCTAGTTGGGGACATACATACTGCATTCAAGGCACGTTCTGAGGCAGGCTGAGCCCCTTACATGGATATTCTACATCTGTGCCTTGCAGCAGGGCACACTCCAGGTCCTAAACATTTTTGCAGGAAAGTAGTGTTTTCTGTTATGAGACATGCCTGATTAGATCCAAGTCAAAGACGAATTAATGCAGAAAATGAGAGTGTGCGTGATATTTGTGTCAGTGCGTCACTTAGCTGACCTTGGGTTGCCCGAAATAACTTCATGGTGATTAGCATTGTCTCCAGTGAACACCCAGTGTGCTAATGCACCTCCCCCTTTAAAACAAAGTGTGGTGTAGCAAGAGAAGTTTGTATTTTAAGGGATCCTCAATTATACCTGAGTTACTATTACTAGAGGTAAGATTCATTCTTGGAATATTGATTCCACAGTCTATAGAAGTACCAAAAATGCAATCTTGTATTATATAGGTAAATATATTCATACTATATAATAAATATAGTATATAAATATATCATAAAAATAGTTTAATTCATACTACAGGACTTCAGTAGGCAGTCTCTCAAGTTACATATCAAAAGGCATTAGCTAGAGTTTCACCAGCTTCTTGCCTCTGCTTCATTTGCACAAACATAAAAGGAATGTGCTAGTCTTTTGATTTTTATTTTAAAAACAGAAATTGGAAGAACTTGTTGAGAATATTTGATACGACCAAGCTCAAGAACAAATGGAGGAATTGTTTCCTTGGCAAAAGTTGGGGTTGGGATGGGCTTAGTCAGCACCCTGGGCACTCACCACTCTTCAGAGAGACCAGTACCCGAGGGTTGCTGGGTGGGAGGGATGCACAACGTCATTAGTCCCTGGGTAGAAACAAAGGGTGCCTTCAATGGCTATTTTGTTTTCTGCTTTGTCAAAGAACAAGTATAAAGAGTATGCTACCCATGATTAATTCTGGAGAAAAAAATTCCATGCAACTAGAATTTTTTCCAAGATTTAAGACAAAACAATATTTTCAACCCATATCAAAACCCTCTCAGGACAACTGATATTGTGCACTGTGGAGAATGCTTAGGAGAATGTACTATTTGTTCTCATCCTTTTCCAGGCTTTGTCCTCATGGCAAACTTCAAGGCCAACAAAAGACAAAAGCAGAAGCAAGGCTGCCTCTGGACAAATGGTGAGTGACCAGCATGGGGTGGGGCATAGAAGGGATTGAGGGGTGAGAAGTGGGGGTTGATCACAAATTATAAGCTTTAGGACTCTGAATCAGTTATTTAACCTTACATATCTCAGTTTCCCCATCTGTAAAATGGGTGATAGGACTAGATCAGTGGTCCCAAACTTCTCTGTGAAGCCTTCTCTGATTGCTCAGGTTGTATTTCTACTTCCTTTTTGATACATCATTTTAAATTCTCTAACCATGACATTCTCTTAGACATAGTTCTTATTTAATACGTATGGATATATATTTTATCAGTAACTGTAGAATTTCAGTCCTGGAATATGAAATTGCAGATCACTCCTTCCGTGGATAGCTTGGGAAGGAGAGAAGTGGAGGTTGAAAGTAGAGAACTAAAATGAGACAAAGTAAAGGTTTTTGAAATGAAAGATTGGACAGGACCAAGGAAAATAAGCATTAATAATCCAGGGTTTTGGAAGCACTTTCTGTGGTTTCAGTGGGGAGAGTAGGGGTAGAAATGCATGTACCTGACATGAAGTTAAAATGGGCAGCTCCAGGACTGCAAAACTCTGGGAATTGGCAGGGGATCAGTTCTCAAAGGTTTTTCTCAAGTCTCCAACATTTCTTGGGAACCCAGATATTTTAGGAGGGAGAGACCAGGAACTGGGAGTCAAACTTCCTCCTGGGTTTAGTTCCCCCCAAAAAGAGAACCTGAAACAAGAATTTTAAGGGAAGCTGTTTGTTTAGATGTCCTCTGAGGAGCTCACTACAAAGTTTCAGTAAAGACATTACTGCTGTGCTCAACTAGGACTCAATCCTCTGGAGACCCCTGGGACACTGTATGGCTCCTACCTTGAGTCAGCCCACCCAAGAGGTGAGAACTGGTACATTTTTCTACCAACTCTCTTTTGCTCCTGGAGGTATTAGATCTACAGCACTTTTAGCCTGTCCCTGATCAAGTCTGCTTCTCCCACTGGAAAAAGCCCTCAGGCAAAGTCTCACAAGCTTGTTAGGAAGCCCTTGGTGTGTAAGGAATAGAGACCTGATATTAGCATGTCTGATAGAAACCACCAAGTCGTAAAATAAGACCTTAAACATTCAGAGGAGGACCAACCCCAGAAAGAATTCTTCTCTCTATGGATATTTTTTAACAAGCTTACAAAATGATTTATAGCTATCTTAATGAAACTATAGGAAAAAAGATCCTGAGAGGTATCTTGCTAGTGAGTATGAAATCGTAAAGGGTTAAATATCTATGTAATAGTCATGATTACTAAGGTAAGATGTATAAAAGTCATATTTATTTTAGTACAAGAGAACATAATTCTAATGGCTTTCAGAGGTTTATTCCAAGTATCATTTCGCCTAACATGATTTCTGTCATAGGGATTTAAGTTCTTGAACCACAGACCTTCTGTCTCAGAGTTCTTAAGAACGTGGTCCTCATAGTTGAGGAGCAACTAGTGTACAGCCTTTTTTACTTCATTTTTTATTTGTATATTCAATGCCATTAGAAACTAAATTCTCTATGGTAATGCAGCTCTCTGAACTTTTCATAGAACCGAGAACAACTTCTTACACAGTAGTTCGTCAATAATCTTGATGCCTTTCTAAGTTTTTTTTAGTATTTGCACAGTTGCATTCCCCAAACCATTAGGTAAATGACATAAATTTGTCCGTTTGTTAGTTTTAGAGGGGCAGAGGGAGAGAGAGAGAGAGAAGCTTAAGCAGGCTCCATGCCTAGCATGACCATGGAGCCTGACCTGGGGCTCCATCTCACAATCCTGAAATCATGACCTGAGCCAAAATCAAGAGTTGGACACTTAACTGACTGAGCCACCCAGGCACCCCATAATGATACAAATATGTAAAGGAAAAATATGTTTTGATGACAAATGGTCAAAGATATGAACATGTCACATAAGAGGAAGAGGTTCACAAAAGATATGAAACATATCAAACCCCTCTAACAACTTGAGTCAATGGAATCTGTCCTTTGGTCTGGCCAGAGCCCTTCTGTTTAGCACCCTACGTTGGGGTTAATGCTTTTCCTTCCCTTCCACATATATGACTCTGACCGGGACCACTGGTTATAGTGGCCAAACTCCCTGGCCACAGTTGATGGGTTTAGGAGTAAGGAACTGACCCACACCAGGCCAATAAGACTCCTTTCCTGGGAATGTGGAGTTGATAAAGACAGAGTTAACTGTCAAAGGAAGCCTGGGAGCTCCCAGGGGCCAGGTTTCCTACTGGCTGGGGGGAAGCCAGGTTGACAAATGAAATCAATGCACAGAGAAGAGCAGATGCCAGAGACAGAGGGAAGAAACAAGTACCCGGCTGTACTCCTACCTTCCCTTGTAAAAGGTTGAAGTGTTTTACTCAAAACCAAAGGCTCCATCTATTACAGTAGAAAAATACAAACGTAATAAATGTAAGGTAGGATCCTTATAGCAATAAAATAAGAACAACAATTCACAACGATGAAAATTTGGAGGCATCTGCTAATTCTGTAAGCTAATGTTCTTTTTCTGGAAAGCATCTTGAACAAATCTGACATGAATGAGAGACTAAATCTTTAAAATTATTCACAACCCTGAGCTTGTAATTCCATGAGTAATAGAAATGATCAAATACTTTGTCCAAATTGTAGTAATTTGGGTAGATGAAAATAAAGAAATTGTCATTTACTGATTTTTAGAATGCAACAAACAGTATGCCAAGAAATGTATATAATTAATAACTACCATTATTGATGGGTACCTGGATGGCTCGGTCAGTAGAGTATGTAACTCTTGATCTCAGGGTTGTGGTTCAAGCTCCACATAGGGTGTAGAGATTATTTAAAAATAAAATCTTAAAAAAAAATACCCTACCATTATTGAACACTTATGATGTGTGAAGCATAGTCCTAAGGGTTTACATGTATCTTTATCTCATATAATTCTCCCATTAATCATGTGAGATGAGTATGACTATTTTTCCTATTTTTATATATATATCTAATTATTTTATAATTTATTTTTATTAACATATAATGTATTATTTGTTTCTGGAGTACAAGTCTGTGATTCATCAGTCTTACATAATTAATAGTGCTTACCATAGCACATACCCTTCCCAATGTCCATCACCCAGCCACCCCATCTCTCCCATCCCCCTCCCCTCCAGCAACCCTCAACCCTCAACCATAAGAGTCTTTTATGGTTTGTTTCCCTCTCTGGTTTTGTTTCATTTTTTCACCTCTTTCCCTATGATCCTCTGTCTTGTTTCTCAAATCCCACATATCAGTGAGATCACAATTATATGATAATTATATGATATTTGATTATATGATATAATTATCATATATTATATGATAATTGTCTTTCTCTGATTGACTTATTTCGCTTAGCATAATACCCTCTAGTTCCATCCACATCATTGCAAATGGCAAGATTTCATTTTTGATGGTTGCATAATATTCTGTTTTGTGTGAATGTTTACATATACGTGTGTGTGTGTATACACACCACATCTTCTTTACCCATTCATTTGTCAATGGACATCTAGGCTCTTTCCATAGTTTGGCTATTGTGGATATTGCTACTGTAAAGATTGAGGTGCACGTGCCCCTTTGGATCACTACATTTGCATTTTTGTGGTAAATACCCAATAGAGCAGTTGCTGGATTGTAGAGTAGTTCTCTTTTCAACTTTTTGAGGAACCTCCATACCGTTTTCCAGAGTGGCTGCACCAGCTTGCATTCCCACCAACAGTGTAGGAGGGTTCCCCTTTCTCCCTGCATCCTCGCCAACACCTCTTGTTTCCTGACTGGTTAATTTTAGCCATTCTGACTGGTGTGAGGTGGTATCTCACTGTGGTTTTGATTTGTATTTCCCTGATGTCAAGTGATGTTGAGCACTTTTTCATGTGTCTTTGGGCCATTCGGATGTCTTCTTTGATGAAATATCTGTTCATGTCTTCTGCCCATTTCTTGATCAGATTATTTGTTCTTTGGGTGTTGGATTTAATAAGTTCTTTATAGATTTTGGATACTAGCCCTTTATCTGATATGTCATTTGTGACTATCTTCTCCCATTCTGTTGGTTGTCCTTTGGTTTTGTTGACTGTTTCCTTTGCTGTATTGAGACTTTTTATCTTGATGAGATCCCAATAGTTCATTTTTGACCTTCCTTCCTTGCCTTTGGCGATGTGTCCAGGAAGAAGTTGCTGTAACTGAGGTTGAAGAGGTTGCTGCCTGTGTTCTCCTCAAAGATTTTGATGGATTCCTGTCTCACATTTAGGTCTTTCATCCATTTGGAGTGTATTTTTGTGTGTGGTGTAAGGAAATGGACCAGTTTCATTCTTCTGCATGTGATTGCCCAATACTATTCCTATTTTTTAGATGAAGAAACTGTGTCTCAGAGAGGTTAAGAAATTTGCTCATGTTGTCATAGAATGCAAATGGCAGAGCCAGGATTCAAGCACAGCAGGGCTGCCAGCACCCACACCCTTAGCCATACGTTATATATTATCTTGTTTCACTTTGAAAAATGTACCATAGACTGCAGAGGTAATATAAAAGAAAGAAAAGGCATATGGATGTGTGTGGAAGTACTCATTAGTACATCTAAAAACTAGAAAAGCACCACCCCACACATATCTATAGGGAAATAAGAACAAATGTGATACATTGAGACAGTAAAATATTATATTGCTTGTAGGAATGATAAATATGAGAAACATAAACAGTGGGTTAAGGACTACAGAAAGCAATAGCAGGTAAGAAAAGAAATGTATAATTCAGAATAATAAATACTGGTTTCTAACAATTATGCACAATTATTTTTTATGCAGCAGTAGAATGGGAAAAGTCTTCAAGGTTTATGAAAACATGGAAATTAGAGGAGATTTTTAAAAGTAAGTTCATGTTGCTATTGTTACTTAGGTATTCCTATTTAACTTTCATTGTAAAGTTGATTAAATACCCAATTAAAAGCAACTTATTAAAGATTCAAAGTAACATTAATGGAAGAAAATTAAAAAGAGAGGTTTATGAGATTAAAAAAGATTTTTTATTAGGAAAGCCTTATGTGAAGAATATAAATAAAAATGAGAAGGACTGTGTAATGTACTAAGAAGAGAAAAAAGTATAAAATAAAGAAGTAAACTCACATATGCTTGCCCATCCCTGATCTGGTGTAATTCTACCTGTCCCTTAAAGTCCTGCTACGGCGCTGCCATCCAGAGGCCCCTCACGAGAAGCTTCCTCTGCCATCCAGAGGCCCCTCACCAGAAGCTTCCTCTAAGCAAATGTGGCTCTTCATTGGTCTCTCTCTTATGGTGCTTGCCCCTTTCCACCTTGTTTTAGAGCTTTCTGTGTAGTTAGCCCTCTTCTCACCCATAAGCTTTATAAAAGTTGGAACCATGTACCTTCAACATCTTCGTAGGCCCACGTTGCTCCATGTTAGCCACAAACATGTATTTGTTAGATGAATGAGTGTTCTTAGAAAGAGACCAAAGACTTTGAGGCATAGTTTTGAACAATAAACAACAGTGTCAGGTACATGAGAATGGTTGTCCTTAAGAGCATTACTTCCTAGGTAACCAGCTTGAGGAGGCGAGTGTTGTAGTTCTGGTGGATTCCAGAAGGTCGGCAGAAGCATAGAGTGATTTTGATATCATGAGGTCTATGGCCAATATAACTGAAGATGATCATAAACTTTGCTTTATGATTCCAGCTAGGAGAGAACATTGAAAAGAGGAAAGTTGAAGAAAGAGTTAGTGGGAATAGGAGTTAGAGCAGAAATTTCAGAAGTGTTGTTCTAACGAGTTCTTATGGTCCTTACCTCATAAGGGCCAAGGCCCTTTTTTTTTTATGTTTGTTAAAAACAACAACAACAACAACAACAAGAACAAAACCTTTGTTGTGAGGAGCACTGCCTAATGTATGGAATTGTTGAGTCACTATATTGTACAACTGAAATTAATACAACACTGTTAGCTAATTGCAATTTAAAGAAAAACTTTTTTAAAAGCCTTTAATCAGACAGAGTAAGTTCAGTAGAATGAGCAAAGTGGATGGACATTCTTACACACACACACACACACACACACACACACACACACACACAGTTTCCCTGTCATGCCAATGATGCCATTGTGGGGGTTTTGTTTTTTACCAAATAGGAGAAGACATACGGTGTCAACAAATTCCTATCCTTATTTAAGTTCCAAGAGATGCAAGGATTCTAAACCTACTTCACACTGACTGTGATTGTGAAGGCAAGGTAGTTCTGATTCAGATGGTCTTCGAAATATCTACTGGTTCGTCCTCTCCCATTGTCTGCATGATGTACAGGAACACTTTGCAAGTTGGAATTGTAAGCTCTCTGAGTTCAGGAACAAGGTTATAAATTATATACACAGTGTCTGAGCAATCCAAGCTTAAATATTTACTAATATGATTTTATCTACTACCAGTCACAAAGATATACATTCTCCTAATACCTACTCTTCTGCAAACAAATAATCCCTGTTCCTTGCCCATTAAAAACATGGAGTTCTCTTTAAAAACTTTTTTCTTTGGGTAATTTTTGGCTTATTCTCTGTCTTCCCTCACTAGAATATAAGTTCTTTTTTTTTTTTTTAAGATTTTATTTATTTATTTGGCAGAGAGAGAGAGATCACAAGTAGGCAGAGAGGCAGGCAGAGGGAGAGGGGGAAGCAGGCTCCCCGCTGAGCAGAGAGCCCGATGTGGGGCTCGATCCCAGGACCCTGAGATCATGACCTGAGCTGAAGGCAGAGGCTTTAACCCACTGAACCACCCAGGCGCCCCTAGAATGTAAGTTCTATGAGAGCAAAAGTATTGTCTGTTTTGTTCAATTGTGGTACCCTTCAGAGCCTATAACAGTTCCTGTAGTTCAGTAAGTCCTGTGTGCTGAATAAGCGAATGAATAAATGGTTAAATAACCAAGAATTGTTCTGGTTGTAGCTTTAAAAACTTTTGTAAATATTAACTTGAGTATCTTCCATGAACACACACACGTGTGGCCCTTCAGAGGCCTTGCTCCCCTACCACTGTTCCCTACCAACTGATCAGGTAAACTAAGTATGTTGACCGGCTCTGCATTAGGACCCATCCAGCTCTCGCTGAGTATAAAATGAAAATGCTTTGCTTTTACAAAAACTAATGTGGGGAATTTACATCTCAAAAAATATGTTTGTAATACCAAAGTGTATTTTATTAAATCCAGATTGCTGGGTGGAGTCCCTTAGCTAAAAAGTCACCCTCAAGCAAAATGAATTGCTTGTTATTCTCACAAAGAATTTACAGGAAGCAGTTTGTAAAGGTTGCCATCAGGCTGAAGTCATTGTTGGCACCAGGAATCATTGTGTCATCAACCTCAGAGCAGTCGTTTAACCTGGGTCTGCTCAGAGAAATCTCCATAATGCAGGGAAAATTGAATTCTACTGCCTCAGTTGAGAATCACCTTTGTTATTATTCCCATGTGATCATGAAGTTAAAAATATTTGGCATAATAGTTTCTTTCATCCTGCCACTGTGTAGAAATATCTATTTTACATCTGCTAAACACTGGTCCTGTCATTACCAGCAATTTCACAAATAGTTTTTTTAAAGATCTGCTCTCCTTTCCTCATTGTACTCAGGTAGGGGTGTGTGTGTGTGTGTGTGTGTGTGTGTGTGTGTGTGTGTGTGTGTATTGCTATAGGGAGAGCTAGGAAATGAATGGCTTGCCAATTTATTTGGCCCATTCCATCAAGTAAACTGTCTGCTGGTCAAGTGATAATAGCAAAAAAAAAAAAAAAAAAAAAATCTACTCATCTTGAAGGACTGACTATTCTCCAATCTAGGTGACAGATGGAAAATTGCTCTTGAGAGGCCTATCGGGGCATCATCACACCAGAGAAACCTTGGATCCAGACATACCATGTAGGTGGACAGCTCTGTGCTCCTAATTCCTGTCAGTGTGTTGATTTTCATCACCCTGGGAAAACAGGGCTGAAAAGATGGAAACACATAGATTCACAACATTAGCAAACATTAGACTAGTTCTCTATGTTCCAACACTAGTTTCCAATGACAAAGAGGAAATCAAGATCTTGACAAAACCACACTGATCATCTTTTAGCCTTATCTACACGATGCTCAATTCATTCACTGATTCAGCAAAAACTTATTGAATGCTATGAGCCATCAGCACAAAGTAGACTGAAAATGATGCAGAACACCTTACTGTACAGACTCCCTTATTACTGAACGATTTTGAATGAATGTTTCCTTCACTATACACTGGGAACAACCATCTACGGATGTTAAAATCCCTCTGACTATCTCACATGGAAAATGCAGCAACCATCAAGTCTGAGTGCTTCACTCCATTGAATAATTATCCTAGAAAAAGACTGACAAGAAGTATGTGGTCCTCTCTTTCTTCTCTCCAAACACAATCACACCCTTTGTTTAGCAGCTCAGTCTGCTGTTTATAAGTCCTGTCATTCAGCACCCTGTCTCTCGGCCTCCCAAGTTGAACAAGATTTCTTGACTGAGTCAAGCCATTCATTTGCTGATTGTCCCAGACCAGTGTGGCCTGTTGGCTGCTATCGCCCTCCAACAGCTAATGCATATAGTATGACATGATTTGGCCTGATAGCACTCCACATCCCACCTGTTGTTCTCATCTCTCGTCCATTTCACAGCTGAATAGGCAGCCTCCTGTCCGTGGTTCTTATGCATCTGGACCAAAGAAATTAATTTGCGCTCATCATTCCTAGTTGCAGCTGGCTAATTGGACTCTAGGGTCACTTCCTTGTCTTATATAATTAATCAACCTCTACTTAATTATTGCAATATTTGTTCAACAAATATCTATTGAACGTTTACTATGTGCCTGGCCCTGTGCAAGGTGCCGAAGATACAACAGGCCATGCAAGTTCCAGTAACCAAAAATTTAACCTAATTCTTTAATTTCCACCTAGTTTTCCTATTTTTAAGTTGAATAAATGTTTTTAAAATTAGGTATGAAACCATGATCCCTCCCCTTATAACTTCTTTTATTGCTTCAAAGTCAAAGAAAATTATTGTATCTCTTGAGATCTGATCGACATTCACTCATTCTTGTTTATTCACTTATTTATGAGTTTAACGGTATGTAGTTACTCAAGACTTCTAGAATATATGTGGGGGGTATTATAAAATATTTGATATAAAATAATTTAATTCAAATTTCTAATGAATGATTTCCACAGATGTGTATTTAAAAAATCATCTCATTGTTTTGTATTGCACTTAGTCATTTCTTAATCCTTATATAGAATGGGCTTATTCCTGAGGCTTCTCTTCTGTTTCACTGACTTATATTTCTGTTTCATTTGCTCTTTCTTTTCTCATTTTTAGAATTTTTTTATGCTTACCTATTTATTTTTCTAGCTAAATATAACTTTCTTTAAATTTAAAGAGAAGTCCATTTTTATTTTGATTGGGATCGCACTAGATTTAAAAATAACATGAAGAATCAACATCTTTATAGTATTTTATTCTTTCTAGATGTTACTGCCCAATGTTTTATTACTTTAATAAACACTTCTTATTAAGTCTATTTCTTTATTTATATTTTATTGCTATTATAAATTGGATCTCTTTTTAAATTAGACTTTTCTAGTTCGTAATTATTGCTATTCAAGAATCTTAATGGCTTTTTTATATTTTATGTTTTATCTGGCCATTTATTATTCTATTAAGTCTAAAAATTCTAGAAGATTCCTTGGGCATTTTGTTAGATACATAATCAATTGTCTTTGAATAGTGATGTCTTTGTTTCTTCCACTATTTCTCTCTTTTGGGTTTGTTTTATCTCTCGCCTTACATTGGCCTGAACTCCCAAAACAGCATTAAGTCAAAATGATGATAGAGGGCATGTCTCTACAGCTTAAATACTCTCTTCATGCCTTAACCTTATCAGCAACACTGAGTGGAAGAACAGCAATGACAGAAAGTTTGGGATCCAGTAGTGCTGTATGAAAAACTTGGCTTTTCATAAATGTAATAATTGTGACTTATACTTCTTGGTCTTTGGGCTGAGAGCTAGTAATTATGATATTATGATTCTATTAGTGAAAGTTAATCAGGAACTGGAAATAAGATGTTTGTCATAAGTTGAAGCTTTATTCTAATTCAGGTTGACAGTGCTACACCTATCACAAAATTATAGTATGAATGTCAGATTTCTTCCAAAAATAGTATCTTGTGCTGATTTAAAAGGCTATGTAGCTACTAAGGAATAAATTATGATTTTGAATAGTAATATCAAAAACATTCTTCCAATGTGCTATGCTTCTAGAAAAGCTACTAGAAGTCAAAATTATATGAGATAAGCTGAGTTTTCCCATAGAAATAATAGTATAATAAAATCAGAATTGATTTAATAACATAAGGGTCAGGTATCTAAATTTTCCTAGCAATGCCTACAAACACCATGTTAAATAAAATATAAATGTTACAAAGTTTGTTAAGCTTATCTATAAGCTAATTTATTTATTGACTAGGGCAACACAGTTATCCATCATGTGACTTCGTATTTCCTGTAGCATCCTCATATTCTGCATACATTTCTCATTTTTTGGAATCATTTCTTCCTATTTTATTAAAATACTTTCCATTCACTAGCCATACTTTTTTTTTTTTAAGATTTTATTTATTTATTTGACAGACAGAGATCCTAAGTACGCAGAGAGGCAGGCAGAGAGAGAGAGGGGGAAGCAAGCTCATTGCCGAGTAGAGAGCCCAATGCGGGGCTCGATCTCAGGACCCTGAGATCATGACCTGAGCGGAAGGCAGAGGCTGTAACCCACTGAGCCACCCAGGCACCCCTTTTTCTTCCTATTTTAAATGAAGTAAATTAAAAGTGAAGGAACACATTTATCAAGGTCATAAATTGCAGAAGGGATTCTTTGGAGTGTTGATTTAGAGCAAGAGTTTGGACAGAGTTTTTGGAGTAAGACATTTGAGTACAAGGCCTGGTTCTGCCTATTATTCATTTAAAAATATTTGGTGAGTTCTAGGGATCAACAGTGAACAAAACAGACAATATCCTTACTCTCATGGAGTTTACATTTTAGTACCACTTTCTGGCCATGACATTAAATAAATTTTTAAAATTAAAATTCTAGTCACGGGGCACCTGGATGTCTCAGTCAGTTAAGCGGCTGCCTTCGGCTCAGGTCATGATCCCAGGGTCCTGGGTTCAAGTCCCATATTGGGTTCCCTGCTCAGCAGGGAGTTTGCTGCTCCCTCTCCCTCTGCCTGCCTCTCTGCCTACTTGTGCTCTCTATCTCTATGTCAAATAAATACATAAAATCTTTAAAAAATAAAATATAATAAAATAAAATTCTAGTCAGTTAACGGAGCAATATTGGTTTCTGGAGTAGAATTCAGTGATTCATCACTTCCATACAACACTCAGTGCTCATCATAGAAAGTACCCTCCTTAATACCCATCACCTATATAGCCCATCCCCCACCCACCTCCCTCACTGTGACAATTTAAGTTTTTGTTTGTTTGTTTTTAACATCTCTGGGCTTCAACTTCTTCATTTCTAAAGTAAGAATAACAGCACCTACTGCCTAAGGTCATTTCAAAAATTAAATTAGCTAATGTCTGTAAAGCACCTAGCACATATCACAACTCAGTAAGTGGTACCAGGGGGTGTCTGGCTGGTCAGTTGGTAGAGCATGTGACTCTTGATCTTGGGGTCCTGAGTTCGAGCCCCACATTTGGCACGGAGTTTACCTAAAAAAACAAAAAACCAAAGGCGTTTGGGTGGCACAGTAGGTTGAACACCAGCTCTTGTTTTTGGCTCAGGTTGTGATCTCGGGGTCATGAGATCAGGCCCCATGTGGGACTCCACTCTCAGCATGGAGTCTGCTTAGGATTCTCTCTCTCTCTCTCACCCTTTTCCCTCTGCCCCTCCTGCAGAAGTTCTCTCTCTCTCTCAAATAATAAATAAATCTTAAAACAAAAAAACGTGGGGTGCCTGTGTGGCCCAGTCAGCTGAGCAACCAACTCTTGTTTTTGGCTTAGATCATGATCTCAAGGTCCTGAGATCAAGCCCCCTACGCAGCTTCACTCTTGGCAGGAAGTCTACTTGAGATTCTCTCCCCTTCTCCCTCTGGCCCTCCCCTCATGCTCACTCACTCTTTCTCTAAAATAAATAAAATCTTAAAAAAAAAACCCAGAGGGGCGCCTGTGTGGCTCAGTCGGTTAAGCATCTGTCTTTGGCTCAGGTCATGATCCCAGGGTCCTGGGATTGAGCCCCGCATCAGGCTCCCCACTCAGTGGGAAGCCTGCTTCTCCCTCTCCCACTCCCCCTGCTTGTGTTCCCTCTCTGACTGTCTCTCTCTGTGTCAAATAAATAAATAAAATCTTTAACAACAACAACAACAACAACAAAACCCAGAAAACAAAACAAAACAAAAAAATAAGTGGTAGCTGTTTTTCACATTTTAAAGAAAAACTTCTGAAAGAAAACTTTTTAAAGAACATTTTGAAAAGATCATAAATACTCATTACAGAAAAATAGAATGCTTAAATTATTATCTAGAAAGAACTATTATTTTTAATATATACTTCTAGTTTTTTTCCTAAACAGGTATATATATATGTACATATATATAAATATGTAATATTTAAGACTTTATTTTTTTATTTCAGAGAGAAAGTACACACGAGAGGGGAGGAAGGGTGGAGGGAGAGGGAGAAACAGACTTGCTGCTGAGCAGGATTCAGTCCCAGGACCCTGAAATCATGACCTGAGCCAAAGGTAGATGCTTAACCTACTGAGCCACCCAGGTGCCCCCTGCCCTTTTAAGTAGCCATCATGCCCAGTATGGAGCCCAATGTAGGACTTGAACTCACAAGCCTGAAATCAAGACCTGAGCTGAGATTAAGAATCAGATGCTCAACAAGCTGAGCCACCCAGGTACCCCTATGCATATATTTTTATTTATTTGTTTGTTTGTTTATTTTAGATTAGTGCTATTTTAATAAACCAAATAAAGAAAATTAATTTTAGGAAGAGAATCTATAGCATATACATAGAGATCCATTTTGCCCAACTACCCTTCAGAAAGGTTGAACCAGTGTATACTTCTACCAGCTATATGTGGGAGTGCCTATCTCTCTTTGAGGGGAGATTTAACATCAAAGTCATATAGCTTTGAATGTAATCCTATATCTACAAAATCAAATGTCCTTCCACCTATGGTCCAGTTCTGATTTTTGTCTTATAAAAATGAGTTTATGGGAGAAAATATTTGCAAGCCACATATCCACTAAAAGCCTTACATCTAGTAAATGTGTGTGGGTATGTGTGTGTATTTGAACTCTCAAAACTCAACAGTAAAAAAACAAACAAACCACAATTATAAAATGAGCCAAAGACATGAAAGGATTTCACAGGAGAGGATGTAGAGATGGCAAATAATGACATGAAAAGATGTTCAACATTGTTAGCCATTTGATATCACCACATACCTATCAGAATGACTAAAATTTTTAAGAAGTGATCATACTATACTGATCAGGGTGTAGAGAAACTGAGTCTATCATATATTGCAGGTAGGGATTTATAATGATACAGCCACTCTGGAAAACAGTTTGGCATTTTCTTACAAATTTCTTTCATTTTCTTACAAATGAAACATACAATTCAGCAATCACACTCTCAGACATGTATCTCAGAAAAATGAAAACTTATGTTCACATCAAACCTGTACGAGAATGTTCATTGCAGATTTATTCTGACTAGCAAAATACTGGAAACAGCCCAATGCTCTTTTTGTGGGTGAATGATTAAACAAACTGTATGACATGCAATGGAATATTACTCAGCAATAGAAAGGAATAAACTATTGGTACATGAAAACAGCCTGAATGGACCTCAGGGGCCTTATGCTGAGTGAAAAAACTCAATCTCAAATGTAGTAAGATTCTATTTTTCTTCTGTTTTTGAAATAACAGAACTATAGATATTGAAAAGAGGTTAGTGGTAACCAGATGACACACACAGAGGGGATGAGGTAGGGGCGCACTCATACCAAGTGTTAGTACCAGGGAATTATTTTGCTGAATTTCATATAGTGGTGGTTAGACAGATCTATACATGACATTAAGTTGTATAGAACTACACCCCAGCACACACACAAATGAATGGAGATTACAAAAATGGCAGCAACTGAATATCATACTACCTATGATTACTACATCAGCAGTAAGGTACCAATGTCAATTTTCTGATTTTAGTATTATACTATAGCTATAGAAGAGGACATTATGAAGGGTACGTGGGAGTCTTTATACTACAATTGCAAATTCCTGGAACTCTGCTATTATTTCAAAATAAAAACTTTAAAAAAATGAATTATAATTATTACTATGGCTCTGACTTTTTTTCCTTTTATCAGTTATTTTAAAGGATATTAAAGAATTAGATTTGTCAGACAAAGATAAGATAGTGTTGCTATTTTAAAAATAATCTTACTCAAAAGGAGTATTAGCTTTTAAAATAGTCATTTTGCTGGGGCACCTGGGTGGCTCAGTCAGTAGGCGTCTGCCTTCGGCTAAGGTCGTGATCTCAGCGTACTGGGATCGAGCCCCGCATCAAGCCACCCATCGGGCTCCCTGCTCAGCGGGAAACCTGCTTCTCCCTTTCCCACTCCTGCTTGTGTTCCCCCTCTCACTGTGTCCCTCTCTGTCAGGTAAATAAATAAAATCTTTACAAATATAAAAAACAAAATAGTCATTTTGGAAGCTTGATTACTTATGCATATGTTCTGGGCCATTGCAGATCAAATATTTTAGAAATCCTCTTTTGTGATTGCCTTCCAAGATCGCCAGCCATTGGCAAGTATGAAACCTATTTCTTTATAAGACATTGTCTTGAACTATTATATTTTCTTCCATCTCCCTTTACTTCATCTTGTTCTACGTATTCCCCAGATAAAGATGAGCTTATCTGGCACATATAGGACTCCTGTAAAACAAAGGAAAAGAGGGTCCATCAGTTTATTCTTTCTTTTGTTTCATTCTCTGGATATTTGTGCTTTTAACTTGTTAAAATTTTCTCATGTGATGGAGCACGTGAATTTTCTTCATCTCAACGCCTTTCATTGTCACCAAGGCATGAGATATTTGAAAGAAGTTGAAACAATTTTTAGTTCTTTTGATTTTTTTAAAAAAGATTTCATTTATTTAGAAAGAGCACACATGGGAGGTGGGGCACAGAGAGAGGGTCAGAGGAGGAGGGAGAGGGACAAGTAGACTTAAAACTGATGCAGAGCCCTATGTTTAGCTTAGTCTCATCACCCAGGATCATGACCTGAGCCAAAGTCTAGAGTCCAATGCTCAACCAACTGAGCCACCCAGGCGCCCCACAACATTTGTTTATTTTAAAGCAGTTGAATAGCTAAATCAAGGAAACTTAGTTGATTTGTTTTTTTAACTGAACTTTTCTTGGCTAATGGTCTTTGGGAATCAAATGCCTCTAAGATATAATTTGAGAATCTCCATGGTGGCTCATAGAATTATATTTTCTTACTGAAGTGAGGAAATGGAACTTAAGTGTGAAAAAGGAAAAACAAATATATCACGTATTTCTTCAAGGAGGTACAGGTATTGAAACCAAAATGACCGTGTGGATTTTGCAGATGTTACCTGATCCTCATTTATTTCACATTGAGGAACTGCCTTTGGCTCAGTGAAAGAAGATTTTGGAACACTATATGACTGCTCAATTGAAATAATGCACAGTTACAAAAGGGATTCATAAATTTTGATTAATATTACTCATGCTATAAGTTTCTTCAATTGCCCTTAGATTACGAACTCCGAATTAATAAATCTCTAGCCAAGTTGCTCAGTTTTAAGAGAAGTTCATCGAACTGAAAGCAATGCCAAATCTCTAATTATTTTAGAGACTAGTACATTAATCTTGTCTTAATACTAAATTTTATGGCTCTCTAGTCAATTCTGACCTTTATTTGGATTTATCTAGTTGTAAAAAAGGTATATCCTCTTTTAAAGAAACTACTGAAATTGAGACAAGGAAACTGAGGGATTCCATAAAAATCTGCTTTTTTCTTCTTTTTCCTGCTTCTATTCTTGCTAGGATCTGCACCCTCACCCCACCTTACACATGCATGTGTAAGAGAAAAGGAGTATGGTTCTCTAGGATAAGAGACAAGGAGTAGATGGTTCTCTAGGATAAATAACATCTGAACAATGACCAAGTGAGAATGATGAAGGAAGCCATCATATGCTAATTCTACACACCAGAAGGTAGACATCTCAATGCCAAGAACCCTGGCTCCAAATAATGACACCTGGGCCCTCATCTTTGTTCTATCCAGTTCGGGGATGCCTGAGAAGACAAATGCACTAGACCATTGTCCCCTGTAAAAACCCCAGACCCTGAATATAGGAGAAACTCCCTCCTTTCCTTTTTGAGTCTCCTGGATACTCACTCTGTCTGTTATCTGCTCTTTTTATGTCTTCACTAAACTCTGCTTTCATCTCCTGTTGGCTCTCATTTGATTTCCATCCTTTGTAAAGACAAGGACCCTCTTGGCTGATCCTGCAGCACCCCTCCAAAGCCTTGGACCCAGCCTACTAGCATCAAAATGAAAGCAAAAGCCACCTTATTTAATGTTGATCTGGAATCCAAGTTGAGGTCAAATATACTTGCAGTTTTAGGCTAAATCTCTCAACTTAGAGCTATGTGCTTTGGAATGATTATTCAGTTTTAGAACTGTATTTGTATTACAGGTCAAAGCTCTTTTCTTCCTCTTCCTCTTTCTCTTACTTCTTTTCTTCCTTCTTCCCCTTGTTCTTCACCTTTGTCTCCTCCAACTAAACTCAGAGTGAAGAATAGCTTTCCTGGAATGAAAAAGTAGGTGTAATCTAGATGAACTCCAGAGGTGGAGGCATCAGTACCCGTGGTGTTCCTCATTTGTGTGGATGTGCCCAGATCCAAAACAGAATCCATGAATCTTTAATGCTCCACTATTTTTTGTTATTGTTCTAGAAAATATATAGGTGTAGGTCTGGTGTCAGTTAAGTCCCTAAGTTTTACAGGAGGTTTGCAATTCATACAAATGCATAAAAAATGGAGTTGGGGTTCAAAGTCCTTCTTGTTTAGGATTTAGGGGGGTTCCAGTTTATTTCCGTTTTACCTAGCTATAAGTTGTAATTTCTGTGAAATATATTTTTGTACAATTGACCCTTTTCTCATATTCTTTTGTATATGTTCATTTTATTTTTATTATTTTTTATTGCAAGTAACCCAATGAATACAAAATTATTTATAGATCACATACACATATATAATTTATAATGTAGAAAGTAAAAATCTCCAACCACTTATAATATTGCCTTCTCCACCTCTTTCCATACCCATCCTGAAGAAGTAAACACAGTCAAATCCTTGGTATCTTTCCAGACTTTTTTTGAGACTATTCAGGCATACATATTGTTTTCACAAAATGAAATCCTACTTTACATATTATTACATAATTTTTTCACTTAATAATTCATAATAATTCAGACTTCTGATTTTTAAGTGGCCGAGGGGTTTCCATTTTATAATATTTCAGCATCTATTTAACCATTCTCCTATTGTTGACATTGAGGTCTCATAGTTTGAACTATTGTAAATAATATTTGTTATATATAACCTTGTATACTTATGCAAGTATTTCTATAGAACATAAACCCAAAACTGCTAGTTAAAAATGTTTTTAATTTTGGGGTGTGCCTGGGTGGCACAGTTGGTTAAGTGAGAATCTTGGTTCAGCTCAGGTCAAGATCTCAGGATCATGAGATTAAGCCCTGCATTGGGCTTGTGCTCAGCATGGAGTTTGTTTAGGACTCTCTCTTCTTCTCCCCCCTGCTCTCTCTCACTCTCTTTCTCTCAAATAAATAACAAAATCTTAAATTTATATATTTTAAATGTTCATAGTTATTGCACATTGCGATGACATTTATTATTTGGCAATTATTTGTCACTCCAAATAGGTTGTCATGATTCCTGTGACACTTCACGAAGTATGAGTTTTCTTTCCTCATATCCTAGCAAACCTGAACTTCATCCACATGTTTAACTTTTTGTAATTTGATGGACCAAAAAAGGATCTCATTTTTAATTTGCATTTTTCTAATTGCCAGCAAAGCTGAACATCTTTTCATATGTTTATTAGGTGTTAGCGTTTTGGGTTTTTGCAGACTACTTGTTCATATTTTTTGTCCTTTTTTTTTTTTAAAGATTTTATTTATTTGACAGAGAGAGAGATCACAAGTAGACAAAGAGGCAGGCAGAGGGAGGGGGGAAGTGGGCTCTCTGCTCAGCAGAGAGATATAATGTATATAATGCAAGATATAATGTATATAATGTATATATAATATATACAATGATATAATGGGGGGCTGCGTCCTAGGACCCTGAGATCATGACCTGAGCTGAAGGCAGAGGCTTAACTCACTGAACCATCCAGGTCCCCCTGTTGGGTGTTGCCTTTTATTTATTTATAGGAGTTGTTCTTATACTAGGAATAGGAATATATTCTCTGTTATGTCTTTTACAGAGGGTTTATATTTTTATGCAAACATTGCTCCACTTTTTTTTTTTTTTTTTGGTGGCTTCTGAGGTTTGTACCTTACTCAGGAAGATCTTTCCCAATATTATTAAATATTTCCTATATTTTATTCCAGAACTTTTACAGTTTTGCCTTTTTTCATTTCACTATTTAATTCCTCTGGAATTTAGTTTTTAAAATGTGTGGTATGAAGAGAACTCTATTTTTTTTCTCCTAAATGGGTATTTAGTTTACCTCAAACTATTGATTAGTCCATTCTTTCCATAATGGCTTGAAATGGCATATTTTTCATACACTAAATTTAAAATTCATATGTATCTGTTTCTGAACATTATTTCATTCAATTGATCTATTTCTGCAACAATATTATACTATTTTAATCACTATAGCTTTATTGTAAGCTTTGTTAAAGGATTCAGTTCCTTCTCATTATTTTTATTCTTATAATTTGCTTTTTAATCATTGCTAATCTATTCATCTAAATAAACTTGGAATTATCTTGCCAATTTCCATTGAAGAATCCTGTTAGAGCTTTTAAATTTGAGGTGATTGATCTTTACAACATCTCATCTCCCATCTTGAATCGTAACATGTTTTCCTCTTTTTCTGGGCCTTTTAGAATACTTTCTAGAAAGTTTTATCGTTCTCTTCATCTCTTGTATTTTTGGATAAGTTTATTCCACTGTAGTTAGTAGTTTTATCAGTAGAAAAATGCGGTCCTTTTTGATTCTTTCTAATTAGTTACTATTGGTAGCTACAAAAGCTGTAAGTAATTTGTATTTTGATCTTATACCTGTCTTCCTTACTAAAATCTGTTTAATGGTTTTTCTAAATCAATTATTTTGTATCTTTTTTAGATACATAAAGATGGCATTTTGTTTCATCTTTTCTAGTATTTCTCTCTTTATTATCTCTGTGTGTGTATGTATATGCATCTATCTATCTACAGAGAAAGAGAATGAAACTAGTTTATGTGCGCTACTACATTGGTTAGGGTTTCTAGAACATTGCTGAACAATATTAATGACACAAAGCATTTTTGCCTTATTTCTAATTCCAGTGACATTATATCTCTAGTGCTTTAAGATTTCATATAAAGTATGCTATTGATTTCTTGATAGATACGCTTTATAAAATTAAGTATTTCTATTCATAGATTACTGAAATTTTGTGAAGTGTTAGTATTGCCTCCTCTATCAAAATGAGTAAATGACCTTCACTATATTAATGTTATGAATTAAAGTGTTGTATTTTCTGATATTGAACCATTCTTCCACTTCTAAATTCTGTTTGATCATGATATATTGTTTTTTCCTATACTGCTATATTTAGTTTGTTAATATTTACTTGAGGTTCTAAGTACCTGTAGTCATGAGTGAGATTAGGCTAGAGTGTTTTCTTTGTTTCTTTCTTATATTTTTTTTTGTCTGGTGTTGGTATAAACATTATATTAAACATATAGAAGTAATTTGACAGATTTGCATCTCTTTCTATTCTCCAAAACAGTTTAAATGATGTAGAAGTTACCTGTACCTTGAACATATGAGAAAATTTACTCACAATGTCATCTGGGCCTGGAACTTCTGGGGGAGGAACATCTTTGACTAACTTAAAAATATTTTAAGGATATTGACCCATCTTTTACCTTTTCTTGTATATAGTTTGGCAAAATTATATTTTTCTAGAAATTATTCCATTTCATCTACTTTCTCAATGTATTGTTATGAAGTTGCATACACTACTCTAATATTTTTAATGTCTCCTATATCTGTGGTTATACTTCTATTTTATTATTTGTGTTACTATTGTGTTTTTTTCTTTATTTATTAGTTGCTAGAGATTTGTTCAAGTTGTTCTTTTTAAAGAAGCAGTTTGGGGGTTAAAGGTTTTATTTCCATCAAATTTCTGTTTTGATCTTTATTATTTCCTTCCTTCTATTTTTGTTGTTTCTGGTTTTTTTTCCAGTTTCTTATGTTGAACGCTCTGTTCATTTCTTTTCAGTCTTTTTCTTACCAATAGACGCATCTAAAAAGACTATAAAACTCCTCTGAGTAATATTTTGACCATATCCCACAGGTTTTTTTTTTTTTTATCTACTTCATTGAGGTATAATTTACATACCATAAAACTCACCATTTGAATTGCAGAATTCGGTAATTTCTAGCAAATTTATAGAGCTGTGCCATCATCATCACAATCTATTTTTAGAATATTTCCATTTACCCTAAAAAGAGAGCTTCTACCCTTTTGCAGT
This sequence comes from Nasua narica, assembly GCA_028533885.1. Classification (NCBI taxonomy): domain Eukaryota; kingdom Metazoa; phylum Chordata; class Mammalia; order Carnivora; family Procyonidae; genus Nasua; species Nasua narica. Next base: position 67,409,899 of record CM052811.1, read on the forward strand.
CATTCCCTAGTCCCCATCTCTAGCCCTAGCCACTTGGTCATTTTTTGAAACACAAATGCTCAAATTCCACCTTAGACAATGAGTTAAAAATCTGGGAATGTGGTCCTCACTTGTGTGTATTCCAAAAGAGCCTCAGGTAATTTGACTTTGACCCACTTTTGAGAACCACTTTGATATAAGAAGAAAGCCTTTAAACTGCTTCATGAGGAAGTAATCAAGGAGAGTTGCAGTTAAATAATTCACTGGAACACAGTTTAAGGAATCAGAAATTCTTTAAATTACCTTGGTAACACAGGAACCTTGAATCCAGGGATTAAATCAATTCATTTTTATATTTCTCACATTGCCAAGTATAGTGATTTACGCAAAGATGATGCTTCAAATAAATTTTTAAATGTAGAACAGGCGTTATTTATGTAGATGTCAAGTCTACAAAGATCATTCCCTAAAAGATATTTTTGGCTCAACTTTAAAACTTATTTAGAAAACTCTTTGTTTTTCATATACAATTCTAAAGTTTATTAAAGTCTAACTTATAATAAAACATAAAAATACTATACTTTCCATATTTCCTTTTTTATAAAAATGAGTTAATCATAATATTATATAGCAAATCCTGCATAATAATTAACCACATATTGTTAATTGCTATAAAAATACATTGGATTTAATTAGCTTGAAACATCATTCTCTGTATATAATAAAATGAACTATTATTCTTTGGATGATCATTCTTCAGAAGGAAGTACTTTTTTTTTTAACCATCTTTTAATGTATTTATTAGTACTTCAATAATCTTGAATTTGTAATTAGGAATGCAATAATATTGAAGTAGTGCTCTAACAATTTAATTTAAATATTCCATTTCAGTTAACATTGGAACTCTCTGGAATTTTCAAATTAGGGATTGATTTATAATTATACCATATGTGGATACAGTTTATTGTGATAAAAACACGTACATAAAACTTACTGTCTTAACCATTTTTAAGAGTATAGTAGTATTAAGTATATACACATTGTTATGTAACAGATCTCTAAAACTTATACATTTTGAAAAATGGAAACTCTATAAGCATTGAACAACTCCTCTTTGCCCATTTCCCCCAGCCCCTGGCAACCACTATTCTGCTTTCTGCATTTTAAGAGTTTGACTATTTTAGATACCTCATGTAAGTGGAATCATGCAGAATTTGTCTTTCAGTGACTGGCTTATCTCACTTAGCATAACATGCTCAAGGTTCATCCATGTTGTAACATATGGCAGGATTTCCTTTTTTTTTTTTTTTTTTGTATTTCCCTTTTTTTTAAAAGGCTGAATAGTATTCCGTTGTGTGTATATGCCATAATTTCTTTATCCATTCATCTGTCAATGGACATGTAGCTTACTTGTACCTCTTGGCTACTGTGAATAATGCTGCAATGAACATGGGTCTGCAAATATCACTTTGAGTCCCTATTTTCAGTACTGTTGTGTATACACCAAAGTGGGATTGCTCAGTCATATGGTAATTCTATTTTTAATTTTTTTGGGAAACTCCATACTGTTTTCTATAACAACTGCATCATTTTATATTCCCACCAAAAGTGCCCAAGTGTTCTGATTTCTCCACATCTTCCCCAACAATTTATTTTCAGGTTTTTGGATAGTAGCCATTGTAATGGGTGTGAGATAATATCTCACTGTGGTTTTGATTTGCATTTCCCTGATAATTAGGGATATTAAGTATCTTTTTATATGCTTGTCGGCCATCTGTGTATGTTCTTCAGAGAAATGTCTACTGAAATACTCTGTCCATTTATGAATTGTGTTGGTTTGTTGTTTAGTTGTAGAAGTCCAATGTATCTTCTAGATATTAACCCCTTATCACATATATGGTTTGTGAATATTTTCTCCCATTCCGTAGGTTGTCTTTTTACTCTGTTGTTTCTTTTGCTGCACAGAAGTTTTTAAGTTTCAAGTAGTTCTCTTTGTCTTTTTTTGCTTTTTTTCTTGTGCTTTTCATTCATGTCCATGAAATCATTGCCAAATCAAATGTCATGAAGCTTTCCTCCTGTGTTTTCTTTTAGGGGTTTTATAGTTTCAGCTCTTATATTGAGGTCTTTAATCCATTTTGAGTTAATTTTTATAAATGATGTAAATGATGTAAGGTAAGCACCCAGCTTCATTCTTTTGCCTGTGACTGTCTAGTTTTCCCAACACAGTTTGAAGAGACAATCCTTTCTATATTGTGTAGCCATGGCATCTTTGTCAAAGATTATTTGACCGTATACATGAAGGCTTATTTCTGGGTTCTCTATTCTGTTCCACTGGTCTACCTCTGTTTTTATGCCAGTACCATACTGTTTTAATTACTGCAGCTTTGCAATATGTAATCAGAAAGTTTGAGGCCTCCAGTTTTGTTTTTCTTTAAGATTGTTTTGGCTATTTGGGGTCCCTTGAGATTACATATGAATTGTAGCATGGATTTTTCTACTTCGGCAAAAATTATTATTGGGACTTTGATAGAGTTTACGTTGAATCTGTAGATTGTTTTATAAAATTTGGACATTTTGGTAATTTAAGTCTTCTAACCCACAAACATGGAATGTCTTTCCATTTATTTTTTCTTCAATTTCTTTCAGCAATATTTTGCAGTTGTCAGTATACAAGTCTTTCACTTCCTTGGTGAAGTTCATTCCTAAGTATTTTATTCAATTTGATGTTATTTTTTAATTTTTTTAAATTTGATGTTATTTTAAATGAGGTTCTTTTCTTAATTTCCTTTTCAGACTATTCATTGTTCATGTGTTGAAATGCAACTGATTTTTGTGTGTAGAGTTTGTACTGTTAAACTTTGCTGAATTCGTGTATTAGTTCCAGCAGGTTTTTGTGTGGCATCTTTAGGGTTTTTTACATAAAAGATTGTGTCATCTGAAAACAGAGATAATGTTAACTTCTTCCTTTCCTACTTGGATCTTTTTCTTTTTCTTCCTGATTGCTCTGACTAGCACTTCCAGTACTATGTTGAATAGAAATGGTAAGAGTGAGCATCTTTCCCTTATTCTTAATGTTAAAGGAAAAGCTTTTAGGTTTTCACCATTTAACTCTGAAATTGTGTTGTTTTAATATCTACTTAAGGGGCGCCTGGGTGGCTCAGTGGGTTAAAGCCTCTGCCTTCAGCTTGGGTCATGATCTCAGGGTCCTGGGATCGAGCCCCGCATCGGGCTCCCTGCTCAGCGGGAAGCCTGCTTCCCCCTCTCTCTCTGCCTGCCTCTGCCTACTTGTGATCTCTCTCTCTGTATCAAATAAATAAATAAAATCTTTAAAAAAAAAAATATCTACTTAAAGGAAAAGATATTTGCACACATTCCCTGAGATTGAGGACTAGTCACAATTTTGTTCAAGGTCATGAGAGAAAAATATGGCAGTAGTTGATCTAGACAAAAGCTCCAACTCAGTAACATGTTCTACTCCCGACAGTCACTAATTTGCATGTTTCCTTAAGCAAGCTTTTGTTCTCCACCAAGTAGTATCTATTTTCCCTTCTTTGAAGTGGGATAATATTGTTAGTTTCATTTTATCCCCCTCAGGTCTTATGAGACTATACTATACTAGAATTTATATGTGTATTACTTTGTACTAATTGGTGGTAAGAATAACTTTAGTAAAATGTGAGATTACAGCATAATCTTTTTATGGGAAAAGATTATTGAGATTCTCATTTTTATTCTGAAAAGAAAATGAAACTCCATAAAGATGGTAATTTTTGGATTTGCATTTATGCTGATGATCTTTAAAAAATCATAGTAGTAGCTACTACCTATAAATAAATAACTTTATATTTAAGTACAATGCTTTAAATAAGTAAGCATGCAAGAAAGTCTGTTGAATGTCTGCTAAGTAAAAGGATAATTTTTAATTGTATATTTTATTACAGTTTGCTTGTATCTTATATTAGTTTTCTATTTCTCATAATCTAAATCAGGTATGAGTGAGACTCAGGGTATAATCCATCCTAGGGCACAACTTCCCTCCATCTGTGGACCTGTGAAACTAGAAAACAAGTTATCTGTTCTTAAAATACCCTGGTAGGACAAGCTTAGGATAACACTTAACATATTCCAGTTCAAAAAGGGAGAAAATGCAAGGAGGTTAAAAAAGAATAAGTCACTGGTTCCAAGCAATTTCGAAATCCAGCTGGGGAAACTCCATTAAGTTTCAAGGTCTGGAATAATCCTCTATGGTGCATGGGATGAGTCATTCTTTCTTTTTCATGAAAGAAAGACGTGTTTGCAGCTGTGTGATTTTTATCAGCCTGTTTCCTGCCTGTAGAATAGTGAGAATCTCACATCCTCCTTTCTCTTCATGTTCTCTCTGTCTCTTTTGGTCCAAGATGACAGTATTTCTGCTGATATAAAATTCTCAAGAACTTTGTGGGTCTCCCATGCATGCCGCAGGGATTACTATGTTAGATAATAGGCTCATCTACAGATCTTTTCTAGATAATTCCATCTCTATTTTTGGATTTTGCTGAGATGTCTAAGGGACAAAGTCTTTAAAGCTCCCTAGAAGCTTTTTGGTTTGCTTGAGGGGATCTGTGAGTCACATCCTAATCTCTTCAAAGAACCTTTTGTGTGACTGAATACTTTGACCTTTTGAGTTTTCTGAGGTATCAGCAAAAGTTTGTCCAGCCATACCCTCGGTTTTTTTCCTCTAGAGTACATCTTCCCAACAGTGAATCTCTTAATTTTAGTGTCTTTTCTAATCTGGATAGGTGGAGAATTTCCCAAATCATCAAATCCTGGATCCTATTTGCTTACTAGTCTTTTACTCAATGTATCTCTTTCCTCTCCCATTTTACTGTAATCAACAGGAGGAAACCCATTTGTACCTTCAACAGTTGCTTGGAAATCTTAGCTAAATGTCCAATTTCATCTTTTATAAATTCTGCTTTCCATACAACTCTGGGGTACAATTTCTTAAAGCACGTATTTCTACGAAAAGTCAATTCAATGCAATCTAGACTTTTCTATCATGCTTCCCAACATTCTGCCAGCTTCTGTCTACTGCCTAATTCCAAAGCCCCTTCCACACAGTTGGGTGTTACAGCAGTCCCTCATTTCAAGGTAGCAAATCTGTATTTGTTTTCTATCGTTGCCGTAACAAATCACCACAAACACACTGATTTAAAACAGCACAAATTTACTATTTTTCAGTTCTATAGGTTAGAAGTCTGACACTGGTCTCACTGAGTTAAAATCAAGACATCTGTAGGGCTGCATTCCACTCTGGAGGCTCTAGGGGAGAATGTGTTTTGTGCTTACTCACGTTGTTGTAGAATTCCGTTCTTTATGTTTGTAGGACTAAGGTCCCCATTTGCTTTTTGTCTGTATGCCAAAGGTTGTTCCTAGTTTCTAGAGGCCACGGCACTTCTTGACTCCTGGTTATCTTGCTCTGTGTGTGTGGTGTGTGTGTGTTGCAATATGGTCCCAGAATGTAGTATCTATGGTTTCAACTTCAGAAATGTTATGGGACCTGTGTTTGTGGCCTAATACGTGACCACTTTTAGTAATAATTCCATGGGTGTTTGGAAAAATATATTTATTTTCTGTTTATTTGGTATAAAGTCCTATATAGCTATAAGTTTTAGTTTGTAACCGTGTTAATCAATTCTCTGTGTCTTCATTTGTTTTCATTGACTTGATCTGCCAGTTTTTTAGAGAAATATACTCAAGTGTGTACCTTATTTTATTTTATTTAGCTTTAAATTTAACTTACATGCTAGTAAATGAAAAGACTATATTTATTCTTTAGAATTTCAAATACATGCCTTTTTTCTTAATACATTGCTTATCATTTTTGCTATAACAAATTGTGGGCATTTTATTTTAGATTGTGAATTATTCTATAATTTTCTGAGAGTGAAAAAGCACCATACCTAAAAATAACCAAAGTTTCTGAAGAGAAATGTAACCAATTAAAACTGGAGAAATTTGTTTATAGAACATCATAAAAACATCTGAGCAGGTTTTTGCCACTTCCTGTCCTTACATTTAATGTACTGGCTCCATGGGTACACAACCCCTTGGTTGATTATTTTCTATTTCTCATCAGTTTTTCTGAACATAGAGTGTTTGTTGCTTTCCAGGGTCTACAGGCTAGAAAGACTAAAGCAATTCAAGAAACTGAAACATTCTGAGAGCTACATGGGGTTTCTATAACCAAGTTAGTCCCCAAGTCCCAAGGGAGGAAAACTGGGAGTCAGGGTAACTTCTTTGAGTCAGGTCTCTAATTTGCTTGCATCCTTTTTAGTATGAAATACTTTCTATTGACTTGCATTTCATAAAATTAGAGTTTGGACAGTTCAGTACTGACCCAATGAATTAATTTTGTGATCAATTTTGTTTGTTGATGCTTTTATTTTAAATCTTTTAGCTTAGTCTAGTGACCACCACCATAAAGAACTATGGCATATAACTTTATTATTATAAATTAACATTCCAAGTGTTGCCTTAAAAGAAATTGGGGGAAAAATGTAAACTGTTTAATCCCTGTCTTAAATGTAGAGCACTCTACATTTCTTTGTGAAAACCTAATGAGCATACTCTCAGAAAGAATTGCTTTTTTTTTTTTTTTTAATGTTCAAGGTTTATGTGTTTCCATTGTAAAACTGTTTTTTCGTAATTTTATCTTAAGGACCTTAAGTGTCCTGTAGTTAAATATGTTTAGTTTAGAGTATAAAACCTATTTTGAGAACCACACTTTACTAACTTACTTTTTAGGAAAGCAAATTCAACAGGGTTCTATGTGATAATGGGCCAGTGAAGATTTACTGTCTTAGTAATTTCAAGGGCTGAACCTCTTGGTTTTCTGTGTCGTACTGAACTAGTTACTCTGCTAAACTTTGAATTAACAAAATAAAAACCATCAGCTACATAAAAGGAAAGCTGCTGCAATATCCTCTTGTCAGAAAAAAGAGACAAGGCATAAAATCTTCAGCTTTAGGAACAAATAGTAAATCATTTATGCAAGAGAGATTTGGGAGAGGAAATGTGGCATCCAGACAAATAAATAAAATACTGACAGTGCAGTATTAAAATGACTTTAGCTAACCAAAGAGTAAAAAATAGCCTGGTGTTAGCTTTAGGCTGGTTCAAGAGCAAAAACTTCTTAGGCTCTGTATGCTGACCTGCAGATAGAATTTTCTCATCAATTCACATTTCATAGGCTTTCCCAAGAAACCCACTGTCAAATTTTAGGTGCACCAAGATCACAGGGATACCTATGTCTTCACAGGAATATATATAAAATATTGCAGTCAAAATTCAGTGTGAAGGATGGGATTTATCTATCCATGTCCTTTCTTGTCAGATGCTCACTGGTCCCCAAACTCTGAAATGTCCTCTCTTTCTTATCCCCTCCCTCTGCTGGAACTCTGGAGATTCCACAAGAGCTCAAGTCTAAACCTTCAGCTTTCCCTGACAGATACACCTAGCAGGTCCGCCTGACCTTGCCAGCTCAAAGAAATCTTTCTCTCCTGCTTTTGAACTTTCATACCTCTTAGTACCCTTTCATTTGCCAAGTAACCAGGTGCTGACTTGTGACTTTTCCCCTTACTGTTTTTCTCCTCAACAATTATTTACTTCTTCCCTATTGTTGAACTTTCAACATTTATATTTAATCATTTAGAGTAGTTGGTAAGTCAGTTGACATCAGGGTCCATGTATTAGTCTTATTTGAGTAAGAGGGGAAGGAAGGGGATTGAAAAAGTGGTAATCTCTACCTGCACTGGGACTCTCAGCTACTGCAAATCCATGATGCCAGAGAAATATACCCATTTTTTTTTTTTTTATGACAGCGTACAGAACTCAGCCAGGCTGTATAGGATAGCATGATTGTTGTTATTATTAGGATTACTATTATTTTGGAGATAACTGCCAGCGGCTTAGCAGTCACATCCTGTCAAATATACATTACTGGGGAAGCTGAGGGAGGCTGAATAGAAAAGGTAAGATAAAGAAAGGTCTCTAAGGGGCAGTAGAGGGGCTCAGTGTGGAGCAGGGCCTGAAGCAGCTCAGGGGATGGGATGCTGGGCCAGGGAATAGCTGGTCTGGTGGACAAATAGGAAAAGGATCTAGGTGAATATCAAAGGTGAGAATGGGGACCAGGTCTGCTCTCTGCACAGTGATGTATGCCTGGACCAACCTAGATTAAAGAACGAGAGACGGGGCGCCTGGGTGGCTCAGTGAGTTGGGGCCTCTGCCTTCGGCTCAGGTCATGATCTCAGGGTCCTGGGATCAAGCCCCGCATCGGGCTCTCTGCTCAGTGGGAGCCTGCTTCCCCCTCTCTCTCTGCCTGCCTCTCTGCCTACTTGTGATCTCTCTCCTCTCTGTCAAATAAATAAATAAAATCTTTAAAAAAAATAAAAAGAACTAGAGACAAAACAGATATATGTGAGCCACAAAAGGAAATTCAGGGCTAAAAGAAAAAAAAAAAAAAAAGCAAATTCAGGGCTTTAAACAAACGCTGTCTCCATATCTACAGAGCTTTTATGCTTTAGTTGAGAATAAAATCTGTTCCAGAACATTTCGGTCTCTTAGTTCAGGTACCATTTAGGATACTAGGAAAAGTCCCTTTTGTTCCTTCTATTCTTTCTGTACTTCCTGGCTTCCTTGCACTTCCTGGGGGGAGGGGGGGGAGCGGGGGGTTGGGGAGAGGGGCTGCCTGAAATAGTCCTATCTAGTTCCTATCAACTCCACCTTCCACACTGTATCTTTTATTCATATGCTTGGCCTTCTCTAAATGCTCCTTCCTGTCTCCTCTGCTTCAGGCCGACCCATGAATTCCCTATTGCAGAGAACTGCATTCTCAGGCATGAGTTTCACTGTGAGGCTCCCAGTTTCTGGTTGTCTTAGCATGTGTTTGCAATATCAGTGCCGGAGCAGCAATAAAGCTCTATTCACAGAAGATGCTATGTCAGACTCCCACACTGACTTCTATTATTCCAATCCTTTGGGCTATTCCAAAGAGCTTTATCTGTTCCTCCCGCTTTCCTTAGCATTAGCAATGTGCCCATTTCTCCTGGCTATTTATTTAAGTAGAGCGTACCTGTTTGGTCTGTTTGAGCAGAAATTAGGAAGTCCTGTTGACGGAGCTGACAGGGTTACTTGGGGTCTGTACAGACTTGCTATTTCTCAGATGATTTATACAATTTATTTGTCTACATTCTCTTACCTCTGTATCTCTAAAATCCATCTTAATGCAATACAGCCCTTAGTGCCAAACCAATTTTTTCTAATACATGTTTTCCCTAAAGCCCCAATACCTTCATTCCTTTGTTCTGATTTATTGCTGCTGCCTAACCACAGCTACGAGGCAGAAAAATAATAATAATAAAACTTTTAAAACCTTAGTAACAAGCACATTAGGATTAACATACTAGGTCTATGTTAAACCACCCAACAATGAACTAACTCATCTTTAATTTATTAGCTTGATTCTGATATAAATTCTGAATGAAAAGTAAAAGGTTGTATAGATTAATAATATTAAAGTTGCAAAACAAACCCCTGAAAAATAGGAAATGTTAAGCAAAGAGAGCTATGCCATCTTTAATTCATAGCTCTGTTCCTAGGCAATTCCACACATGCAGGATGTAGGCTCAGGGCTGTGTTTTTGTTTGTTTGTTTGTTTGTTTTTGTTTTTTTTAAAAAAAACTCTGCAGTACCCAGACCAGGAGTGCAAGGCATAAGCAACACAGTGTATGACTCTAAAACGTAGGGCCTCATTTAATGGGTTGTGTGACCTTGACATGAAAAACACTTCATGATGACCTTTCATTAAATATCATTTACCTTTGCAAGTTCTCCAGATAGGTCTGTCATTCTAGAGGTAGAAATTGCAGGTCAAGTACTAGATAAATCCCCAAGTGGCTTGAAGAACCTCCAGCCAGGGGTTAAGTACTGTGGATGTGAGGGATCTAAATCAAGAATCTCAAAATGAAAAGATCATCAGTGTCAAGTGACTTAAGCTACCCAATACTTCTCCTTCAGTAAAATCTTGTTCGATTAATCTAATGGGGAAGGTCTGCCTGAATTTGTGAGATGAGCGCAAGACCAATAACTTCTAGATAACAGAAGTGATTTCTTGGTTTCCGGCATACATGGTTACTTTGGTTGAAGTTCTCAGTACTACAAAATTGTGGTTCCATCCCTCTTGCTGGAACTGACAAGAGAGAAAGAAATTGGCATGTTAATTCTACAAACACTAAACAATTTTTATAAACAACTTAGTTAATAATTAGCTTAAACTTTTTCCCTTTAATATTTACATCAGCAGGTTTCAATAGGACACACTGATGTGTTGCAAGGAGCCTAATACCAATCACCGAAGAAGTATGAAGGCTTGCAAATGACTGACTTTTAAAAATAAGCCAGAGATGATGTAAGGTTATCACAATAGTATCATGGTCATACATTTGCATCTCAAAATGCTTTCTTGAGAGAAAAGCAAGAGTGGGATTAGAGGTGAAGCCAGGAACCGCACCTGGGGCTGTGTTGCTCATGCCAGCACCATTCTTATATGTCACAGAAAAAAATAGAGAACTACTGCTTTCCATCATCAATTTTCTTAACAAATCCTTTTATCATTGAAAGGTGTAGCTAAACCTTGCTCACTTACCTTTCTGCGTATAGCTGATGATTAGAATTAATTAGATTTTACTTACTATGTAAACCTACATAGAGCAAAGAATGCGGACCTTGAAGGTTTACCCACACTGGTGTAGTATTGATTATTGTAGTGAAATGAGGTATGGTAGGAAGAAGGAATCCCGGTTAAGCCCCAAAAGGTGGCGCCACCTAGGAGAAGTCACCTCGGACTAATCTTGGTCTTACAGGTTGAGAAACTCAGTTTTGCAGGGCTCTGTAGTTCTTCAGACTGAGACAACTGATTTGGGCTGTCCAAACTGTCAAGATGGTCACATCATGTTATTCACTTACAGACGATATTCACTTACGTTGGGGAATATTCCCTTCCAATTACCGAAGTTACTTCCTTCCTGATCTCATAAGACCCTGAGAGAATTGAATTTGTGCTCATAAGGTTGGCTAGTAAGCATTGAATCAGAGAGAGAAGTGAAGGATGGTTTGGGCAATATTCTCCAGGTCATGATGAGGTCGGAAGAATTATCCTTGACCCACAATAGAGAATATCTTTCTAGTACTCAGCCTCAGGGAGTTCCCAGAGAGGCCCACTCTCTGAAGAGTACTAGACAAGCACTGCCAATTTCTGACTCTGGGCTTCCTTTCTCTGTGCTCTGAGCTTTCTGAGTCTGTACCACTCAGACGATTGATTCAGTCTCAGTGTATTTCTGCCACCATTAGGATTCTGTGATTATACCTGATAGAAATTTCCTTTGGCTAATTTTGAGCACAAAAGTGGAATTTATTGGAAGGAACTGATAACTCTTTTTTTTTTAAAGATTTTATTTATTTGACAGAGAGGAGAGAGATCACAAGTAGGCAGAGAGGCAGGCAGAGAGAGGGGGAGAAGCAGGCTCCCTGCTGAGCAGAGAGCCCAATGTGGGGCTCGATCCCAGGACCCTGAGATCATGACCTGAGCCAAAGGCAGAGGCCTTAACCCACTGAGACAGCCAGGTGCCCTGGAACTGATAACTCTTAAAAAACTGAATGAAACACTGACAACTTAGGTCTCTAAAAGGATCCATGGAGCTGCCCCCAGGGTACTTGGTTCCTAGTAGGAGACAGACTTTTATTTATTTATTTGACACAGAGACAGCAAGAGAGGGAACACAAGCAGGGGGAGGTGGGAGAGGGAGAAGCAGGCTTCCTGTTGAGCAGGGAGCCTGATGCGGGGCTTGATCCCAAGACCCTGAGATCATGACCTGAGCGGAAGCCAGATGCTTAACGGCTGAGCCACCCAGGCGCCCTGGAGACAGACTTTTAAAAAAAAGAATGGTCAATTATCCCTGGCAGGGAATAGGGGTAAGTTTTAACATGAGGCAAAACTTCATAGGGGTCATGATATTTGAGTTTAAAAGATGAATTGTAAATGTTTGCCTGGTAATCAAGAAAAGAAAGACACTCAAGGCACGGAGACAAAGTGGTAAAAGAGTATACAACATTTGAGGAAGCGAGTGTCATTTCACATATCTTCAGGATGCACTGGGAGTTGATAAGGTAGAGGTTAGTGAGGAAAACTGGAGAGGAGGCAGAAGACTCACCATGAAGACTAATGTTGAATATATTCATCACAGAAGACTTAAAAATTAAAAAATAAGGGGTTTTTTTAAGATTTATTTAATTTTTTAAAAGAGAGAGAGAGAGTGAGCATGAGTGGGAGGGGCAGATGGACAGGGAGAGACAATCTCAAGCAGAATCCGTGCAGAGTGCAGAGCCTGACACAGGGCTCAGCCTCACAACCATGAGATCACGACCTGAGCTGAAACCATGAGCCCAATGCTTAATGAACTGTGCCACCCAGGTGCCCCAAAAAATAAGTTCTATGTGTTAAACTCCTACCTACCAGAACCTTAAAAAAAACCAAAAACAAAAACAAAAAACTCCTGGGGATTATTTTTCAAAGCTCAATAGTTTTCTCGTTGTCTTGGGGACCACTGATACCCTTCTCACCAATAGCTCACTACTGACTGCCCCCTCCACATAGGATTTCATGACTACTGGAGTTGTTTTTAAAAGCTTAGAATCAGGCCAAACTTACAATGTAATTTCACCAAGACTGACGGGACATCATCTCTTTGAGAACAATTCTCTGAAAGTCCTGCCCTGACAATGGAAGACTGTCAACAATAAATTGAGCAATTTCTAGGAGATAAGTTCCCTAGGATATAAAATATGTCGAACCTGCTTTTATAATTTATACTTGGTCTTCAGATAAGTTCAAACTAGTTGCTCCAGCTAGAGCTTTAATTCATAGAACCCAAACTGAATATCAGACCATGCTAGACTCTTTTTCCACCATCTTTGTGGACAGGTTAATGCAACACATGCCACAGCCAAACACAGATAAACCTTGGGAAGGAATAATTGTGAAAGATCTTTGCCACTTTGGGCACAAGAATCTTGGCCATAATATGCCATTAGTGTGCCTTCAGTTCGGGTACTAAATAAGTAAAACCTGGAAGGGCACTTTTATTTTGGAATTTAGGAAGGCAGCCAATGGATTTCTTGCAAATAACTGAATCTTCATTCTGAAATGAGAATTTTAGCATTTAAGTGTTTTGTCATAGATAATAAAGAATATTTTGCATTTAACACATCATTTATTATGGATTCTGCTATTTCCCTTTCTTACTAAGGAAGTAGGGGAAACTCCTAATTAATGTGGCCCAAGAACTATTCTGTTTCTTCTAGGCTCTGGAAATCATCTCGTCTCAGCTTCCTGGGCTGGGATTCTACTTCTCTTTTCAGGACCCTTATTTCTAGTGTCAGGTTTAGAGGCTTTGTTTACATAATCCTCAAAGTGCAGTTTTAACCAGTTGTTTTCTATAGGAGGTTTGCTTTCTTTCAAGGGGCTCTGCAAATGCTGGCTGCCTGCTTTATTGATTAGCCGAAATGGCTACAGGTTGCTGCAGTTTTCTGTCTGTGTCTCTAACCTGAGTGTTCTGAGGCCACGTTGTGTCTTGTCTCGTCACTTTCTGTGATATGGAAAATAGTAAGGGGGAGGATTTGGCTATGGTTTAATACCATTTGTATGCTTACCTCCTCTTACCCACACCTCTCTCCCCAAGTAAGTAGCGACTCATAGCACTTTCCAATAGGATGTAACATTAATATCTCTGCCAGTAAAGAAGATCCAAAAATAAAACCAAACTTACTATTTTCAACTTTGCACGAGATCACAATTAAAAACTCTAAGAAGAAGGGATTTTTAAGAAGACCTTAAGACTGAATAAATGGCGCAGCACAGGGACTGTGTCCTCACTGGTACTGTCATAGTGTGGTCTGGTGACAGATGGCAGCTATGCTTGTGGTGAGCACAGCATAAGGTATAAAGTTGTTGAATCACTGTGTTACACACCTGAAACAAGTGTAACATTGTGTATCAACTCTACTAAAAAAAAAAAAAAAGCACTAAGATTATTTGTAAACTTCCATTCTCCATATCATCTCAGATCCTTATTACCACAGTGCTTATTGACTATGGCAGATGGCATTTTCCAAAGGTGGCTGTAACAATATGTCCTATCCCATGTGTTCTTCTACAATATGACATTGCTACTTTCCCATTAGGAGATCACTATTTCTCTATAAGCCCATTGAATCTGGAAAGCCCCCATGATTGATTGCATTGCCCATAGAATACAGTGGAAATCATGTCGTGCCAGCTCTGGGCTTTGTCATTAATTGGCCTGGCAGTTTCAAATCCTGCCTCTTAGAAGCCAGATGCTACGTAAGAAGTGTGACTACCCAGAAACCACCCTAAGAGAATCCCAAACCACAGAGGAAGACCCTGAGCGTGAGAGGCTACGTGGAGACAGAAAGAAGCCCAGTAGCACGCTGTGGACATGAGAGCAAAGGAGTCATCTTGGGTGTCCATCCCCACAGAGCCTTCGGAGGACTTTGTGACTAACGGCATGAGAGTCCCTAAGCAAGAACTTCCCAGCTTAGCCTTGTCAACCTACAAAACTGTGAGAGTTGATAAAATTTTGTTTTGAGCCACTAAGTTCTGAAGTGGTTTGTTAAGCAGCAGTAGGAAGCTGGAAGACAACCTATGGTGGCCAAAGCTGGGTTTAAGGGCAGCCCTTCTTTTCAAACGTTGAATGGAGTAGCTCTGCATTTGTCTATTTTATACCTTAGGATTCTTCATAAGAAATTGTTTAGAAAAGAGCCGCTCTACCTCTTTTTAAAGTCTGACATCACTGCCATGGGTAGTTAAAAATTGGCTAAATATGGACCACCCTTGAGGACCATAAAAAATCAAATCTTCCCTGATTTCAAAGGTATCTTTCTTTAGACATAGATATACTTAGGCCATTCCAGATGGATGTGTCTTTATATCTGATTTCTAAAACCTTTGATAAAGGGTTCTGATTTCAGTTTCTAGCAGTTTTCACCATTGGGAAATTGTTTTTCATCAGACTCATAGACTATGGACTATGCCCTGTTCCTGCAATTGCCCTTGTTTGAGTTCAGGAAAAGGTGTTCATGGCATCTCTCTTGGTGATCTGGACTGTAGCTCTTAGGAGAGAGCAAAAACCACTTTTCTTGGTGCAGTTATCCTATGTTAGGTACAAGATGATAAGAAAATGCATCTTAACAAGGGCATTCATTTTAAATAGAAATGGCTTCTTCATAAAACTGGCACGTCTTATGGCCCTGAGCTTTGCTTGAAGCATTTGAAGTGCCCTTGCCAATCAAAACCATTTTCCTTCAACACTGAACGGAGTTATATGTAGAAAGATTTCCTGAAAGACTTTCAGCATGCTCAGCTAAGAGCAGTGTTTTTAGTCTTGCTGCACTAGTGTGCTGGTTCCTTTTATCTTTCGGACCATCTGTGATGGAGTCTATTTTGTTAACTCAGAAAACCTCAATTTCTGTAAGACTTTAAGATGAGGCATTAACATATTTTTATGGATTGTGCTACCATGATGGTTTTGGAGACTTCTCATTTCTGTTATTAAAAAGAAAAATCCTGCCATCTAAGCTTCTCATAAGAAACTATTTTTACATTTATAATCTTTAAAGATGCTTATGAAAAGAAGTACTTTGAACTCTTTCAGTAAGATTTAGCTCAGTTGAAAGCTTAACAACAATGTAACTTGAGTGAGGGTGTCTCATCCTACCTGTCAGAGATGCTGCAGGAAGATACATAAATCACAGCCAGAATCTCTCATTGGAAACCAGTTTAAAAATTCATGTGGCTAAGAGTCGTTCCTGTGTGATCTGGTTTCTTAATACTATAGTATACCTTGAATATTGGGATTTCAGAGCTGGAATGCACCTTGAAACTCATTTTGTTAAAGTCCTTTGTGCTGCAGATGAGTAAACCAAGGCCTCCCTTCCTCCCTCGCTTCCTTGAACCAGCAGGGTCACCTAGGAGCTTATTTGCAATGCAGGACCTCAGGTGTCCCAGGGGACCCATTGCTTTGGAATCTCCAATCTGAAGGTCTCCAAGATCGAATGTGCTCTTGAGCACATTAAAGTTTGAGAAACGCTGCCCCGTACCACATTGTTTCCCAAGAGAAGGACAAGACTTTGGAATCAGATTGTTCCAGATTCGAAATCCAGATTTTTCACTGACTTGCAAAGTGGCCTTAAGCAAATTACTCAACCTCTTTGATCCTCCAATTTCTCTATAATTCAGTGGGGATAACCTTCCAGTGTAGGTAACCACGGAGCTTAGAGAAATAATATTTAGGGGCACCCGGGTGGCTCAGTTGGCTAAGTGTCTACCTTTACCTAAATCATGATCCTAGGGTTCTGGGATCAAGCCCCTTCTTGGGTTCCCTGCTCAGTGGGGAACCTGCTTCTCCCTCTTCCCTCCCCCCACCCCCCGACCTTGTGCTCTCCCTCTAGCTGTCTCTCTCTCTCTCTCAAATAAATAACATCTTAAAAAGAAAAGAAATAATATTTGTATAGTTCCTGAGCAAGCGCCTGACAGAAGACTTTCGATGAATGGAAACTGCTGCTACTACTCCCACTTCTACTCCTTCTACTGGCACTATTACTGCTGGGTTGCTGTGGCCAGTGTTGCTGCTCCTGCTAATACTAGACTGCTGCCGCTGCTGCTACTCCTACCGCTGCTACTGCTCCTGCTGCCGCTGCTGCTCCTCCTACTACCACCACTAGCACTGTAGTTATTAATATCTCTGAGAGGGAAAGTAACCTGTCCTACGTTGACAAGTGACCAGAGTGAAACTGGGGTTCAGGTTTCCTGACTGTTATTCCAGGGCAGCTTTCTCCACACCTAATAATTTCCCTGTTCTTTGGAGTACAGCTAAACGTTGCCAGAGCCAACATTCGTATTTAAGACGCTTCACTTCTTGGAGTAGGAAGGTAGAAAAAGGAGACTGCTTTTTTAAGGTTTCCATTTAAACTTCCTCAAACAACGAAGTCAAGTTGCTCGATTCTGTGTCCTTTCAAAGTGTCATAGCCTCGGTTCCGTCTGATTTTCTTCTCGGTGGCTGCTTCTGTTTCCTTCAACTAGGGAATGCTGCCTTTCTCTAATTTTGCTTCTGGCCTCCAAAAACTTTTCCATACAAAGTTACACTTGAGCTGATAGTACATTTGTTTTTCTGGAAAACAGGATCTGTGTTGAAGTGCAGGGTGATCTTAATTTTTTAAATGAATTTTGTGTATTTCGGTCCTCGTCCTTTCAGTATTCAGCCCTACACTCAAGTCTACTCACATCTCTGGATATGTAGCCCCACTTTTAACAGTTGTAAAAGGAGAAAAATCTGTGAAAACAAGATTCTTCCATTTTGCAAACTGAAATAGACATTAATTTCTTTCTTTGAGGTTCCAGAATGGCTTCTGGTCCCTGTACTTAGACTTAAGGCATGTGACCTAATTTGAGAACATTGGCTAACATACTGAGCCCTTAGCCTCAGATATACTGCATTCCAAAAGTTATAAATACTCTGGATGGTGAAATAATATATTTGTGTGGAAAACATCTATATATTCCAACAAGATCTATAAAAACACTCAGCAACTATAGAAACTTAGTAGATATTTCTCTCTCACTTAAATAAGAAAGTATAAACAGAAGAACAGGTTTGTACATAGGATCATTTTTAGGTTTGGTCCCACGGTAGGAGATAGTGCAATTCCACAATTTATAAGGAATTACGTGGCCTAAGATGGATGGGTACCATCAAAGTTGTGCATCTGAACCCGTGAGTAGGCTCTTCAGTCCCAGGGTAAGAGTTCTGGAATGAAGTGGGAAACCCTTACAGGGTCTAGTAGGAATGATGCACCTCATTAATATCCAAAATATATAAGCAACTCACACAACTCAGTAGTAAAACGACAACAACAATAAAAAAACTCAATTAAAAAAATGGGGAAAGGACCAGAATAGATATTTTTCCAAAGAACACATACAGAAAGTCAAGAGCACAAGAAAAGATGCTCAATACCACTAATCACCAGGGAAATGCAAATTGAAATCACAGTGAGATATCACACTGTTAGAATGGCTAGTATCAGAAAGACAAGAGATAAATGTTAGCAAGGAGATGAAGAAAAGGAAAGCCTTGTGTACTATTGGTGGGAATATAAATTGGCTCAGTTACTGTGGAAAGCAGTATGGAGCTCAAAATGGAAAAATAGAACTAGTATATGACCTGGCTATCCTACTTCTGTGTATGTAGACAAAGGAAATGAAAACAGGTTATCAAAAAGATATCTACACTCCCATGCTCATTGCAGTAATAGCCAAGGTAATGAAAATAACCTAAGTATCTTTTGACAGATGAATGAATAAAGAAAATGTGGTGTGTGTGTGTGAATAATATTCAGCCTTTAAAAAGAAAGAAATCAAAAAAAAAAAAAAGAAAAAGAAAAAAAACGAAAGAAATCATGTAATTTGAGACAACATGGATGAACCTGGAAGACAGTATGCTAAATCAAATAAGCCAGACACAGAAAGATGAATTTTGCATGTTCTTCCATATATGTGGAATATAAAAAAAAAAAAAAATTCAACTCATAGTAATAAAGAGTAGGATGGGGATGGGGACAGGGGGAGATAGTGATCAAAGGTATAAGTATGAACTTCCCTTATGAGATATATAAGTTCTGGAGACCTAATATATAACATGGTGACTATCGTCAATAATAATGTTTTGTATACTTGAAATTTGCTGAGAGTAGGTCTTAAGTGTTCCTACCACACACACTAAAAAAGGTAAACATGAAGGGTATGTTAGTTTGCAGTATCATTTCACTATATCTGTGTACGTAATATCACATTGTGTACCTTAAATATATATAATTTTTTATTTGTCAAAAATAAATTTAAAAAAATAAACTGAATTGGTGCCCCTCATTCTTTTATGGAGGTGAAGCAGCACTGGGTTTTTCATCTCCATGAGGCTGGAGAAAAGTAGGTACTTGGCTGATGCTAGAATAGGTAGATATAGGGATAGGTTTCCCAGTTCAAGGGCTGCATCTCATGCTGGCTCAGTTTAACAAAGCACTGTGCTTTGTGCTTTTAATAAAATTTAAGCATTTGTAGACATCCAAATGCTTAAGAAGATCTAGTATATATTTGTCAAAGCACTTCTCTCTGTGCACGCATGGGCACGTGCGCACATACACACACAGACGTACACACAGAAACTGGCTAAATTCATAAACAAACTCTTTATCAGGGTCAAAGAGTCTTAAGCATGGATCCAAGTGAGTTAAAAGCTGTGGATATAAATAAGTCTAACATTTCCTGACTAGGGACATAAGCACACAAATACACTGGCTGTCCTGAATTCCAAAGGCAGTGTTTCCCAGCATCTTAAAAGAGGTCTTTTTTTTTTTTTTTTAGTTTTTTTATTAACATATAATGTATTATTTACCCCAAGGTACAGGTCTGTGAATCATCAGGCTTATGCATTTCACAGCATTTGCCATAGCACATACCCTCCCCAATGTCCATAGCCCTGTCCGCCCCCCCCCCCC
>CM052811.1:67430042-67449535 GCA_028533885.1 Nasua narica
ACCAGCTTGCATTCCCACCAACAGTGTAGGAGGGTTCCCCTTTCTCCGCATCCTCGCCAACATCTGTCGTTCCCTGACTTGCTAATTTTAGCCATTCTGACTGGTGTGAGGTGGTATCTCACTGTGGTTTTGATTTGTATTTCTCTGATGCCGAGTGATGTTGAGCATTTTTTCATGTGTCTGTTGGCCATTTGGATATAAAAGAGGTCTTTTTTAATTTTTAAAAATTTACGTATTTATTTATTTATCTTCTAAGGACTTATACATTCACTAAATACAGTTCCAAGCACTTTAGAAATATTAATGCACTTCATAACTTTAACAATCTTTGCTAGGTCAGTACTCTTCATATCCTCATTTTGCAGCTGAGGAAACAGAGTCACGGAGAGTTTAAGTAACTTGCCTGAGAGTAAACAGCAAATAAATGGCAGGATAGGAACTCAGGCAGTTTGACCCTGAAGTCCATGCTATTACTTACTATGTTACTTCATGAGGTTATTATGTTGTAATTTTCTTTATAACTAGCTGGTAGATAAATTTGTTAGCTTGTAGTACTAATGAAACCAAGTTGGTGAGTTCAGTACTTGAATGTGCCAATTATTGAGGCCCTGCATATAGCAATATATAATCTATGGTTGTTTGGTTTGTTGGTTGGTTGGTTTTTCAAATGTGTGCCACACAGGGCTTGAACTCACAACCCTGAGATAAACCTGAGCCAAAATCAAGAGTTGGATGGATGCTCAATGGACTGAACCACTCAGGCACCCCTGTAGTTTGTATCTTTAGTTACTAGCTAACTTTTTCAACTCACAAGACTATGATAATTTTCCCTTTTCAGGCCATGCCTAATTATAAGCTACAAGTATAAAAAACAAGCTAAGTATTATTTCCAAAACATCCTAAGGTCACAATACAAGGGACGAGGTATAAATGCCCCGAGTTTACTAGAGATTTGTAAGCGAAACTTTCAAGTGAGACTAAAAGTAAGTTATTTGCCTGTTGAACACCTCGATGTTCTCCTTCCATGCTGCCATTTGCATGAAAATCTGCCCTTTAGGATGGGGTTTATTATGGGTTGAAAAAGTTTCTAAAAGCCAACCACAAACCCAGGAATCCAAATCTCTCAACACACATAAAAAACAAAAAACCTCCTTAATCTGTAGCCAGAAGTGCTTCTGGGCCTTGGAACTGCCCCATTGTGCCTCGGCCACTCCAGCACAGACGGCCCCAGTGTTGCCATGGCGGCAGGGTCCCAACTGTGTGGGTTGGTTTCAATAACCAGCAGCTGCTCACTTCAGAAAAAGCAGGATCACAGCCCAGTTCTGAATGAGCATTTTTCTCTGGGCTTCGACCTGACCTGCATATTGTTTTCTCATTGAATTTCCTTTTATTTATTTTTAAATATCAACTTTCCTTGAACTTTCCCTCTCATTCGTGTTGCATTTGGCAGGACGACAGAATTTCTCTTTCCTTCTGTAGAAAATGTGTTTTTTTTCTTTAACAGTTCTTGAGGTTTTCCCTGTGCAGCCTTTATCTCCCCCACCCCCACATTTTGCATGTGTATGCACACTGACACACACACACACACACACACACACACACACACACACACACGTGCACACCTTCGCCTCATTCTATAAAGACTCAGAACCAATCCACCGAGTTTAATTACTTCTAGAAGTACGAAGGCCAAGATAAACCCAAAAACTCTCCCTGACTCACCCAACACCAGGCACATTTTATTTGTCCTGTGAAAATTTGGGAGTAAAACAGAAAAATGACCCTTTATTCACATTATTCTGGCCATGATGAGAGAATCTATGTTTTAATCCTAAACATATTCTTAATTCATGGTTGAGTCACAACATGCTTTTTTTCCCTCTTTGTTTTTATGTTGGGAAAAGGCAAAGAATGTAAAAATATAAAGACTACCAATATGATTTCTGACCCCCCCCCCCCATAAGGATTGTAGAAAAACTGTTCTTGATGCAAGACAAGAACTGTACTATACTTGAGATGAATTTTGCCCCCTTCACCTCTTTAGGGGTTTGGAATAATTTCGAAGTGAGGTTTGTGCTGCTGTTGAGCTCTTTTTTTTTTTTTTTTTAACGAACTTGAAACAATTTGTTTACAAGTTGTTACTAAAGACTGTCAGAGAAAAATGTTTGTGGACATAGTATCCAAAAGGCTGACAGAACCCAGAACTTGCTTGGTATTCAAAGGAGAGCTCATCCAACATTATCCTGCACACTGTATAATTACTTGCATGTTGGGAGCCAAAAAAGGGAATGCAATCCTGTGAATGTGTGTTTATACTGAAGATTTTGAGAAGCAAAACAATTCAGCAAGCATTCTTCATCCCCAGCATCTGGGAATAATTAATTTGCTTGCTATGGTTTATAGCATGAAGTTGATAAAGTTGTCTGAAGCATTGAGGCCATTTGCCTTATTTAAAACTTTCTGCTATAGGGTTTTACATTGTGGCTAATTTTAGTAAATCTTTTTATTTTTAATCCTAAAATGCTGTGACAAGGAAGAACCTTCTGCTTCTGGTTTCTTGATCATTTTCTTTTTGGTCTTCTTCCCACTGTGTTCAGGAAGCTGGTGCTCACACACCTTCTGCTCCCTTCTTCCTTGCTGGGTAATCCTGCCGGGACAAAGAGCTCTCAAAAGTGACGCCCTGGAAAATGTAATTGGGGTTTTACATATTGTTTTCAGTAAACACTTTTTAAAAAATTTTTGGAGGTCTTATTTATTTATTTGACTCAGAGAGCGAGAGAACATAATCAGGGGAGTGGCAGGCAGAGGGAGAGGGAGAAACAGGCTCTTTGTGGAGCAGGGAGCCCGATGTGGGTCTGGATCCTAGGATCCTGGGATCGTGACCTGAACCAAAGGCAGACACTTATCTGACTGAGCCACCCAGGTGCCCCTGTCTTCAGTAAACACTTACTGGAGCTCTGAAGAGTTCCTCTAGGGCTCCATTTTATAAATTTTAGGCCAGGACCCTGGAGACTGTCATGTGAGACTCTCAATCTATTACATTATGGAAAGTATTGTGACAAGTTCTGATGGTTTGTGTTAGGTGCTATATTCCTTTAATTGTGAGTTTTAGAAAGAAAGCACAGTATATACAGTTGATCCTTAGGCAATACCAGGGTTGGGGTGCCAACCTTCTGGGCAGTAAAAAAATCCAGGTATAACTTCTGACTCTCCAAAAACGTAATTACTAATAGCCTACTGTTGACCAGAAGCCCTACTAATAAGATAAATGATTGATTAATACATATTTTATATGTTATATATATTATACACTGTATTCTTCAAGTACCTAGAGAAAAGAAAATGTTATTAAAATCATAAAGAAAAGAAAATACATTTACAATACTATATGAAAAATCCACATACAGGTGGATCTGTGCAGTTCAAACCTATTGTTGTTCAAGGGTCAGCTGTATATATCATGTCTTCTCTATCTGACCCAACAATTCAGCATGTTACAGGGAGCTTATCAGTCTCTGGGGAGTCTCCTTTGATTTCTCACTAAGGCATGCTAGAATGAAATACAACTGTTACTCTGACCTTAGTTTAATTTGGGATTTCAGAATAAGAGCAAATGTCTTATTTTTGTCAGCCGAGGGTTGCAAGTGTTTAACAGTGTTAAAAGTTTTCTATAGCACTTTTGAAAGCTCAAACTTCACAACATCCAGCTCTTTTCTTTTGAATCCTGGTGAGAAACAAACTAAGGAACTCCTCCTATAGAGCCAGCCTTTCACCCCCACCTCTCTCTCTCCTCGGCATTTATCTCCACACTTTGACAACTGTTTGAAATCGCTGGTGGCCTATATTTCAGATCTCTTTGGACTAAATATATGTCATTGTCCTTCACAGTCAAAAATAACTTCTAGAAAGATTTCTGGTTATGGGGGTGGTACTCACAAAGAATAACCAGCCCGAGATGAAGTCCTCAGGTTGGAACACTCACTGCCCCAGACCCAGAAGATGCTGAGTCAGAGAGCTACTTTTGTCTTTCTGCTTCTACACTCCCACTCTGTACACTGTGAGACCTTCCCCTTCACTTCTTGAGGACTTAGAAGCAGGGACTGGACCTTATATCAGTGTCTAGACATTCTCATGTGACCCCTCTCAAAAACCAGTGCATGGTCCAGTGACTGGATTGGTACCAGTGGATCATGAGTTTTCTCAGATCTGTTTTCTGATACCAAACAAAGTCAGTTCCATAAATATGGAGAACTTGACTTTCATGTTTACCACTGTACCTCATCATGTAGAAAAATTCCCAGGGCATATCACTTAATAAATATTGGACCAATAAGTAAACAAAAGGGTAAGTGGATATGAGGATGGGGTGAGTTTTTCCTGAAGCTGAATGTATTCATTTTCAGAACTTCTAATATTATGTTCTTCTCACTTTTTCCCCTTATAATGCGTTTCTTTTGTAAAAATTACCATATCGGGTAAAAGTGTTATTAGGGAGATTTTAGGCAAAAGGGAAATATTAAGCAACATGATATCAGTTCTCAAAAGTCTTACTCTCATCTATAAAACTCAGAATCTGGAAGTCACTCCCCCAAGGCATGTTCTTTCTTGCTGTTGCCTTGTATCTTGTGATATTATCCTTTTCTTCATAAAGGTTGACTCAGAAGGGTTAACAAAAGGTTAATTTACATGAATTAAGATCAAAACCATAATCCAGATTCCAAATCACCAGGTTGTGGAGAAGCCACTTAGTGGCAGGCTCTGTGCTGTGCACATTCACATGTTCTCTTACTTGAATTCTGAGATCAGAGTTATTAGTATTTCTCTTTTACAGGTGGAGTGACAAGTGGGCTAGATTTTGGGTGGTCCACATCCCTCCCACATAAGGAAGATCTAGAGGGGTGAGGAGGTCCTAAAGAGGTGAATGGCAGATGTGGGACTAAATGGTGCTTTGCCAAGCAAGGGTGATTTGGTTGGGAAGAGAATGATATTGTGATAAGAGTAAAGATGAGAAGGAAGAGTGAGCACACTGTAGTTTGGAGCAGAGTCCAGACTGACCTAAATGGAAAGAAGCAGAAGATAGGAAGACTGTGGATGCCCAGATTGCCCAAGACCATCATTTTGCAAGCATAAAACTTGAAAAGGTGGTATGTTCTGAAGCTTGCTAACTTCTCAGATTACTATTCAGTCAGTGCCCTGAAGGACATATTTGTCTCCGAATTTGTTTACTTGACTGTTTTTGGCTTCATCTAACGTTACCTGGGAAGATGAGTGTGCTCTTAACTGCTGGTCATGTTTTCCTATAAGAAAGTGTCTCTTCAGACATTAGTGCACAAGCTCGTAGGTCTCTAAACATAATCAGTCAATAGCTCTGCTGCCAAGTGGGCACAGCATCCCAAGTTTTCTATAAGAGCTCAGACAATTGGGTTAGAAATGTCCGAGAAAAGCAGAAACCTAGTCTATTCCAAGTGTCTAGCACCATTAATGTATCTGTAAGCTCAGTTGTAAAAATTATATGATGTTAATATTATAAAGGTTTACTTTTTCCAGTGGTGAGAGCCTATGGCTCTAAGGACATGTGTGTCATTGTTAACTCTGAGTCATCTCATTTTAAGAGTGAAAAGCTGATAAACTTGAAAATATGTGTCTGTGCAAAGCACCTCGTTCAATGACAGGTGGTAGATGTTCAAAAAATCGTAACTACAGTGGATTTTCATTGTTTGTGGGTTCCGTATTTGTGAAATTACCTACTTCCTAAAATTTATGTGTAACCCCCAAATCAATACTCATGGCACTTTCATGGTCATTCATGGACATGGGCAAAACAGAGAAAAATTTGAGTCTCCTGATAGACACATTCCCAGCTGAAGTTGAACAAAGTAACACTATTTTTGCTTCAGTTCCCATACTGTAAACAAAATTGTCTTTTTGTAATCTATTTAATGCCACATTTTCCACATTTTTGTGCTTTTTTATTGGTGATTTTGTTATTAAAAATGATTCCCAAGTGCAGTGCTTTCCAGGCTTCCTTCACATAAGAAGCACCTTTTAGAGAACTATGTGTGTTAGATAAACTTTATTAAGACATAATTTATAGTGTTGTTGGCCATGAGTTCAATGTTAGTAAATGCATAATACGTATTAAATAAGGAAATGAAGTGTCTTTAATGGGAACATACATAAAACAAAGTTATGTATTAATCAATTGATGAAAATGTGACCACAGGCTCACAAGTACCTAACCCTGCATTTTCTCTAGGAATGATGGTTTCATATTTGCTCATCAGTGTTCCCAGGGACTTTGCACCACAAATAATGAGAATCTACTGCATTTATTATTGTAGTCATTCAAGAGCTATGTGGTTGTTCCCTAGCCCCAATCTACTAAGAGTGCCAATGATTTTGATAAGTCATATCGGATTCCACTGTCTTTCCTCTGCTTCTGCCTTACCAAGATTCTCAGAGTCGTGTCTCTTCATGGTCCCCATTCAATGCAATATCAGTTCTTGAGCCAATCCTGTCTAGGTTAATAATCCCTGATTCATTTGTTAAGCTTGGCATAATCTCCATCCCCTCTCTTGCCAGACCTGGATACCCACTAGAGTGATTTTTCTCAAGCTAAACCCTCAATTTGACTTCACAGCCCATTATCCTGGTATTATGTGTCCAAGAATGAGGCCCGAGTGTCTAGATCACCACTGAATCTCATTACCTCTGCATGTCCTATAAATGAAGATCTACCATGTGACAGGTATCCAACCAGTTAAGCTTTTACTCTCACAAGGAGACCCATAAAGAGATGTAATATAACATAGTCAATGATGTGTAGAAGATACTGTAGGAGTGTGGTGAAGAGAGAGTAAATCCAGCAGGAAGCCTTCTCAGAAAAGTGATATTAGAACCTACTCTTGAAGAATAAGGAGTAGCCTGGCAAAAAAAAAAAAAAAAGGATGAAGGCTATATAAAGATATTTTGGATTGGGATTCCTGGGTGGCTCAGTCGATTAAGTGTCCAACTCTTGGTTTTAGCTCAGGTCTTGATCTCAGAGTTGTGAGTTCAAGACTGACATTGGGCTCCACGGATAAATGTTTGGATAATGGAACAGCATAAAATGAAAAATGCTTGGATAAATGGAACAGCATAAGTGAAGCAAAGAAGCATAAGAAAGCATGGATTATTCTGAAAATCACAAATATTTAAGTATTGCTGGTTATAAAGCATAAAGAGAAGAGACATGGGAGATGAGTCTGGCTAGGGAGATCGGTCATGTCACCAGCCTATATTCATCCTGTCAGTGTAGCTCAAATACATGGCTGGATTTGAGTTCTACAAAGACCACGCTGATAGCTCTTTGGAGGATGAGTCTGAATGATGCCAACTTGGAGACAGGAAGACATTGTTTAAGTTTCTGATAGTTCTGGTGGGAGATAATGAGGTCCTGAGCTAGCGCAAAGGGACTGGAAGGCAGAGGCACATGGTATAGTCAAATCAGCTGGCCTCCATGACTGTATTAGTCAGGATTTGATAGATCATGCTGTGGTAACAAACGACCCTCCTCTATCTATGAGGCTTATCATGAAAGTTTATTTCTCTGTCATGCAATTAGCCAGGCTTCTTGGACTTGGTGACACTACCATCTCAAGACAAAAGCTCTGCATTCAACACAACGGGAGAAGAAGGATGTTTCAGGTAAAGAGGGCTGAGAAAGCTTTTCACTACCTTAGCCCAGAAATAAGGTGTGGATTTTTACTCGTGTCTCATTGGCCCATACTAGTCATGTGGCTGCACTTAACTGGAAATAGGATGGGAGGTATTGTCTCTTAAATGCCCAGAAAGAAAAGAATTGGATATAGGTGAACACTGGTGATGTTTACCACAGTTAAGGTCATGGTGGAATAGAGATGGGGTAGCCAGTGTAGTGAAATATGCACATGGCAGATGGACAGGTGAAAGAAGTTTATGTTAAACTTCAGGTTTTTAGGTTGGGAAAATAGAGGCAGGTAGTGCCAGCCAGTGAGACAGGGAAGGCTGCTTCAACGCCATTTTTGAGGATAAAATAATGGTTTTTGGATACGTGAGATATCCCTACTGTAAGCATTGTATCCAGAGATAAAAAGCAAAAGGTAGAGTGGGGTAAAAGGTAGTGTTGGGCAAAGCTGAATGCACTTACAGTGTTTGAATAGCTCAGAAGGAGTAGTAACTGAATCATGGTCATGAGAGGAAGGCAAAGCACACACATCACCAGGAGAAGATGTTTGGGGAAAAAAAATATAAGCTGGTGCTCAAGGCTGCTTTCAGCATCAAGCACACATTTGCCTGGTGCTATGAAATATGTTAAAGGTGTCATTGAATGCCTGACTGCGCTCTGAACCTTAGCTAGTGACTCAGGTCCTGGTTTTCCATCTCTCTGGAGCCATCCGGCCTCCTTGGGCCTGGAACCTGCTCCCATAAATGAGCCTTCTGGAGCCTGGCCATAGGTAGGCAACCCTTCTTCACCCCCATCTAATCATACCTTAGAATATCTCACCTGGCACAGGCTAAGGCCATAACCATAAGAGAGCTTGCTACCTCATTTAGACTCTGCTTTAGACCCTTACCCCAGGTTTAAACTCATGTAGAGCAGTTCCTCCAAACCCCATCCTGACTCCCTCACAGAGGCCACTGCCTGACCCTTGTTCACTAGCCTTCCTGACACCTAAGAAAACTGTGGTTCAGCTTGCCTCAGGCCCTACCTTTAGGAATTTAAGGTCAGTAAAGGCAATGGTCTTACATGTTTTTTTCTGAAAATATTTACGACCAATAAAGGATGAAATTTCTCTAAGATCCTAGAGTGAGAGGTGGGTGGCCTTATACAGGAACCAGCCTGGAAGCAATAAAGCCATCAGGGGAGAGGTAGGCTTGCTGCCTGCAGGACACGGGACTCCATGTCCAGAGTCCATGGCTGATATAGGGGATCAAGCCGAGGGAAGAAAGGATTGTCAGGAAGCTCACACAGACTTCAGGAAACAGGTCAACTGCCATCCGCAGGCCCCCTGTACCAGGAGGAGGGTAAAAATCCACATTCGAATCTTATAGAAGGACATGACAGATCCACCGTAACTGTAGGAATCAAGATTTGGGGTCCAGGAATGTGGAGTGGCCCCTCCAGCTACAGGAACACCAAGGGTGAGAGTTAGGTTGCAGGCCCACATTGTTCTTGGAGTTCTGGTCTAAGCAAGATAAGAACTAAGAAGGACAGTCTTCCCTCCTTCCCTCTGCCCCCAGGAGAAGAAAGGCTGGCAGAAGCAAAGCAGCAGGCAAGGGCAACCCGGATAAGGGCATGGGCAGCAGCCCTTCTGCAACACAGGTTAAACTTTGAGACCCAAGCATAAGGGGATCAAGTAGGCATTCTGGCTGCCCCAGGGGACCCCCAAAGACAACTCTTCCTGACAGAATCCCCAAAGCCTTGGAGCCTCTCTATGACTTCTAACAATGCCTTCTTCCAAGCTCCCGTTGGAACTTGGGTGAGAGCAGCTACATGGATTCAATCGAGTCAGTATGCTTGGGAAGGTTGGAGGGAGGCAGCCTGCTGTGACTAAAAAAACTGGGCTAGGGTTGCAGTGTAGACAAGTTAAGAGGAGACTTAGGGGTAGCTGTCAAAGCTGATACTCTGTTACTTGTTCTAAAAGATAACTATATTAGAGTGCCTGGGTGGCTCAGTCGGTTAAGCATCTGTCTTCCACTCAGGTCATGATCTTAGGATCTTGGGATCAAGCCCTGCATGGGGCTCCCTGCTCAATGGGGAGTCTGCTTCTCCTTCTCCCTCTGCCCCTCCCCCCTGCTTGTGCATGTCCTCTCTCTCAAGTAAGTAAGATAAAATAAAATAATATAAAATGAAATATGACTATATTTACAAATCATCCCTAGGGTGCTCAAATTCACACTATTGCTTAAAGCAATTAAAAAGAAGTAACACTCTAGGATTTTTTCTCTTGTTTATCCTTAGAATTTATCTGTTGAAGAAATGATCTGGATGTTACTGATTGCATTTGTATGCTATTGTTTCAAATATGCCTCTTGTAAATTATATCTAGATATTTAGTTCTAGATACTTGATCAAATTTAGAGTTGATACTGAGGGGAAAAGATACTCGGTAGGTGGTTTGTGGACCTTCTTCAGGAGGCACATGTTTTTTTTCCCCCAGTTTTATTAAGATATAAATGGCAAATAAAATTGTTTTGTAATATAAAAAAATTACTGGAACCAATAAAAAAGTAACAAACATGAAAATACATTGAATACTGTTAACACTGAATAAAGGCAGGATATTGAAACTGCTCAGAAGATAGTCACGAAGGGGCGCCTGGTTGGCTCAGTCAGTTCAGTGCCTGACTCTTGATTTCAGCTCAGTTCTGATGTCCAAGCTGTAGTATCAAGCCCCACATCGAGTCCTGCTCCGCACTGAGCAGAGTCTGCTCGTCCCTCTCCCTGTGCTTCCCCTGCCTCCCCCTTTCTCTTTCTGTCTCTCAAATAAATAAATACGAAATAAAAGCTAGTCATGAAAAAATAGACTTTATAACCCCAATATATGGATGAGTGCTATGCTAAGTGTTTTATATACATTATTTTATTCAGTCTTCCCCACGACTGTAAGAGATAGGTACTATTGTTATTTGCATTTTATAGATGAGGAAACCCAAGCTCACAGAGTATCTAATTCAGGTCTTGTGGCTGACTGGTAAGCAGCAGAGCCTGTGGTCAAGCCCATGCCTTTGTTGATTCCAAAGATAGTACTTCCCCCAAACTGAGAACACTGCTGTGTCTTTGTTTTCACGTGTCCAGCTGGGCTCTCTTCACTCGTCTGCAGAGGTTAGTTCTGCAACACCAGCCCTTGTCTCTGTCAGCCAGAGAGCAGCCTCCGGGGATCCTGAGGCTGGTTCTGGACAGGGCTCCTTCCCCCACAACAAGCTGCACAATGACCAAGCTCTGGGCCTTATCTGGCAGCCCTCACATTCCTGCTAAGAGCCCCAAGCCGGACGCATTCCTGACTGGGTGGAGGGAAGAATTCCTAGCATACTTTCGCGCCTGTCCTCTGTCCTTGCAGGAGCTCCTAATCTCAAGGGGGATAGAGAAAAAAAAAAAAACAACAACCCTTCATTTCTAACGTTTGGAATTACTCTGAATTAAGTCCTGCTCTCCAAACCAGGAGAAGGGAGGAACAAAGGGCTGGAGGGAGATTCAGGACCTTCCTTATAACATGTTTCAGGATTGTGGAATCAGGAATTCACACTATTTCTCAATAGTCTTTAGGGTCTGTGGGGTCCTTGCATTTGCCCTTCATGGTTGACAGTCTATATTGTTTGTCATTCTTAAACATCATAGCATCTTAATATTAGTTATACTTTGAAAATAGAACAGTCCAGATGTTTGCATAAACATTACCTCTCTGCAGTGATAGCACCTATGACTTTTATAAATAAATTTATATTATACTATGCTTTACCATTTACATTATCTCATTTGATCTTCATAAGAAATCTGCGAGATTGGTAGTATTTCCGTTTCGTTGAGGAGAAATCTAATCTGAAAAGTGAAGTAACTTGCCAGCTGCCAAAACAGCTGCCAAGGCAGAGGTGGGTCTGTGACCAAATTTCCTGACTTCCCTCTACCATGTTTCACCCAAGGCCTCCCATTATGTCATCACAGATGCTACCAGGTGGTAACTGGGAGTCTGCCCAGTTAGTGGGTAACATCTGATTCTCCTTCCCAGAGACGACTCCATTGAGAGACTGGGCATTTGGGGGTTCAGGGGGCTGGCTAGGGTCCAAAGTCAGAATGTCCTTGTGGCCGTGGAATATGAAACGAGAAAAGTGATCCAGCATCTTGAAAAGCTGAGTCAAAAAGCCAAGCCAACCACCCTAAGCAATGATTCTCAAGGTATGGACTCTAGCCAACTGGTAGGCCACAAGCATGTTCCACAAACTGATCCCCAAATGTAAGTCTTTTCTTTGGATCTTACTAGCAAATGGCCCTTGATGCCCTACATTGTATGTGTATGTGTGTGTGTGTGTGTGTGTGTGTGTGTGTGTGTGTGTGTGTGTGTGTTTAAAGGCTATTTACTAATAACTGCTGAATTGTCAAGAGTTGGTTGTATTTGATATTCATAAAGAAAAATTTAGCACATAAGTGGAGTTTACTTAGGGATAGGTGACTGGGTTATGGACATTGGGGAGGGTATGTGCTATGGTAAGTGCTGTGAAATGTGTAAGTCTGATGATTCACAGACATGTACCCGGGGGCAAATAATACACTGTATGTTAATAAAAAATAAAAGTTAAATAAAAATTAAAAAAAAAAGGTAGAGTTTACTGAGGGCTTAACTAAATATTCACCTTGCTGCCAGGCAACACTTGGCAATATTTGCAAACTCCCACTATAAACATGTATGGGCAGTTTGTTGAAGTATCCTTAGTTTGGGAAGATTGTTTTGTTATCAGTATCAGTGCTTTATTGAGTTTCTTGTTCTTTCCTGTGGTTACTGTCTCTGCCTTTTAATTATAAATTACCCTTCTTTACCTTCATCATCATCTATTGTGTCTGAGGTGTCCTGTCCGATTAACCCTATGGTAGGATAGTGATATCTACGTATTAACACGATTTACGACCTATAAGTTCACATAACAAAACATTAACACAAGTGTAGATCTCAGTACACACAAAAGCCATCCATACAAATATTGCTAATGCAGATATTCACATAATCTGAGCAAAATGTGTCTGCCCAGCAACAGTTTTTGTTGCTATCAGAGAATTCCTTGAAAAGTAGGAAAGACTGGAGTGTGTGCATCTTGGAGCCTATTGCCTCATGTAGGTGGGACTCAGTCAAAACAGTTTGAGAATCACTGGGTGGCGAGGGAGAACTTGGGTTCTTTATAGTGGGATGGGAAGAGCTACAGAGACCAGAGGAGAGTGAACACTTGAAAGGAGCCTGGGAGGCAGAAATTGGAGAGATTGAAGAACTTATGCCTCCGGTGTCTTTTCCAATGTCTGTGGCCTTGACATGGTTGTGGAAGGAACAGTTAAAAGTGAACATGTCCCCAGGGTGCCCTATAGGGTAGTCAGGTTTGGGCACTGTGCAAACGTGACTGCCAGGGTAGGTGGGGGCTGAAATGCTTCAGTCCGTTACGGACCGTGAACTCCCAGTGCCAATGAAGAGAAATCTCTCTGTAATTTGCCTCTATAGAATGACTTTTAGTAAATGATTTAAAAGTGCCCCTATGTGCAAATTATGGCCTTTGAGATACTCTAGGAAGTCCTGGGAGACTCTTTTTTTCATGGGTATACTGAAGGTGACCACTTTTGCTCCCAACCAGGGAAGGTGGCTGAGTAACCTAAGGATATTGAACAGGCATTCGAGTTAGGCTTGAAACTTTGAGAGGAGTCCAATAATGTGCTTACATTTTGGCAAATCAGAACATGGGAAGTAAAGAGCCTAGAAACAAAATAAGGTCTTTTCTTCAGTTTCTTGAAATGCCACCAAGAGAAGCCTTCTAATACTGTAAAACAAAAGCCATTTAGAAGGAAGAACCCATGGAGAGATGTCTTCTTATCCTGAGAATCTTCGAGTTTGAATTCAGGCAAAAGGAAATCATCTGGTTATTATTAAGAATTGAAAGTTCCTTAAATGACACAGGCCAAAATAGAGCCATCCTCTTCAAAAAGCAATTCTAAGTCTGTCCTGCCATATAATTTATGAATACTTTATTATAAGATTTACACCTCTGTTAATCATTGTATGTGTCCCATTTCATAAAGTGATAATTGTCTTCGAGTAAACCTTAGTGAATGGTAAGATATCATTCAAGGTAAGGATGTAAAGTAATGTTTAGTTTGGCTCCTAAAAGTTATTCATCTTGGTTTCTTACCTAGTAACTACTGAGAGAGATGAGCTGACATTGTCCTATTCACAAATACATTTTGGTGACTGAGTTGCCATATTCCTTTCAGAATTCACATTTCAAAATTCCAATGGTAGTGCCAATGGTTACCTTTATTTGATTTGCCCTGGTAACTGAGTAACTATTTATTTGGTATCAATAAAGCTGAGGGTTATCCCATGTCTCTGGCACACCAGCCATGATCCTACAGGATTGTGTGGTTGGGAAATTCCTCTGTGAGGCTGTTGGATTGTACAAGATCCATTTTTTTTTTTTCTTACCAACCCACAAAGGTCCAAGCCATTGTATTGCTGGAAAAGCAGGAAGAAACCACAATGCATTAAATAATAATAATAATAATAATAATAATAATAATAATAATAATAAACACCCTGAAAACAAAAACCGAAACCAGAAGAAAACAAAAAACCAGAATATGATTTTCCACCTGTAGTCAGTGGGATTTAAATTCCCAAGAGCTATGGTCAAGTTCCATAACTTGTTCCGTTTAAGCTGTGAGTGGGCAGACCTACAATAATCATTGATTTTCTCGGTTCTTAACATGTGTGTAAGTACAGAAGCTTTGGAGGGTAAAGCTATAATAGTACATAAACACAGCTTTTCAAAGACTCAGATGAGGTAAGGGGAAAGTATTGTAAAAGCAATATTTATTCCCACCTTTTGTTCATTCAAAATGGAATAAGATGTGTTGCTGTTTCCCCTTTTGATTCATGACCTGGGGCTAACACTAAAAAGTAATTAAAACAGTAACTAGCACTAGAGAGTTCATAACATGCATCCATATATGTTAGCTTATTTGAATTGCAAAATAGCCGCTATTATTAGATTCCTTTTAATACAGAGAGTACCATGCCTTAGAGAGCCTACCTGACTCCCTCAAAGCAACTCAGCCTGACAGGTGCAGCCTGGACTCCCAAGACCCTTCATCTGACCCTAAAGCCTATGTTTTGCATTTTATCAGCATAATCTAAAGCAAATTGTGTTGCTTTTTTATTTGACCTCCCACAGTTCATACCCGTTTAATCAATCTCCAAATAATGGAAAACTGACTTAACTCTAACATCAACGTCATACCTATTAGTCAGTTCAGGAACCCAGAAGCCTCTTGGCTGCTTCTGCTGTTTTTACAACCCATGTAAGTATGAAAAGCTTGACAGTATCATAACCTCGTGCAGAAAACCAAGGTGACATTAACCTGCAATTCAGTCTAGGGACTTTTTCTTATCTGCTGCAAATTTTACATCACTGGTACCTGTATCTAATAAATTTTAGCCATTGTCATTCCTTTATAATCAGTTTAATTACTCTAGCATTCATATTTTTTCTTTGGATTATTTTGGTTTTCCATCTGTTTCATCTATTTCTCTACCCCATCTGACCCCAGTCAGCTCTCTTAACAATTCAGACTCTTGTCTGGAGGTCGTAGTAAGTAACTAGCACCTGGAAGTCTTAGAAAACCTCATGCCTTTTCATTACTGAAAGTGAATATATACATCTATACACACACACACACACACACACACACACACACACATACACACACTCATACATATATATGTATACATATATGTTGTGTGTATCTATATATATTATAAATTTCTCAACAGTAATGAAAGACTTAAAACAGAGACTTTTAATACAAAGTATAAAAGTTGTACTGATAAAAACATTTTTTAAAAAGTAAAATGATATTGGCCAGTAACATATACAGGGATTTGGATTGTTGAATTAAGATATTTATTTATTTATTTATTATTTATTTATTTGTTTGTTTGTTTGTTTGTTTGTTTATTTAGCAGAGAGAGAGAGATCACAAGTAGGCAGAGAAGCAGGCAGAGAGGAGGAAGCAGGCTCCCCACTGAGCAGAGAGCCCGATGCAGGACTGATCCCAGGACCCTGAGATCATGACCTGAGCCGAAGGCAGAGGCCTTAACCCATGAGCCATCCAGGCACCCCTGGATTGTTAAATTATATAACAACTTGATTTCAAGGTTAAATCTCAAACCATCACCAGCAAAGGGTGTTGTGACAAACATCTAGAGGTCTGGAGCTAAAACCACAGCTAAACTGAATCCTGGGCTATGTTTTAGTTTTGGCAGATCCAAGAAGCAAGGGGACAAGGTATGCTTCATCTGAGCATTCGTTCAGAGCACACTGAGTATAGTAATCCCCCACCACAAATTACCCTCTTCCATTATTCCCATCCAAATTCAAATAAAAGAGCTTGAGGAAATTTTTCTCCCCAAATGTTGAGGGATTAGTCCTTCTATGTGGTTTTTTATAAACCAGAGAGGAATCTTAGAGGTAAATATCTTCCAGCCTTGTGTCTTCCTTATGAACCCTTTCATTAGGTTAGTGAAAGATCATCAGGTGGGAAAGGAAAGTTCTGTTCCTAGCTGGAGACTTACTCCTGTAAAGACTGGCCGCACAATGTGCTGCCCATCGGGAATCAGAGTTCCTCCCTTCTCATTTTTAGTGACCCCTGGCTTCAATCACATCCCTCACCCTGCTCTATATCCCCTTATTCCTCATGTTACTGAATCAGAAGATAAGTGAATTACACTTGGGGCAAAGGAGAAAGGGAAAGGGGGTGGAGTAAGCCTCAGGTTCTATATGGAGAGTCCTACAGATTAAGAGTTTTATTTTCCCTCATCACGACTCACTGTTAGCTTATGACTTAAAATTAATCTTGCCCTTTCTTGCAACACTTGGCAAATTGAATTCCCATCAGCAGATTTAGGAGAGGGAGAGAAAATGGGCACTTAAAAATTAACATTGCTTCCAATACTGTCAATGTGTTTGCTGATTTCAGAACTGGTAGTGCATAAACTAGGAGGGAGAATAGTAAAGCCTTGGAGTTTAATGAGAGGTCACTAGACTCCAGTAGTCAGAAGATCTGGATTCTTTAAGGTGTGGACCATTGAGTAGCAGCTGACAGATGAAGGGTCCTAAACCTGCACGTTCCAGAGAGCTGCTCGCACAATAGTGCTATGCAGGGGGGAAAGTGAGTCTATTTGATGACAAAGAACAATGGCCTTACTCGAAACAAAACAGTAGTCTGGAAGTCAAGAATCATGGGACCAGTTATAACCTAACCTTGTTTGGGGGGGCAGGGAGTCATTGGGCTTCACCTTCAAAGTAGGGAGAATAACACATCGTTCAGCCTTCTTGCCAGGACAGTAGTGAATATCAAATAAGATAAGATATTTAAAAGCCTGAACACATGTAAGATAGCATTACTGAAATGAGACAGTGGTCTAAGTAACTGCTAAGGTGCCTTCTCATAACGCAATCATGTGCTATTGACAATCTTGATCTGAAGTCTGACAAATTCATTTATAGAAAAATCTGGCTTTGCCAGAAACATTGACAGGCCATTCATAACCAACCCTTTTGTGCTTAAGAACTACATAAAATAGGGGCGCCTGGGTGGCTCAGTGGGTTAAAGCCTCTGCCTTCGGCTCGGGTCATGATCTCGGGGTCCTGGGATCGGGCCCCGCGTCGGGCTCTCTGCTCAGTGGGAAGCCTGCTTCCTCCTCTCTTTCTGCCTGCCTCTCTGCCTACTTGTGATCTCTCACTCTCTGTCAAATAAATGAATAAAATCTTAAAAAAAAAAAGAACTACATAAAATAGTAGTTCTACATAAATACATAAGATAGAACAACATAAGATACTGAAAAAGGTTTTCTTCCCCTCATTAGTTTTGCTCCTGGAAGGAAATACCTAGCCTCTGAATGAATAGTTGTGGGTTGCTGGGAAGACTGTATCATGTCACAAGAGGGAATTAGAGGACAGGAAGTTAGGATAGCACCTGAGTGAACTTTGACCAGAATAAGAAAGGGGTGAGGCACCTGGGTATATTTATCCTAGAGAAAAAAATGTTATGGGAAGAACACGAATGCTGCCATAAAATATTGAAAGAGCTATTACAGAGGAGATGATTAGATACTCTGTTCCATAAGGCAGGTCACTGAGCACAAAATGAAGATGTTGGGTTGAATGATCTCTGAGTTCCCTTAAACAAAATTCTGGAATTCCAAAGTTACAAGGAGAGAAGCTGTGGCTCAGCACAAGGGAATACTTTCCATAAATAAGAGTATTCATCCAATGGGCAGAGACACCCAATCTTGGAGATACTCTAACATTCGTAAGGAGCCTGGATTGCCATTTAAGAAAGAAGTAGAGGGAAAGCCAACATTCTGAGTAAGCTGAACTCTGTGACAATGTGGCCTCTCCGATTCTAGGATATTTTGATTCTTAAGTAGGATGTGTCACAGAAAATGCTAAATAAGGAGTCTATGTGTCTTCATTGTCAGTGGGGGTAGATACTGTCTAGGTCGTGATTGTTGTCATTCTCCTTTACTCCCTGGCATTGAAATTGCTAAGAAGCAGATTTTCCAGTGCATTTGAATTAATAGCCTTATTTTCTACTTTATTTGGGGTTTTTTGATGGTTGTTCATTTTAAACAGCTGTAAACAGTTGTTTTTATAGCAGCTATGAAACCAAAGACACATCTAAGCTTGCACCAAGAAAATCCTATACTCCGCCTGGAATGAAGATATTGTTGGATTCTGTTTTGCAGATAGCATGTGATGAACTGATTGACAAAATCTAGAAATAAATAAAGATCATCCTGATGTTTAGAAATCTGACAGACAGATGGTACCGGTGCATTTCAAGCTCAGGTCATGATCCCAGGGCCCTGGGATCAAGCCCCCCCATCGGGCTCTCTGCTCAGCAGGGAGCTTGCTTCCCCCTCTCTCTCTGCCTGCCTCTCTGTCTACTTGTGATCTCTCTCTCTGTCAAATATAATCTTTTAAATAAATAAATGAATAAATAAAAATAAATGCAAGGACATATAAATGTACAAGAAAGTGGTTTCACTAGGAAAAGTTCAGTCAGGATTTGCAATTAATGTAATCATAATATGGGTCATAGTCTTTTTTTTCAGTGCATAAACTTTTTTTTAAAATTTTTTATTAATATATAATGTATTATTTGCCCCAGGGTACATGTCTGTAAATCATCAGGTTTACACATTTCACAGCATTTGCCATAGCACATACCCTCCCAAATGTCCATAACCCTACGCCCCCCACCTCCCAGCAACCCTTAGTTTGTTTCGTGAGTTTAGGAGTCTCTTATGGTTTGTCTCCTTCCCCATCCCATCTTGTTTCATTTCTCTTCCCTACCCCCCTGTAACTCCCTGCCCTGCCTCTCAAATTCTTCATATCAGAGAGATCATATGATAATTGTCTTTCTCTGACTGACTTGTTTCGCTTAGCATAATACCCTCTAGTTCCATCCACGTCGTTGCAAATGGCAAGATTTCGTTTCTTTTGATGGCTGCATAGTATTCCATTGTATATATATACCACCTCTTCTTTGTCCATTCATCTGTGGATGGACATCTACATTCTTTCCATAGTTTGGCTATTGTGGACATTGCTGCTATAAACATTCGGGTGCATGTGTCCCTTCGGATCACTACATTTGTATCTTTTTTTTTTTTTTTAAAGATTTTATTTATTTATTTATTTAACAGAGAGAGAACACA
>CM052811.1:67450035-67516605 GCA_028533885.1 Nasua narica
GTTTCCTTTGCTGTGCCAAAGCTTTTGATCTTGATGAAGTCCCAATAGTTCATTTTTGCCCTTGCTTCCCTTGCCTTTGGTGATGTTTGTAGGAAGAAGTTGCTGTGGCTGAGGTTGAAGAGGTTGCTGCTTGTATTCTCCTCAAGGATTTTGATGGAGTCCTGTCTCACATTGAGGTCTTTCATCCATTTGGAGTGTATTTTTGTGTGTGGTGTAAGGAAATGGTCCAGTTTCATTCTTCTGCATGTGGCTGTCCAATTTTCCCAACACCATTTGTTAAAGAGACTGTCTTTTTTCCACTGGATATTCTTTCCTGTCTTGTCAAAGATTAGTTGACCGTAGAGTTGGGGGTCCATTTCTGGGCTCTCTATTCTGTTCCATTGATCTATGTGTCTGTTTTTGTGCCAGTACCATACTGTCTTGATGATTACAGCTTTGTAATAGAGCTTAAAGTCTGGAGTTGTGATGCTGCCAACTTTGGTTTTCTTTTTCAACATTCTTCTATTCGTGGTCTTTTCTGTTTCCATATAAATCTTAGGATTATTTGTTCCATTTCTTTGAAATAAATTGATGGTGATAAGTGTGTACTCTTAATTCTCTTTATCTATTTCACCCATCTCCCTCAGCAACCTCCCCTCTGGCAACCATGAGTTTGTTCTCTGTATTTAAGAGTCTCTTTTCTTACTTGTCTCTTTTTTACTTTGTTTGTTTCTTAAATCGCACATGAGTGAAATCATATGGTATTTGTCTTTCTTAGTCTTACTTATTTCACTTAGCATTATACTCTGTAGGTCCATCCATGTTGTCATACCATCCCTGCCATACAAATGGCATGATCCCATTCTTTTTTTATGGCTGTGTAATATTTATCTATAAATATATCTATATCTTCCTTATCCATTCATCTATCAATAGATTCTTAGGTTGCTTCCATATCTTGGCTAAACACAGGGGTGCATATATCTTTTTGTTTGTTTGCATTGATCTTTTTGAATTAGTGTTTTCATTTTCTATTTTTTCTTTCTTTTCTTTTTTTTTAAGATTTTATTTATTTGATGGAGAGAAACATTGAAAGAGAGGGAACACAAGCAGAGGGAATGAGAGCGGGAGAAGCAGGCTTCCCACCAAGCAGGGAGTCTGATGTGGGGCTCCATCCCAGGACCCTGCGATCATGACCTGATCCAAAGGCAGATGCTTAATGACTGAGCCACCCAGGCGCCCCCAGTGTTTTCATTTTCTTATAAATCTTTTTTTTTTAAGATTTTATTTATTTATTTGACCCAGAGGGAGGGTGAGCACAAGCAGGGATAGTGGCAGGCAGAGGGAGAGGGACCCTCAATCCCAGGACCCTGGAATCATGATCTGAGCTGAACCACCTGGGCACCTGTGTTTTCATTTTCTGTGGATAAATACCCAGTTACTGGAATTATTTGATCATAGGTTAATGTGGTAATCTCATTGTGGTTTTAATTTGCATTTTCCTGGTGATTAGTGATGTCGAGCATCTTTTCATTTGTGTTTTGGCCATTTGCATGTCTTCTTTGAAAAAATGTCTATTCAGGTCCTCTGCCCATGACTTTAATTGGATTATTTGAGGGTTTTTTTTTTTTTTTTTGGTGTTAGGTTGTATGAGTTCTTCATATATTTTGAGTATTAACTTCTTTATAGGATATATCATTTGCAAATATCTTATCTCATTCAGTAAGTTGCCTTTTTTGTTTTGTTGATGGTTTCCTTCCCCGCAAAAGCTTTTGTTTTGGTGTGGTTTCAATAGTTATACTTCTGTTTTCCTTGCCTGAAGGGATATTTCTAGAAAAATGTATCTATCAAAGAAATTACTGCCTTTGTTTTCTACTAGTTTTATGGTTTCATGTCTCACATTTAGGTCTTCATTTTGAGTTTATTTTGTGTGTAGTGTAAGAAAGTGGTCCAGTTTCATTCTTTTTCATGTAGCTGTCCAGTTTTCCCAACATCATTTGTAAAGAGATTGTCTTTTCTCCATAGTAAATTCTTGCCACCTTTGTCATAGATTAATTGACCTTATAAGCATGGCTTTTGAATTGAATAATTCAATTATTGCATAAGATTGTGAAAAAATCCTGACCAGTTACCAGCTATGGAAGGATCTAGTAGCCAAGAATGCGTGATTTAAAAATTTTCCCCACTAGAGGTTGTTCTTATGCCCCTCAATGAAAGGCTTAACTAACCATATATATGTGGTCAAGGTTAGGAAACTGGAGTAGACTGGAAAATTCAATTACCACTGAAAACCTTTTCAAAGAAAAGATCCTGCCTTCTCTCTACAAACTAATCAAATTTGAAACCCACAGTGTTTGGAATTT
The DNA here is from genome assembly GCA_028533885.1 of Nasua narica. Lineage (NCBI taxonomy): Eukaryota > Metazoa > Chordata > Mammalia > Carnivora > Procyonidae > Nasua > Nasua narica. The sequence goes on from CM052811.1 coordinate 67,452,378, forward strand.
TCTGTCTGACCTCAGCTGAAATGAAAATGCCAGGGAGAGGAGGCAGGTGCAATGATGACAGATTTGTATAGTTCTAGGGTTTTTGGCTATTGTCAACAAACTTTTGGAAGATCAAATCAAGAGCCCTTGAATGTCCTCTGATTAATTTAGAAAGGGAATGGATATGCAGAGGGAAGTAACAATATTTGACTCCAAATTTTGACTGGGGTCCAGGAAAACCTAGAACATATACCTCTTAAATCCAAGTGTGGAGCACTTTCACATTTTAAATTTGTGTTAGAATACTATATTTTGCCAAGCTCTCCAGCATAATTAGTTGTCTTGTGATGCTTTTTTAAATGTGGCTGCAGAATAATATCATTGGTGAGAATACCTTTGGTCAGTAGTCTGTTTCTATATTATTTTATTTTTCTTAGTATCTGCTTTAAATGACACACCAGGGGTGCCTGGGTGGCTCAGTGGGTTGAAGCCTCTGCCTTCGGCTCAGGTCATGATCTCAGGGTCCTGGGACCGAACCCCGCATCGGGCTCTCTGCTCAGCGGGGAGCCTGCTTTCCCTTCTCTCTCTGCCTACTTGTGATCTCACTCTCTCTGTCAAATGAATAAATAAAATCTTTTAAAAAAATAAATGACACACCATAAATACTACCTATGATGTGACTTTTTTATCTTTTTTAATTTTTAAAAAATATTTATTTACTTATTTAAGAGAGAGAGAGAGAATGAGCAGGTGGGGCAGAGGGAGAGAGAGAGGGAAAGAAAATCTCAAGCCAACTCTGTGCTGAGCATGAAGCCCACATGGGGGCTTGATCCTAGGACCCCAAGATCATGACCTGAGCTGAAACCAGGAGTTAGATGCTTAACCAACTGTGCTACCCAGATTCATTATGTGGCTTTTTAAAATGTATAACTCATAATTCATGGGGCACCTGGCTGCTCAGCCAGTGGAGCATGTGACTCTTGGTCTCAGGACTATATGTTTGAGCCCCACATTGGGTATAGAGGTTATTTAAAAACAAAATCTTTAAAAATATTAAGTGTACACTTCAGTGCTTTTTAGGATATTCACAGAGTTGTGCATCCATTGCTACTATGTAATTTTAGAGCATTTTCATCACTCCCCAAAGAAATCCTATATCCATTAGCGATCACTTCCCCATTTCTCTCTTCCCCAAACCCCTGGCAATCACTGATCTACTTTCATCTCTCCGGTTTTGCCTATAATGGACATTTCATATAAATGGGATTGTATGTGGTCTTTTATGCCTGAGCTGTTTTATTTAGCATACTTTAAGGTTCGCCCATGTTGTACCATCTATCAGTACTTCATTCCTCTTTATGTCTGAATAGCATTCTGTCATATGGATATCCATATCTTGTTTATGCTTCCATCACCTGATGGAGTTTGGGTTGTTTCCACTTTATGGCTCTTATGAATCAGGCTGCTATGAACACTCATGTACACATTTTTGTTTTGTGTAGCCCTGTGTTTTCATTTCTGTCTTGGATATAGCTCAGAGTGGAATTGCTGAGTTATATGATAACTGTAGGCTTAACATTTTGAGGAACTACGCAACTCTTTTCCAAAGCGGCTGTTCCTTATTATGATCCTACCAGCAATACATTAGGGTTTCCATTTTGCTGCACCCTTACAAGCACTTGTTATTATCCTTGATTTTAAGCCATCCTAGTGGGCGTAAAGTGGTAACTCATTATGGTTTTCATTTCCATTTCCCTGATGGCAAATGATGTTGAGCATCTTTTCATATGCTTATTAAACATTTATATATCTTCTTTGGAGAAATGTCTACTTAAATCTGTTGCCAATTTTTAAATTGGATTATTTGTTTGTTGTTGAGTTACACAAGCTCCTTATCAGATAAGTGGTTTGCAAGTATTTTCTCCCATCTGTTGGCAATCTTTAACTTTCTTTTTCCAAAAAATTTTTAAAAGATTTTATTTATTCACTTGAGAGAGCAAGAGATAACGAGAGGGACAGAGAGCTCGAGCGGCAGCAGGGAGAGGGAGAAGCAGCCACCCCACTGAGCAAGGAACCCCACTTAGGGCTTGATCCCAGGTGCTGGGATTGTGACCTGAGCCAAAGGCAGACACTTAACCAACTGAGCTACCCAGATGCCCCGATCTTTAACTTTCTTAATGGTGTATCTAAAGTACAAAAGTTTTTAATTTTGATAAAGCACCATTTTTCTTTGTTGTTCATGCTTTTGTTATCATATTTAAAAACTGTTGCCAGGCCCAAGTTCACAAAGATTTTCTGCTAAGAGTTTTAGAGGCTAATATTTAGGTCGATAATCCTTTTTGTGCTAATTTTTATATATGGTGTTTTTGTACTCTTAATTTTCCTAGTACAATAATAAAATCATTGTGAATCCTGGGTATCTCTCCCAAGAGGGATCAAAAATCTCAGGAATTCACAGTGGAAGAGATTGAACTCTTTGGGCTGGATTGCCATTGAAGTGATAAACAATATATTCTAGAAAGGGTAATATGTTGTATCGTTGTATCAATGCTTCTTTTGTTTGCAATTTGTCGTAGATAATTTACAAAATGACCCCAATTGACTGATGATTACTCTCCCCTTTAGAGTTGGGTATAAACAATTGAATTAGGAATTGGTACATTTAGGAATGATATCTTCCATGTTCCTCATAGACACCATTCTGCCTTCATGGGAATTGTCACTATAAACTTTCAATTTTTGGTCAATCAGAAAATTAAAGCTAGATAAATACAATCAGAAGTAGCCCAAACTGAATGAATGTAAACTGGTAGAGTCACTGAGGAAAATAGTTTGGAGTTTCCTCAAAAAATTGGAAATAGAAAAACCCTATGATCCAGTAATTCCAGTAACTGGGTATTTATCCAAAGAAAATGAAAACACTGATTCAAAAAGATATATGCACTCCTATGTTCATTGCAGCATTGTTTGCAATAGCCAAGATATGGAAGCAACCTAAGAGTCTATTGATAAATCAATGGATAAGGAAGATGTACTGTTTGTGTATGTGTGTGTGTGTGTGTGTGTGTGTGTGTGTGTAGAAGGATACAATCCACCTAAAGAAGGATGGGATCATGCCATTTGTGACAACATGGGTGGACCTAGAGAGTACAATGCTAAGTGAAATAAGTCAGACTGAGAAAAACAAATACCATGTGATTTAACTCATATTGAAAAAAAATGAGTAAACAAACAAAAAGCAAAATCAGACCTATAAATACATAGGACAAACTGCTAGAGCAGAGGGAATGTGGTATGGGAAAAATGGGTGAAGGGGAGCAGGAAATACAGGCTTCCAATTATATAATGAGTAAGTCACAGGAACGAAAGGCACACCATAAGGAAAATATATGGATCTAGGTTCAGAACACATTAGATGTACTAGGAATGGATTTATTTCAGGGAGTTTTTATTCCAGGATTCATTTTTATCAATTAGATATGATTTGTAAATAGAAGTTATAGATAAAGAGCTTTTAGATAGAGAACATTTTAAAGAGTACATAAAGACATATAATATCTTTAAGACTGTAGTTATATAATTTTAATCATTTTTATAAAAAACCATATAAAACATTAAGGGGAATTTTTTTAAAGATTTTATTTATTTTTTTAGAGAGAGACCACAAGAGTGCAAACTGAGGCACAGGCAAAAAGATAAGGAGAGAGAGAGCATGACCTGAGCTGAAATCAAGAATCAGATACTTAACTGACTGAGCTACCCAGGTGTCCCCATTGAGGGAGAATTTTTTTGTTGTTGTTGAAGATTTTATTTGTTTATTTGATACAGAGAGAGTGCACAAGCAGGGGTGCATGGCAGAGGGAGAGGGAGAAGCAGGCTCCCTGTTGAGTAGGGAGCCCAACACCATGCTGGGCTTGATTCCAGGACTCTGGGATCATGACCTGAGCCCAAGGCAGATGCTTAACTGAGTAGGCCATCCAGGTGCCCCTAAATAATTGTTTCTAACCGATGCAGAATGTGAGCTCCACAAGGGCAGGCATGTTATCTCTTGATGTGCTACATTCCTAATTCTTAGCACAGGGCTTTGGGCTTAGTAGTTATTCACAAGATTTGTGTTAATGTATGAATGGATTTTCTACTAAAAATAGCATCACAGAAAATCAAAATCATAAAACTATTATTCAGAGGTATACTCCCTGTAGCAAAACGAGGTACAAGTTACATTGTTGCCTTAAAGCTCGCAAAATCAGCTGAAAATTAATAAGATAATTAATTAAATAATTAAGAGAAAGCAGAACGAACAATTGGCAAAATTATTAGGTCAAATAACATTCCTGGGGGCACCTGGGTAGCTCAGTGGGTTAAAGCCTCTGCCTTCAGCTCGGGTCATGATCTCAGGGTCCTGGGATCAAACCCTGCATGGGGCTCTCTGCTCATCCGGGAGACTGTTTCCCTCTTTCTCTGCCTGCCTCTCTGCCTACTTGTGATCTCTCTCTCTGTCAAATAAATAAAATCTTTTTTTTCCCCAAATATGTTTATTTTTTCAGTGTTATAAGATTGATTGTTCATGCACCACACCCAGTGCTCCATGCAATACGTGCCCTTCTCAATACCCACCACCAGGCTCGCCCAACCCCCCACCCCCTCCCCCAAATAAATAAAATCTTTAAAAAAAATAACATTCCTGGGCATTGCGAGTATCAATAGTACACAATGTTGAAGAGCAGTTACTGTCATCATCCACTTTCCAGCATGACATATGAAGAAGTACTCAACAAGTTATTTATTACGGACAACCAACTGCAGGATTTTGGTGATTATTTTACAAACTGTAGTGTAAAGCTGGAGAAAAGGCATGTATAAAGTAGCTTTGAGTATCTAGGAATTATGTTATTATAAGAATAAAAGAAGTTCAGCAGTCACTAATAGGGTTCTTATTTTTACTTGGGTCGTTTGAGGACAGAGTGAATATTCTAAAAATGATCAAGTTATGACCTCTAAATATATACTTTTCAGCATACATTGTGTGAAGAAAGATGTATAAGTACAACATTCTTGTTTTCTCCACCAAAGCATAAAGTACTTGTTATCAGGAGAAAGGTGATCACATAAGAGTTTTAGAAATAAGAAATGAGACACTGATAATACCAGATAATTATTTCTCACCAAGTATAGCTTAGCACTATGTTCAATATCTAAAATAGACTAAATTTATTTCAGGGATAAAATATCATAGTTTTTAATGTTGAAGATATCAGTATTTCTTGAGAAGACTGAACTATGGCACAAAAACGTAACTCTTGCACAACAGTTGACTTTCTTTCTTTGGAGGAAAATATCAGCGATTCATTATTGGGAATATTTAAAAATAGCATCCAAAAGTTGATACAAAATATGAAGAAATATCCAGCAGATCTCACGAAGTCCTCTTGGCGAGCAGGCTATGTTCTACTCTCTGTAGGCCCAGTCACTAATTGGGTGATTTGCTGTAAAAAGAGAGATCTGGAATGATATTGCAGCTCTCTCTGGCTCCCATGTTATTGCCCTTGCCCTGGAATTTTTCTTCACCTTGGCTTGCTTAGCAGATTGCCCAAACTGTGCATGAGTTCTACCCTCTGAAAGCTGGGTTCATTTTCCATCTCTACTCATCTGGGACATCTGGGACAAACTTCCGCAAGAAGACTGCTTTCTCTGGCCTATGCTTAGTGCTCTGGTAAGTGGGATTCTGCCTGATTTCAGCTAGCTGCTGTTTTTTCCCTACTGCTTGAGATAGAAATGCTCTAATTTAACACCACTTGGTGGGTATTCAGTGCCCTCCTAGACTGTGAATTCCTACTGCTTTTCTTTGCCTCTCTTGTCTAACCTTATTATTTCAGAAGATATTAATTTTATTATCTTGTTCACACTAAATATAATCTTCCAGGAATTATTCAGAGGAAAACATTGGCTGGATGTTCCATATGGTTACCTGGAATTTATTCCAATTTTGAAAACATAGAGGAAGCAGCGGTCAGTTTACTTTTATGATTTATCAAAGACTTAACATTTCATGGATGTTATGGTCTATGTCAAGACCAATAGACTTTGGTCAGGAATCCCTACTGACTTTATAGGAGATAAATTTATTGAATTAAGCAAAAACTTTCTCAGAATGGGTTCCTAATTCCAACTCAAACCTTTGCTACAATAGTTCTGGTAATGGTCCACTTTTTTGTGATGTGTAAATATCTCGTAATTATACCTACCTTGACATACACAATCTCAGTGCCCTGGGACTTCACCATCCTGAGATTATCTCAAGTAATTTGAAAGGTCAGACTGAGAGGAAGGTGAGGCCAGCAAGTGTACTCGAGAGTCAAGAGCTGTATTTAGCTGGTCCACAATCAGATAGTGGGGCCAATGGTTTATGGATATCATCCATTCAAATGGTTAATGTCTTTGTGGTGTTGTTGTTACATTTGGAGTATTCACATTTTGAATATCATCCATGCCTGTAATAATTCTCGAGGATTTCTGAGCCTTCTAATCATTCAACATATTGCTCCAGATTAGCAGTAGGAGACTGGCCTACTGAATCACTAAAGGATGCTTTCTATAGACTTGCTTCCATCTCTATCTGAATTTCAAGGTGGTTAAGGATGCTCCTCTGTCTCCACTGACCGGGCCCAGGTTAGCCTTTCCTAGATGTTATGGAACTGGACAAAATTGGGTTTTTAGCATATAAGTTAGGTTCTGAAATTAGTGTCATCTCAGATTCAATGTCCAAATGTTCATTATGGCTAACTGTGAAGATTTGTTCATGGGAAACTAGTACAGAAGCAATTTCACAAAAGGATACTCTCTTTTTAGGTCAAAGATGGTTTTCTTTTCTTTTTTCTTTCTTTCTTTATTATTTGAAAGAGAGCATGTGCACACCCAAGGAAGAGAGAGAGAGAGAGCGAGAGAGAGCGAGTGAGTGCCTGGGTGGGGGGAGTCAGAGGGACAGAGAGGAAAAGTCTTAAGCAGACTCCACACTGAGTGTGGAGCCTGACTTGGGGCTTGCTCTCACGACCTGGAGATCATGACCTGAGCTGAAACCTAGAGTTGGACGCTTAACTGACTGTACCCCCCAGGTGCCCCAAAACATGGTTTTCTGATGCAGCTTTTCTATGCTTTCATGTCAACCATAGAACTTGGGTGCTATGATGGAAGGGGGGAAAGGCTATCCTTTAAGAGACTAAATATTAACTTCTAAGTATTTTGTTAGAATTATTACTTGAGGTTTTTTTTTTTAAAGATTTTATTTATTTATTTGACAGAGGGAGAGAGATCACAAGCAGGCAGAGAGAGGCAGGCAGAGGGGAGTGGGGAAGCAGGCTCCCCGCTGAGCAGACAGCCCGATGTGGGGCTCGATCCCAGGACCCTGAGATCATGACCTGAGCCGAAGGCAGAGGCTTTTAACCCACTGAGCCACCCAGGCATCCCATTACTTGAGGTTTTATAGCGGGTACAAATCTCAATGTAAAGAAATTCAGGTTTGCAAGAAGTGTGATTTCATTTTTCTATAACTCAACTCAAATTCTCTTTCAGGCTCTGACTTCACAAGGGGTGGCAGATAATCATAGTCAATTTGGCAAGGACTGCATCTAAACTGAGGGGGTTTGCAGAGTATCAAGGTGTCATAGGAAGGGGATGGAGCGTTTGATCCCTGCTCCTTCTCTACCACACTGGCTCCCCTAAGATTTCCAATCTGCACCCTTCCTCAATGGCATACATCCCCACAGATTGCTTCTGAGTCAATGTTGGCCTATCAGCTAGGCCTCCTTAGGTGGTTTCCGTTGCCCCTACACCCTTTTGAGTGTCTGACTGTCATCATGTTGGGTTTCCAGAACCTTCATGGTACTATGTAAGGCTTCACTGTCCATTATGGTAGATAGCAGCCACATGTGCCTATTTAAATTAAATTAATTAAGATTAAATATTAACACTTCAGTTGCTCAGTTACACTAGCCACATTTCAAGTGCTCAATAGCTCCAAGTGACTAGAGGCTACTATATTGGACAGTCAGGTATAGAGCATTTTGTTCATCACAGAAAGTACTATTGAACTCTACTCCAAAGTCTTGGCTGGGCTAGACACACAGTTCAGCTTTTTCTTCTCTTTAGGGTCTTGCTTCCTCCCATGGGCCCTAACAAGGAAAAAGAATGTTACTTCTCTCAGCTCTCAGATCCCATAGATAGATCCTGCTCCTTCAGTTGCCCCTCTCCATGGCTTGTGCCAGCATAGAGAATTGTGCATTAAGTCCTATTCTCAGGGGCCCAGCAGCACTGAGCTTCTCAGTACTTTCCTCCCAACTCTTCTTCCCCTTCCAGTTCAGGAAGTCCATTTCTCTTCTTTACAGAAGGAAGTTTTACTGTTGTCTTTAGCAGCACTGTCCAATAGGAATATAATGCTAGCCACATGTATAATTTAAATTTTTCCTGTAGCCACATTAGAAAAACAAAGTAACAGGCAAAATTAATTTTTAATGTCTTTTGTTTAACCCAATGTATCCAAAATAGTATAATTTTAACACATAATATAAAAAGCATTTAATAAGATATATTCCATTCTGTTTTTACATGCTAAGTCTTTGAAATTAGTGTGTATTTTGTACTTACAGCACTTCTCAGTTTGAACTAGCCATATTCAACTAGCCCTATTGAACACTAGTGCTCAGTAGTCACCTGTGGCTAGAGGTTATCCTACCAGTGATGAACAGTGTAGGTCTCTAAAAGGATTCATTTCATTACTCCCTAAAGGGTTAGGATTTTGAACTCAAAAACCATGGAAAAATTCTGTTTCTCTGCATTCGGTTATATTCCTTTACTGAAATAATGAGCAAAGACTAGCCTACATGAGGATGGCTGTGATGCTGAGAGTGTCTTACTTAGGGTGAGGTCTAGGAGGAGAAAGCCAACAGGATAAAAAGAAGTACCTGGAAAAACAGCTACTACAGAAACCTTCAGTTAATATTTTGGAAGTATTAGCTTGCCACAGTGAGGTTTTTTGTTTTTTTTGTTTGTTTGTTTGTTTTGTCTTGTTTTTGTTTTGAATTGATACAGGATCATCAGGAGTAAATTTGTTTACTATGGGCTTGAAAGAAATAATTTCAGGGTGCCTGGGTGATTCAGTTGGTTAAGTGCCCAGCTCTCGATTTTGGCTCAGGTCATGATCTCAGGGTGGTGAGAGAAAGCCCTTCGTTGGGCTCTGTGCTGCTTGAGATTCTCTCTCTCCCACTCCTACTGCCCCTCCCTGCATACTCTATCTTTCTCTCAAATAAATAAATAAATCTTAAAAAAATAAATAATTTCATTAGCAGTTAAAAATTGCAGCAATGTTGTATACAGTCTAACTGCAATGGTAACTGGAAAACAATGCAAAAGACTGCAGTGCTATTATTGGGAGTAAATCCTATTACTAGGACTAAGGCACAGATAAGTTCTATTAGTAGTTAAATCCTGCAATAATACCTCTGACAACTTTTACTGCAAAAACTGTAAACCTAAATATAAAAATTTTATCACCAGGAATGATCATAATTCAAGCCTTTGGTTGCATTTCATTGCCTAGAATCTCCATTTTGGAGGTTTCTGAAACAGTGACTAGCAAAGCTGTTTCATGGAAAATAAGTTCTATATTTTTTAAATTGTCATGGCAAAGAAGATTGGAAGTTTTGAGATGGCATTTTCCACTTATTTCTTCATATTCCATCTTCACTATGAGCTTGATGATATTTAAAGGCAAAGTTGCAATTATTTTAAATGTTGAATCTTCTGTTAAGTAAAACACCTATGTATTTTTGCATTCAACACCTGGGTCAAATGAACAGGACAATCAAAGTCGCATACACCCACGGGTCTATTACACACAGATTAAGCCTGGGATGGAGGGACCTGAGATAATAGGTCCCTCCTATTATCTTGATAAATCAAGACCTGAGAAAATAGGGGATTAGAAAAGGGTTTGAGGTACAGTTCTCCTGTGGAAGTGGGGGGGAGGGTCGGTAGGATGTACACACTGGTAGGTAGAGAGAATGAGGAGGCCTTAAGGAAAATGTAACTTCCAGCATGCCAAAAGATCTCAGCTAATATATTGTTTGAAAGGTGGTCATGAGGAATGAGAGTACCTGAAATCTTAGTAATATAAAATCTTGAGTCCACGTAATTTATTGGTTTTCCACTCTTGGTAGTCACTGAGTCAAGGAGATAGGAATAATGTTAAATGCACTGTTTCTTCAGTCCTGAGTAGCTATGTTCAGTAGCAACAAAGTATTGCCCAAGTATTCTTGAAGGTCTGGTTGTTTTTTTCTTGACTGTTTATGAAACAAACACAATGTTGTACATTATTAATTACCATTTATTGACTTTACTATGTATCAAGTTCTTTGCCTACACATCTTCCATCTTAACATCCCAGAAAAGCAGGCATGGTTATTTGTTTGACAGAATAAGAAGGCGAGACTCACAGAGGTTAGGTAATTTGTGTTATTTTCTTGCATGGGTGCTGAACATCTGTTTCTGAAAACTCTTGAGAATAGGGATCGTATCTTTACTTTACTATTAATAGTATTTATATGATCAATACTCAGTTGTTTTCAATAATTTTCAGCTAAGCAGATAAAAAATATCATAAGGTAGTCTAGGAGTGCCTGGGTGGCTCAGTGGGTTAAAGCCTCTGCCTTCGGCTCAGGTCATGATCCCAGGGTCCTGGGATCAAGCCCCACATCGGGCTCTCTGCTCAGCATGGAGCCTGCTTCTCTCTCTCTCTCTGCCTGCCTCTCTGCCTACTTGTGATCTCTCTCTCTCTCTCTCTCTGTGCCAAATAAATAAATAAAATCTTTAAAAAAAAAACCTTAAGGTATTCTGTATGGCTGTATGGAATATTCTTCAATAAATTTAGTTAGTAGACAGATTATTAAAAAAAAGTTATGAGAGAAGAAGTAGGTGTTTGGTGGAGCCTCCAGGAGCCTGCCTATGAACCTGAGCTCAGCAGCAGAACAATGTCAAGGTCTGGTCTTAATTACTTCATTTTGTAAAATATATATATATATTTTTTATATTCATATATATATGAATATATATTCATATATATATATATATGAAAAAGAGTGAGCAAAGCGCAAAGCGAGAGGGAGCCTAGTCAACTCCCCGCTGAGTGGGGAGCTGGACATGGGGCTTGATCCCAGGCCCCTGAGATCATGACCTGAGCTGAAATCAGGAATCAGATGCCTACCCAGCTGAGCCAGCCAGGGGCCCCATGAATTTTGAAACTTGGCTTCTTCTTATCTACCTGTGCAGCTAGAATGAAAGAGTTTATATCCAAGAAAAATACTTCCCCTAAAAAAGAAAAGCTGTCATATAAGAAACTCTTTGTCAGTCCTTTGAGAAAATTCTCTAGGGGTTCTATACACTCTTCCTTGCTGTTCTTCTTTCTCCACAGAAGAAAGACAAATTTAAAACTGATTACTTTTTTATTTTTTAAGCTTTATTTATTTTAGAGAGAGTGCATTTGGGGGGCAGGTGTTGGCAGAGGACTAGAGGAAGAGGGAGACAGAGAATCTCAGTCAGACTCCCTGCTGAGAACAGAGTCAGATGTGGGGCTGGATTTCACCACCTTGCAAGTATTAACTGAGCTGAAAACAAGAGTCGGACGCTTAACTGGGTGCCACTCAGGTGCCCCCAAACTAATTGCTTTTAAGACAATTTCTTTACAATAAAGTCTTTCTCTAGAGAGACTTTTTAAGGATGAGAAAGAGTATTATATGAAACTAGGTTGACCACATAAGAAAGTTTGAAAAGTTCTGAAGAACAATAATAAATAGAATGCAAACCCCTCCTGATCATCATGTGGGTTGTTCCTGAAGGGCAACTTAGATTAAAAGTTCATGACTATTTCTATAAATTAGTCATTAAAAATCATACATTTAAGTCTGTTAAATGATGCAGACTATATCACTATATGAGATCATAATGGCTGTAGGTTGTAGTGACTTAGTAAACCACTCAGGAAGGACACTTGAGAACTCTAAGATGTACAGAAAATAAGAATATATATATATATATATATATATATATATATATATATAATGGTCATCTTTATATTTTTAAATGAAGAATGTAGCAAAATAAGTGATATCTATGTCCTTTTCTGTAAAATGCACATTGTGTTCTTATGGTATTTTTAGATCACTTTATTGAAAATGGAAATAGAATTAGATACTGAATTCCAGCTTTCTGTCTCCCCACCTCTCCTGATTCTCGAATCTCTCTTTTCTCTTGCTTTTGTGTCTATAGATGGGATCAACTCTCAATCACTACTGCCCTCCTGTCCTGACCTTCAAAGAATCCTTCCCTAGACCCTGATAACTTTCAAGCTACTTTGTCCATCCACCCTGCTCTCTATCCTTAGTAAGATTAACAGTGGCCCTTAATTGTTTCCGGGCCCCAACCTGCTTGTTTTCTTTTCATGTTAGCTACCTTCTCTTTTTTCAAACTATATGCTAATTGCTTATAGGGTGCTCCTACTTCTCTGACCATTCCTCCTCAGTCTCTTTTCCACTCTACTCTGCTCATTCCTTAAATGTTGGGCCCGCCACCCCCCTATATCATTCTTTGCCCTCTTTACACCAAGAGGTCTGTGAACCACCTAAAATTGAAAGCAAATTTTTGCGTTTTATGATAGGATAAATTTCCCTTCTTGGGTTAGTGTCTATAGCTTTCATCTTATTCTCAAAAGAATCCTTGGCTCTTTTAACAATGTTAAATGTCCCTGCCCTCACACTCTTTAGGTTAATTCATCCTCTTCTTTGACTGGAATCACCCTTTTTATATGCTGGCCACTCCCGAATTATTTACAGGGAAAAAAAGAACACAGCAAGAAAAATAAACAAATGCTGAAGAATCAAAACAAGAAGAAATTGCACCATAAACAGTTTGTTTCTGGCTCAGCTTATCGTATCCCGTTGAGGACCAGTAGACGGAATGTTAGGCGTGGGACGTCAGGGTCATTACTTCAGTTTGTCAGGGGAAAAAACCCCAGGAGAAATCGGGTGAAACCAAGGCTGCGTGCGCAAACACCCTGGTTGCTAGTGGCGGAGGAGTAGGCGCACCCAGCTCCTAGGGTGGGGATAGGAGAGTACAGGAGAGAAAACCACAACAGCCACGAGGTCCACAGATGCACCAAAGCCAGCCCCGGCTCTACTTTCAGACTCCAGCCAGAAACCACGCCCGGCTCCCAGCGCGCCTTTGACGGACATCCACCTTAAGCAACCATCTTCCCGTTCACTATAAACACTCCTTACTCCTCCCGCCTATCGTTTCCCTCTCCAAGCCAATCAGAAGAGTGGGCGGGATGGTCCCTGGTGGGTTCCAATTTTTTTTTTTTTTTTTTAAAAAGAAGGGTAGACTGTCCGCCGTGTTCCGGCTAGGGGAAAAACCACCTCCATAGCTCAGGGGTGGAGCCCCTGTTATGGGCACCCAGGTCGGCCAATGAGGTGCCCGTACCACTGAAAGGCCCGGCCGCCGAGATGGGCGGGGCACGCGCGGTGCCGGGCCAATGGCGGCGGGGCGGACGGAGGTTGAGCCGCTGTGGGTAGGGTTAGTGTGAGAGGTGCGGCGGGGGAGGTAATGATGATGGTGGCGGAGGAGGAAGGCGGGGGAGGGGGCGTTGGGCACTGAGCGGCGGCTCTGGCAGGGTTTTGTAGGGTGGGGGACGGTCGCGGGGCGACTCCGTCCGGGAGGGGGCGGGCGTGAGGCGCGCCGTCCGCCTGAGGGGCTGCAGACCCCGGCTCCCGCGAGCGCCGCGGCTGGCTCGGCTGTTCCATGTGGCTCCGGCGGGGATGGAGGACTCGGTGGCGGCGGCGGCTGCTGCTGCGGCGGCGACGGAGGAGCGGCGCTGAGGAGGGAACCGGGCCAGACTCAGCCCGACAGCGGGATTAGAGGTGTGAGGAGGGGGCGGGAGTGGACGTGCGGCGGGGCCGGGGCTTGGGGACCGGGCTGGGGTCTTCTGGCACCGCCTGGGTGACAGGAACCGCAGGCGAGCCACCGCCTGCCACTGCTGTGGGGCAGGGGTCTGGGCTCTGTGCAAGAGGAAAAGAGGCTCCCGCGGACGGTTCCCTTTGGAAGGGGGAGGGAGGCACCGCACCCCGCACCGTGCACTTGCCCGGCTGGTCATTGCTTCACGCCCAGGCAAGAGTTTCCATTTCCCTCCGGTTGGCAGCGAAGGTGGAGAGCCCGAGTGGCCTGGAGCCGGGACATTGCCCTCCCTCTGCCTTGAGATTTCCCTCCACTCCTCTTTTCCCATCCATTTCCCCCTTCGACTGAACAACAGCATTCCTCCTCGCTCCTTAATTTGTTCCAAACACATATTCTAGGACTGGAGGCTATTAATTATCAGCTGAAAAACAAAGTTTATTTTAAAATGTTCCACTCCTCCCTCTGACTGGCAGTGGACATTAAACAGCATCCCTAGACTTTCCCGCTCTGCTCGCCCTTCTGTGATGCTAGGAGGGGTAGGTAGGGCCCCGACTTGCGTTTCTCGATTGTTGTTGATGCTGATTACCTGATGTGTTGCTCCACGCCTTCGGTGTGAATTGTAATTTCCTCCTTGATGTCTTGCATCCTTGATGTTACTGGCTTTTGAGGTTGGTGTTTTGTTTCATTGTTTGAAAAACATGCGGAGAACTGAGGTTGTCTGTTGCAGTGTTATCTAACATGGGTGGTTAGTCACTCCTCAGGCTTCTCTCATATTTTTCTCTCTTTGTTTTGCTTTTCAGTCCTCCAGATTACACATCATATAGTCCCTGAGGTGGAATGGTGATGTCTCCATGAGGGAACCTCCTCTCATTCATCCTGTCATGTGTATCATACTGTTCTTGACTGGGCCATTCATCTAAGATGGGATTTACCCTGTGAAACAGGGAGAAGACTTATGGACCCCAAACATCATTTCAAGTTGTAGTTGAGTTGTTTAAAGTACAGACATACATGCAAAGCTCCTTTGCTTTGGGCCCTCTGCTTTGTTAAAGCTGCTGTATTGCTAACCCAGAACTGCTCCAGTGACTGACCATCATGGCTTCAGTGTGGAAGAGATTGCAGCGTGTGGGAAAACATGCATCCAAGTTCCAGTTTGTGGCCTCCTACCAGGAGTTGATGGTTGAGTGTACCAAGAAATGGTAAGACATGTCTGGGGGTAGAGTTTTCTGTGGGCTAAACTCATTGTGGCCTAAAGTCAGGTGACAGGCGACTCACCTTTCTCTAGTGCACCAGTGTGTACAGGCTGGGCAGGGAACAGATTAACAAGTATTGTGGTATGCACTGTTGCTGCTGGTACCATCCCTGTGGGCTTTAATTACTGCACTTCAGTATGGCTCGAAGGAGTGTAACTCTGAGAGCTTACTAAGTGCAGTAGATTTGGTCTTGAGGTCTTTCATCATTAGTGTTAGCATAACTTTGATTTTTTTATAATTTGAAGGAGGTACAGAGAATGCTATTGAATCTTGTAAACATGCATAGGTATTGTAACATGCATTTTAATAGAGTTATAATATAGAAATCTATATTCTTGTGGGGTGGTGATAATCTATTTTCTTGATTTTTCATTTTTCTTGGTTTAAAATAAATAATTTTTCAGTATTTTAATAATGGAATGCCAGTCCATAATACAACCTTAGAAATTCTTTTGTTATGTGCTTAGTCAGGCAACTGTATTTTATTTTAATTGCCTAATGGGATACATTTCTTGGCCAGACTTAAGGAAGCAATTAGTAGTTCTGGCCTACGATTTGCTTCTTTCTACTTGAGCAAAGTAAATCTAGGGCTTTCTTTTCACTGTCTTGAATGGTAAGCAAGAATTCTTATTTAGTAAGAGAAAAAGAGTTAATGTTAAGCAAATGGTCCTTTGGGTTTTGACTTATTACAGTATTTAAGTAGTATTACTGCAAAAAGAAGCCCCATTTCATTGTCCACAAGGACTATAATCTCATGTCTGTATTACTTCTCTTTTAACATCCTTTATATTGTATGAAAAAAATAACTTGCTCTATTCTAGAACTCTTAAAGCATATTTGAATAGTGGGAAACCAGTTTCTGAATGCTTTTCTCTTGGACTTGTTAGGAATGTTATTTTATGTGCAATTCAAGAAATGCATGCACTGATTACCTACTTTACACTAGGCACTGTGGCTTTAGGATTGAATATGACATAATCCCCACCCTCAAGGAGCTCACAGTCCAGGGTAATGACAGTCATGGAAATAAATTCACTTATCATGGTACAATAATACAAATATGTATGATGTAGGGATTTTAATCTGTCTCCATCACTTAACAGTTGGTTATACTTGGGAACAGGTTATTTATTTCTCTACGATTTAGAGAATCATATCTAAAATATCTGCATATCTGCAAAATAAATAATGGTACCATTTCATAGGAAGAGTTATTGTGAAGATTAAATGAGTTAATACATGTAAAATGCTTGGAACAGTGTCAGGCACAGTAAATGCCCAATAAATGCCATTATTACTTACAAAGTTGGCAGTGGAGGAGATAACTCTTTCAGGGTAGAGGGAGGTCTTGGGATGGCTTCCTGGGATCTGAGTTGGGTTCTGAAAGATTCATAGTAGTTGACCAGAAACCCAAGGGGGAAGAAATGAAGACTATTCTAGACTGAAGCAACAGCCTATGCAAAAAGTATGGAGGAATTAAATAACATGGGATGTGCTGGAAATTCAAGCGGTGTAGTTTGTTAATGGGGCTTAAAGTGCAGGATGGGGGCAGGGCAGTGGGATATGATGTTAGAGAGGCAGGCAGGATTCCAATCATGGAAAGTTATGTGCTTGTACTATTATATGTGGCTTGGACTTTATTCTGTGGTTGATAGTGAAAGATTTTGAGCAGAAGATACATTAGGTTTGCATTTTGGAAAAATCACTTGAATGATAGTGTGGAGTAAGGATTATAGTGGAAAGGATGACTGCCTACCGTTGCAATAGGTAAGGCAGAGCACAGGTAATGGAGAGGAACACTTAGGACACAAAATGAATAGAACTTGGGGGGGTCCTTTCAGTCAGGGATCTTGAAAAGATGGGGATGAGAGAGAGAGAAAGGCCTAGATTGACCTCCCAAGTTTCTGGTTTGGAAGACTGGGTACTTACTAACCAAACTAGGAAATGAAGAAGATCCTCATTACAAGTATTTTTTAACTAGGCAGTATACTGGTAGTGTCAACTTTAAAATGGTTAAATTTGAGTGTCTTTTTTTAAGGGACATAGAACATATCAGGTGATTATCTTTAGTTACAGAATCAGTTTCTGCCCCATAGTTTGCAGTATCGCTGAATTTTTTTTCCTTGAGGTGTAAGTTATTGTTAATATGTCTCAATGTGAAAGTAAGAATGAAAATTTAACTCGATTATAGCTGAACAGATGGTTTAATCATTTTTAGGGATGGCCATTATGGTATACTTGTTAAATTAGATCTTATAGGCTATGGTTTAAAACTCGAAGCTTTTGGATATGGATATTCTAGAATTTTCAGTTTTATAATAATAACATGGAAGATAAATTGCAAGTGTTGAGAGGATAAGAAAATTGATCTGGTACAGAGAAGAAGAAATAAACTATAAAAAGAACAGATAGCTTTTCGTTGGTATTGTGTCTTTGGAGGTAACCTGTGTATATAGGTTCCATTGACTTTTAGAACCTTGCTACTTAAAATGTTTTCTGAGAAGCAGGAGCATTTACAACACCTGGGACCACCTGTTGGAAGTGCTGACTCTCAGACCATGCCCTAGTCCTACTGAGTCAGAATCTGCATTTTAGTAAGATCCACAGTTTGCTTATTAAAGTTTAAGAAGCAGTATTTTAAAATAACATTTTCAACTTTCCCAAGTGTCCATTCATGACTCTAGAATATATTCAAAATGCACTTGGGGCGCATGGATGTCTCAGTGGGTTAAAGCCTCTGCCTTCAGCTCAGGTCATGGTCTCAGGGTCCTGGGATCAAGCCCCGCATTGGGCTCTCTGCTCAGTAGGGAGCCTGCTTCCTCCTCTCTCTCTGCCTGGCTCTCTGCCTACTTGTGATCTCTCTCTGTCAAATAAATAAATAGAATCTTTAAAAAAAAATACACTGACTTCTGCATGAGTTTGAAACTCAGAGAATGTAGATGAAACTCAGGAGATTCAGGAAAGGCATAGTGTGTTGATGGAAGAGGGTCATGGGAATCAGGATATGTTTTTCAAGGGAGAATGTGTTCTTTCTGTGATTAAGGAGAGGAGAATGTTTCCCATGTTCTTTTGTCATGGCCATAGGGTATGAGCCTGGATATGACAGATAACAGGATGAAGGTAAGGGTTTAAGGATATTTTTTTAGATCTAGGCCATGAGCAAACTCACAGTACTCTACCTTTGATCAAAGGATGGATTCTGTAGATTAGAGGATTTGGGGCTTCTGCTTTCTCAAAGTTCTTTTCTTTGTTGCTGTCTTAACAGTATTTCACCTTTGCTCTCGCCAATGGGGTGTGAGTTTCTTTAGTTCAATAGAGTCCACTTCCTGATTCTTTCATGTTGTAGTGGTTCTAGAACTTAGGTCAGGAACAAAAACCTGAATGATTTATTAATCTGAGATAAGGATACTATACTGTGAGATTTTATTCCTCATCACTCCTTGATTGCCATGTTAAGGCCCTAGCAAATATGGAGATGATAGGGATTTATATTTCCTACTCTTATTGTTGTCTCCAAGTCATTTCATTATTAATCATTTAATTGACAAAGCTGTTGGCAAGTAATGAGGCCACTGGGGATGAGTTTTCGGGAAAGAGACTGTGCTGTCCTTTTTCTGAGCTTATTTGTTACCTGGTTCTTTTATCATTTGCAGGCTTTTAGATTCTGAGAAAAGTCTTCACTTTATGAGCTCTCAGTGGTTATTCAGGTATTTAAGAAACTACTTGAAAGTTGGCAAGTTGTGGTTATAATTTAGGTTGCAGATCTCATTTCTGATAGGAGCTCCCTAATATATGACATGAACCATTATGCATGAATATATATTAT
This sequence comes from Nasua narica, assembly GCA_028533885.1. NCBI lineage: Eukaryota > Metazoa > Chordata > Mammalia > Carnivora > Procyonidae > Nasua > Nasua narica. The sequence goes on from CM052811.1 coordinate 67,471,431, forward strand.
ACTTTGTGTATGTGTCTGTATCATCTACCTATATGAACATATTTTATCTAGGTTTTTATATTTCATCTAATTCTCAGTTTTAGCATTAAAAAAGTATTTAAAGTAGTATAGACTTTTCCCCAAAAGGCATAAATATATTTGTTTCTGATGTTGCCATGTCATATAAGAATTCCTTTTTTAAAAAAATATATAATTATTTTAAAAACAGGTAATACAATCACATGTATACATGTACATATACAATCACATGTATAATCACATGGCTCAATATTGTAGAGGTACCAAAAGGAGTGTGTATAGTGTGTGTGTGTGTGTGTGTGTGTGTGTGTCCGCGCATGCGTGTGCATGTGCCTGTATATCCCTGAAAGTAACTCCTCATTTTCTCTATTATTCCACACCTCTTTGCAGACCTTGTGATCTCGGGATTTGAAAAGTGAAAAACAACAGCAAAAAGCCTCTTCCTAGTGATTAAGTTTGTGATGCTGGCCTGTTAGATAAAATATAAACTCCTTAATATGATATTCCAGGCTCTCTGTAGCTGATCCCAATTTAGGTTTCCAGTTGGACATTAGAATGTTGCATGTACTGTAAGTATTAACTTGAGTTTATGAAGGCCAGATTACATTACTTATCCAGATCCACTTCTTTGGATGGCTTAAGCAAGCATTTCTCTATTGGCCATTTAATGGAGGGAGATAGAGGTACATCATCTTTCATGTAAAAACCTACTTCTGAAGTACATTAAAGAAATAATTGGACACAGCTTTTTTTAGGATTGTGTTTTAGGACTTTCTGGAAGGCCATTGTGTCTAGAACAAGGGGTTGATGATAAAGAGGTGAGGACTGAGAAGTAGGTAGGAGTAAGTTAATGTACGGCCTTGAGGTCATGCTAAGGGCTTTTGGATTTTAAATGTATAGGAAGCAATTGGATACGTTTGAGCAGGGAAGTGATATAATATGATTTACATTTTAAAAAGATTATTCTGGATACTTTATGTAATATAAATTGTCATGAGTAAAAATGGAAGCAGGAATACTAGTTAGGAGGCTATTGCAGTAGTCCAAGTAGCAGGGAAGTAGTGGTGAAAGTGGTGAGAAATGGTCAGATATATGCAGGTAACACACATATACTACCACGGCACTATACTGAAGTGTAACTTAAACTTTTTAATCCAGTAAAATGCATCACTTTTGAGTGTATAGCTCAAGAGGTTTTGACAAATGTATACACCTCTGTAACTGGAAACAAAGTTTTATCAAAGTAGTTGATGAGACTTAATGATGGATTAGATAGATGGTAAAGTGAGAGATGGCTGAATAAGCAGGTGAATGCAATGTTACTTACAGGGATGGGGAACACCTGGAGAAGAAAAGGTTTATCGTGAGAGGGAAATCAGGAATTGGTTTTGCTTTTCTTAAAGTTTGGGATGTTCAGATGGAGATCTTAATTAAGCAGTTAATTATAAGAGTCTCAAGGTCAGGGGAGAGAAGGGGTTGGAGTCTCTTTATATGTAGATAGAATATATAACCCTGGGGCTATAGGAAATTTCCTGTGATGTTAAATAGATTATGAAGGACTGAGCCTTGGGACACTTCAACATATAGAGGTAGGGAAGAAGAGGGAAGAGCCAGCAAAGAAGAGTAGTAAGTAGGAGGAAAATTAGGAGGGTGTATTCTCCAAGGAACCAAGTGCAAAATGTATCAGGAAAGTGTTTAACTGTGTCAAATACTGTTCAGTGGTTGAGCAAGATGACAGTGGATTTGGCGAGTTGGAAAGAGCTGGTGACTTTGAGAAATGGTTTCAGTGGAGAGGTGGGGATAAAAGCATGATTAGATTGGGTTAGAGTGAAGGAGGTGAATATGGTCAATGTAGATACTTTTCATTGAGAATTTTGCTATAAACCAGAGAACTCGGTAGTAGTTAGAGAGGGGCAAAGGGTCACCATATGTATTTCACACAGAAGAGATTGCAGCACGTTGAAATGCTGATGAAAATGGTTAGTAAAGAGGTAAACACTGATGATGTGCTGGGAGAGGAGGTAACTTCAGGAGAAATTAATAAGAGGACTTTGAATAAGAGGAAAGGAACAGGATCCAGTACACAGGTGGAAAGGTTGAACTTAAGTAGGAGCAGGGACAATTGATTGAGTTAGATGACATGGGCAGAGAAGCAGGTAAGTTGGTAGATTTGGTGCATGAGGGTGTGGACATTCTCTTCTGTTGGCTTCTGTTTTCTCATGGAAATAATATTAGAGGTCATCAGCCAAGAGAGAGGTGACAGAAAGAGGTGTCAAAGGATTGCGGAGAGAGAAGGTATTAAATTGTCAAAATAAGAATTGACTAGGGAAATGTAGAAGGATTGATGGGTAGTGCTGAGGACCTTCTTAACTTTTTGATCATAAATTTAAAGTGAATGCAACCAACAAGTTTGCAAATTTTAATTCAGCTCTGTTCCTTGTTTGGGTGAAGGCATAAAATAGGCAGAGTTGGATGTAACTGGGGATGGGTTTTTTCAGGAATGTATAACAGAGAGAAAGAAGGGCTGGGAAATTGAAAGCGAATGCACAGGAATGGTTATAGTGATGAACCATGGAGTATGAGATGGAAAAGGAGGAAAATAAGGACATGAAAGTTAGGTCAATGAAAAAGTGAAGAGGATAATGATTTCGATATGTTAAAGAGTTTGAATAGTTGGTGGGGTTGGGTTACTGGAGTGAATGAGCTGTAAATATGGAAGGTAGGAGTCAGAGTGAGATGTTTGATTCCTGAGGATGTGGTTAATGGTAATGACAAGGTAAAGGTGGTAGTCTCCTTTGGATCACATTTACTTATCAGTTTAAAAAAATAAGCACATGAGGCACCTGGCTGGCTCAGTTGGTCGAGCATGCGACTTTTAATCTCAGTGTTATAAGTTCCAGCTCCACTTGAGTATAGAGATTACTTAAAAATAAAATCTTAAAAAAATTAATAAAAAATGAGCACACATTCTCAATATGTTTTTAATTATGCCATATACATTAAATAGGAGTATACCTTAATTTTTTTTAATTAAGTGGAATGTCTTCCTATATTTGAATGGGTCATCTTTTGTACTATAAGACTATAGCTATTAGGGTATGACAATGGCAATTGGTGGTTGAGATGGAATGGAGGAAAAGATTTTAGGGAGTGAAAACGTTGGTCAAGGAATTTATAGGCTGAAGTGTGGGACAGATTATCTCTGTGGCTTTTGAAATTGCCAAGAATAATTGGAGGAAAAATGGTTAAGATAGTCAGGTGCTAAAATCTTATTGAATGAGGGGATAGGGCAGAAAGTTTTACTTTGTAGAACTTCCCGTTACAAGTTATGTGAATCTTGAACACCTTATTCCTTGAAAGGAAATAGCCAAGTTGTCTTTTCCATGTGATGACTTGTCAAAGGCGATTTAATTTTAGTAGATAATAAATTGATATGTTATTTTGTTAGTAATTTTATGTTAGTGTTTTATGGACTGATTTTTTTAAAACTGAAATTGTTACATGTAGTATTTTGTCTAGATTTTAAACATTTATTCCATGTGAAATTCAGCTGTATGAAAGTTCAATTACAGTAGGTTATTTAAGGAAAATACTGAAGCCCCTGTATGCTGTAATTTGATATTATAATTCTTATATCATGATTGCCTCCACACCAGATTCAGTATGCCTCTAGATTGTTGGCAAACTTTGGCCTGGTCCAAGCTGTTTCTTTTGTAAATAAAGTTTTATTGGAATATGGCCATGTCCATTTGTCTATAGCTGCAGTCACACTAAAATGGCAGAGTTGAATAGTTGCTACATAGACTGGGTGGCTACAGAGTTTAAAATATTTACTCTCTGGCCTTTTAAGAACATTTACTGACCTCTGCTCTAAATCTTGGAGTTATCTGCAGCTAGTGTTTGTGGAATCAAGAGTCTAGTACCTTTTGTCTTCACTATGCCCAGGCTACAGACTTTAAGTTTAACTTGTAGTTAACTGGGTAAGAATAGAGGAGAGCTTAGGGGCACCTGGGTGGCTCAGTCCGTTTAGTATCTGACTCTTGGTCTCAGCTCAGGTCTTGATCTTAGGGTGTAAGTTCATGCCCCCTGCTTGAACACACATGGGGTGTGGAGCCTATTTAAAAAAACAAAACAAACAATAGAGAGGAGCCCATTGTGCCTGCCTTTCAGCCCTGTAGAAAGAAACTTTATTTATTTATTTATTTATTTAAAATATTTTATTTATTTATTTGAGAGTGAGAGCATGAGTGGGATGGAGGGGCAGAAGGAGAGAGAGAGAGAGAGAGAGAGGCAGATTCCCTGCTGAGCAGGGAGCTGGATGCGGCTCCCTGAGCCACCCGGGCACCCCTAAAGAAACTTTACAGTAGTTTTAAGGAACATTTATATCTGCGTATGTACAAAAATACATATTTTCTGTCTGTGCAACCTTGGACAAATTATTTAACCTCTTAGTACTGTATCCGTAAAATGATGATGATATAGTGCTTACAGCTTAAAGTTGTTTTGACAATGAAAAAATAACCGTGAAATGGTTAGAATAGTGCTTGACATATAGTAAGCACTCAATAAATGTTACCCATTGTTATTATTATCTTTATCTGATTATTTAAGCAATAAGTGATGAAGAGAACTATTTAGACAAAAAGGTAGAATAGAACACTGAATATGTAACCACAACATTTAAGAGTATTAGAGAAAGACAAACTAGCACAGAAGTTTGGAGTGCTCCAAGAGGGAGTAAACCAGGGAGCATGCTAGCAAGAAGCACTGTGCTGAAATCAACCAAGTTTTGGCAGTACTTTGGCTTTTGGGGAAAGCAACGACATATTATTGCTTCTGGAGCAGTCAGTTCATACAGTTTTATAACTTTTGTTTACTTTTTAATAATCACTTCAAGTAAGTAATTTGGCTAAAGGAACTAATTGAATTCTTCCAAAGTAGAATTCATTTGCCAGCATTCGTGTGTGTGTGTGTGTGTGTGTGTGTATCCTAAGGTGACTACGTATGATATTTAGGATATATTTAAGACAATTTTTTGTAAAAAAAATTTTTTCTTATCATGATTTTTTTTTTTTAATGAACTCATTTAGTACATTGTATCTTTCAGTAATGTGAAATTCCCTTACTTTAATTTGGTATCAGGTTTTGGTTTATGTATTTTAAAGGTTGATTTTCTTTAAATGAAATTTTAAGGGATTATGTGAAGAGATTCTACTCTTATAATTTATAGGTTTGTTTGATGTTAGTTTTGCAGCTAGATCCTCAGGGAACTTTAGGCATTTCTAGAAATGTGGTGTTGATGTATCATATGTGTTCTAATTTTGTGGAAAATTTCAACAAAAGAGCCACTGAAGTAGTTCACTGCATGATATAAAAATAGTCCAGTGTACTGAAGGAAAAGTTGCACAAGCTTTTTGAATTGAATACTCAATAGGGATGTTCATATAGAATTATACAGCAAGATGTTAGTTTGTCTTATTTATTACTGTTATAGTAATATTTTTAGGCAGCTTTGCTAACTGGTACCTAAAGATTTTCTTTACTAAATTTGTTCTATTAAAATATTTCTTTTTGTTATTAACCCCAGTGTTGTTATTTTAAAAGTACTTTTTAAATGAGAAAACACTTAAAAAGTTAACTTTAAAGCTCAGTTAACAATGAAAATATTGACTTTAATCATAGAAGTTATCACTTTAAGTGTTGATACTCTGCTGGGGCGCCTGGGTGGCTCAGTTGGTTGAGCAACTGCCTTCGGCTCAGGTCATGATCCTTGAGTTCTGGGGTCGAGTCCCACATTGGGCTCCCAGCTCCGCGGGGAGTCTGCTTCTTCCTCTGACCTTCTCTCCTCTCATGCTCTCTCTCACTTTCTCTGTCTCTCAAAAAAATAAATAAAATCTTAAAAAAAAAAAAAAGTTGATACTCTGCCTATGTCCAAAAGAGTTTGTCTACTTAAGAATTTAAAATAACATTATGTTGACTAAATTTAGGTATATGCATAGAACAGAGATAGTGTTAGAGGAGCAGAGAGTGCATGTTACTAGACACTTATGAGGAGTTACCACTGGACATTGGACTTGGTTCTGAGTTTACTGGCAGCTGAGGCAAAAAGGGAAGCACACCGGCTCAGGTAAATTTCTTTTGGCTAAAGAAGGTATCCAAATTTTTTTGCAGAGACTTTTCTTAGAACTGTTGCAAAGAGGACTTTTATTGTGAGGGAAAAAAGAAGTTTGACATTGGATAAAGTGTCCAACTACAAAAGACTCAGACTGTGAAATTGGATAAAGTTTACCTAGTTTTCTGATCATCTAATTTAAATCAGAGGTACAACTTGGAAAATTTAGAAGAATGGGTATTTAACATAAATCATCAGGTTCTGTGCTGTCTAGTGCAGAAGCAAGTAACCACATGTGGCTATTCACATCTAAACTTAAATTAACTTAAATTAGATGAAATTAAAATTTTAGTGTTTCAGTCACATTAACCACACTTCAGGTGCTCACTAGCAACATGTGGGTAGGGGCTACCATACTGAACAGTGCAAACATGGATCATTTCCATCATCATGAAAAGTTTTACTGGACAGTGCTGGTTTAGCCATCTCCTCTCAGACTAGCTGATGTCAGAATCTTTGGAGTACTTTGCAGATGTGGAGATTTCCATGTCCAATAGAAAGCTCGAGCTTGTAGGTGTGGAATGGTGCTGGCAAGTCTGTCATTTACGAAGTTCCCTGATCAATTAAGCTCCATCATCAAGCCAGGTTTTCAAACTATTGCATATGATTCTTTCTCATGTATCAGTCTGAAGTAGAGCTTTGGTGGATCCTGGATGACAATTGCTATTAGTACTCCAGAAACATTTATTGAGTTGGAAATTTGAATTCAATTTTGTTTTTTTCCAGCCATTTTTGTAATACGTGTGTATGTGTATGTGTTAAAAGTGAGAGTAATGTACTTTAGTTATGCCACATATAAAGCTATCAACTTAGTATAAACATTTGAACAGGTTTATTTGTTCATTTAAAAAAAGACGAGTTTGTTCTCATCCATAGAAGCAAGCACTGTTGTGGAATAGCTAAAAAACAATAGTTTTTTGGGTTTTTTTTTTGAAAAGTTTTGAAACTGCTCAAGTGCTTGCACTGTTGTTATACTTCCAGGCAACATTTCTGGGTCTGCGGATTTTTTTCTCTGACGCATGCCTTTTTTCTCACTCCAGTTATTTTGTTGCTACTGCCTTGGTGGTATCCTTTGTCGTCTTTTGCCAAAGTTATGGTTCCCAAACTCTGAACTGTGGAGCCTTGAAGGCACTGCAGAGAACTCTATAGGTGTGTCAAAGGATGCTTAAAAATTTTGAGGGAAATTCAGCAACATCTTTTGGAAACCACACAAACTACTAGCTTGGGGTAGTTCATTTTGAAAATTAGATTGCTATAATCCTTTCAGTGATACCGTATATTTACAAAGCTGAGCTTTAGCAGTTGATATTATGAAAAGCAAGTACCATGTGAAAATATATATGGAAGAGGGAAAGAGGAAGGCAGTGTCCTCTGAGATTTGAGAAGTTGTGCAGTGCCCAACATAGGTGCCGAGTTGTTAGGATATACATTCTTCTTAACTTGCTTTGACCTTTGGCTTGTGGAAAAATTATTGACACATTAAAGGCCTTGTAAACCCAGAAAGCTGGGAACCTGTGTTAAAGGCTTTTATGATAGCCCTTAACACTTTCCTAGCCCCTTCTGGTCCTTTGTTTCTGTTGTTGCCATGGTTATCCTCCTGAAGGGAACCTTCCAGATTTCCTGTTTGTTTAGGATACTGTTAATTTGGTAATTTTAATCTTTTAAACCTATCCTTATTTTATTTTACTAGTCTTTTTCCAATTATTCCCCTTAAGCTTCCAAAATCTTGTTATCGCACACAATAGTTTCCTTGTTATCTTTCATCCTTTTCTCTCCCCCTCCAAAAATCATTAAATGCAATGAATATGTAGTAATACCCTGTCTCAAAGTAACTTAATTGAAACTGAGTTTATTTATGCAATTACTCAGTTTAGAAATTGAGTTTAATGGTTCAGCTATAATTTGAAGGGTACTCTAATTTACAGAATAATCTTTTAAAAATTGGGTTATTCATTTTTTTTAAAACTTTTTATTGAAATTATTTTAGGTTTATAGAAGAGCTGCAAAGATAATACAGAGAATTCCTGTATACTCTTTACTCACCTTCCTTTGGATAAAATTAGGGTAAATAAATTTACCATGGCCATTTATCAAAACTAAGACATTATTGTTAATACACTATTGTTAGGCCAAACTACAGACTTATTCGGATTTCACCAGTTTTTCCCCTAATAATCTTACTCTGTTTGAGGATACAATCCAGGATACCATAAGGCATTTAGTTGTCACGTCTTCGCCTCTCTAATCTATGGCAGTTTATCACCCTTTCCTTGGTTTTCATGACCTTAATAGTTTTCAAGAGTTCCAACTAGTATTTTGTAGAATGTTCCTCAAATTGGGTTTGATGTTTTTCTAATTCTTAGACTGGGTTATGGACTTGGGGAGGATACCACAGACGTGAAGTACCTTCCACATCTTATCAGAGGGCACATGATAGCAGAATGAGTTATTATTGGTGGTGTTCATTTTGATCACTTGGTTAAGGTAGAGTTTGACAGATTTCTCAGTATAAGTTACTGTTTTTGCTTTTCTTTCTTTTTATTTTATTTTATTTATTTATTTATTTCAGAATGAGAGAGAGAGAGTGCGCACAAGCAGGGAGAGTGGCAGGCAGAGGGAGAGGGAGAAGCAGGCTTCCTGAGGATCAGGGAATCCCATGTGGGGCTTGATCCTGGGACCCTGGGATCATGACCTGAGCTGAAGGCAGTTAACCAACCAACTGAACCACCCAGGCGCCCCTGTTTTTTCTTTTCTATACTCAACTTGTTAGCAGCTAGTCACTAAGTCCAACATACACTCATGAAGAAGGGAATTCAGTTCCATATCCTGGAAGGAGGAGTATCAAAGAATTTAAGGACGTATGTTAAAGTCACCACAGAATTAATAAATTTTGGAGGGGAGATAAATTTAGGTTGTGTAAATATCCTGTTTCTCTTTAAAGTTTCTGCCACTAATTTTAAATTCTTTAGTAGGTTTTGTCTATAGCAATTATTATTGTATTCTAATGATAATTTTCTGTTTCTTTTATTCCTCTCATATCATTTGGAATTCCATTAGGAAGATTTGACCTTTCTCATTTATTTATTCACTTAGGTGATTTGTAAATAACCTTTTGATATAGGTACCATCTTTGGTACTAAGGTTCTAACAGGAGGTATATTGTTGCATTGTTATTTCTATTTAAAAAGAATGGTTATTTTGAAATAATTTCAGACTTACAGAAAAGTTTCAAAAGTAGTACAAAGAATTGCCATATACCTTTCACCAAGATTCCCCAAGTGGCAACTTTTTATCATAAATGCTTTATCATTCTCTTTTGCTCTTTCTGTATGTCACTTTTTCCTTAACATTACCCATGATACCCCTTTACCCGTAAAGACTTAAGTGTGTATTTTTTGAAAAGAAGGGTATTTTCCTAGGTAGCTGTAGTTCAGTTTATCAAATCAGGAAATTAACATTGATACAGTACTGTTCCTTAATCTGTAGACCTAATTCATTTTTCTCTAGTTATGCTAATAATTCCATTTCTAGCAAAAAGATAATTTTTTTTTTCTAAGTCAGTATCTGGTCCAGGGTCATATGTTTCATTTAACTGTTAAATCTCTTCATTCTCCTTTAACCTGATAGTGTTCTTTGATCCTTCTTTGTTTTTCATGACCTTGATAGTTTTGGAGAATGTTCCTCAGTTTCAGTTTGTCTGTAGTTTACTCATGAATAGGTTCAGATTATGAATTTCTGGTAGGAATACCAAAATGATTCTATACTCACTTCATCATATAAGTGTATGTATATGTATGTAAATATCCTATTCTTTATCAAGATTTTATCCACTAGTTTTAGCATTCAGTGTGGTTATATTTTTAATTCATAACACAGGTAGCTTTATTTCTTTTTTTTAAAAGATTTTATTTATTTATTTGACACAGAGAGAGATCGCAAGTAGGCAGAGAGGCAGGCAGAGAGAGAGGGAAGCAGGCTCCCTGCTGAGCAGAGAGCCCGATGCAGGGTTCAATCCCAGGACCCTGAGATCATGACCGGAGCTGAAGGCAGAGGCTTTAACCCACTGAGCCACCCAGGTGCCCCGCTTTATTTCTTTTTATTGTATTTTGCTTTGGAACATACCCCTCCATTCTTGTTGAATTAATTAACTTATAAGTTAATGAAATTGTAATATGATTCCCCTAGTAAGAACTAGTTTTTAAAAAGTATATTTCCCTGGGGCACCTGGGTGGCTCAGTTAGTTAAGTGTGTGACTCTCAATTTCAGCTCAGGTCATGATCTCAGGGTTGTAAGAGGAAGCCCTATATAGGGCTCTGTGCCCAGACGTGGAGCCTGCTTGAGATTCTCTTTCTCCCTCTCCCACCTTGCTCTTGTTCCTTTAAAAAAAAAAAATTGTATTTCCCCCATCTCATCTATCCTATTCCCATCTCTGTATCCTTTTCCTTTTGTTCTACTCAACACCTGAGTGTAACTAGTTTCATTATTCTGGGTGGTCCTCCTCGCTCTCCTCCCCCACATTTATTGCAAAATAATTCATGTACTATACAGTTCATCCTAAGCATTCAATTCAGAGGTTTTTAGTGTATGCCTAGAGTTGTGCAACCACCATCATGTGACATCTCAGTTTTGAACATTTTCATCATCCCCAAAAGAAAGCCATACTCGTTAGCTGTCTCTCCCTGTTCTTCAGAAACTCTCCTCCCCTCTTCTTCCTTTTCCACCTGCCCTGTACTCCTACTCTGTCCCTGCTCTGGGAACCACTAATCTACTTTCTGCCTCTCTCTATTTGCCTACTGCAGACATTTCATGTAAATGGAATCTTACTATATGGTCTTTAGTGACTGGTTTCTTTCACTTACAATGGTTTCAAGGTTCATCTATGTATATCATGTATCAATACTTCATTCCTTTTTATTGTTGAAAATATTCTATTGTATGAATATGTCATTTTATTTATCCTAAATGGTTACTTGGGTTGTTTATATTTTTTGGCTATTATTAGTAATGTTGATACGAACATTTGTGTCTTGGGTATATACCTAGAAATGGTACTGCTGGGTCATGTGGTAAATTTGTTTAAGTTCTTGAGGAGTTGCTAAACTATTTTCCAACGTGGCTACATCATTTTATATTCCCTCCAGCAATGTATGAGGGCTCCAGTTGTTCTTTATCCTCACCAACACATCTTTTGTCTGTTTTATTTTAGCTATCCTAGTAGGTGTACAGTGCTATATCATTGTGGCTTTCATTTACATTTCTCTAATTGCTGGATGATGTTTAGCACAATCTTTTTCTGTGTTTATTGGCTATTTATATAATGGGTTTTGGGTTTTTTTTGCCCATTTTGTTTTCTTTAGAGAGAGAGATGGTGAGGGTGAGTGGGTGGAGAGAGGGAGAGAGAGAATCTCATAGAGACCCCATGCCTATTGTGGAGCCCGACATGGGGCTCAATCCCATGACCCCAAGATTATGACCTGAGGTAAAATCAGGAGTCAGATGCTTAACTGACTGAGCCACCCAGATGACCCTCTTTTGCCCATTTTTAATTGGGTTATTTATCTTTTTAGCATTGCATTATTTATGTATACATACATTCTTTATGTGTCTTACATATAAGACTCTTACCAGGTATGTGATTTGTGAACATTTTCTTTCATTCCATGAGTTGGTAAATGTCTTTGCTTTCTTGATGATGTCTTTTGGTGCACAAATGGTTTTAAATTTCATGGAGTCTGAATAAACTATTTTTTTATATTCTTATTTGTTCCTTAAATTGTACTTAAGAATCTATTTTAAGTTAATTTTTGTTTTTGGTGGCAAGAAGCGGTCCAACTTCATTCTTTGCATGTAAATGTCCATTTCTAACATCATTTGTTGAGTTTGGGTATATTTTTCCTGTTTCTTTTTGCATAAATGATCAGATACATGTCCTTTACCCTTTATTTCTTCTTTCTTACATAAAAAAGGTAAGAGGTAAGAAAATACTGTTGGTACTCTTTCACTCTGCTTTTCACTTAACAGTATATCCTGGAAATCATTCCATACCGTTTCATAGAGATCACCCTCATCCAGTGTTGGTACATTATTATTATTATCAAACGTTCATAGTTTACCTTGTTTTTACTCTTCGTGTTATGCACCTGTATGGGTTTTGACAAGTGTAAAACAATATGATTCCACCATTACACTATCATACAGAATAGTTGGACTGCCGTAAAAATCCCCTGTACTCCACCTATTCATTCCTCTATCCCTTTTCCTGAATCCCTGGCAACCACTAATCTTAGCCTTTTCCAGAATGTCATATAGTTGGAATCAGACAATATGTAGCCTTTTCAAAGTTGGCTTCTTTCACTTAGCTATATGCATTGAAAGTTTCTCTGTATCTTTTTGTGCCTTGATAGCTAATGCCTTTTAATATTAAGTAATATTCCATTGTATGGTTGTACCAGAGTTTGTTTATCCACTCTTTTATTGAGGGACATCTTATTTGCTTCTGAGTTTTGGTAATTATCAGTAAAATTGCTATAAACATCTGTGTACAGGTTTTTGTATGGAACCTAAGTTTTTAACTCATTTGGGTAAATACCAAGGAGCACAATATCTGTATCATGGTAGGAGTATGATTAGTTATAAGAGACTGCTGAACTATTTTCCAAAATGTCTGTATCATTTTGCATTCCCACCACAATGAATGAGAGTTCCTTTTGCACTATATCCTCACCTGGATTTGATGTTGTCAGTGCTTTGAATCTTCACCATTATAATAGCTTTGTAGTGGTATCTTGTGGTTTTAATTTACAGTTTTCTAGTGACATATGATTTTGAGCATCTTTTTATATGCTTACTTGCCAGGTGGCTTTATTATAAGTCCTAAAGATAGGTGGTGGTTGTCTTCTGACTTTGTTGATGTTTCAATAATGTGTTGGCTATTTGGAGTTTTTTTGCCTTTCCATATAAACTTTAGAATCTGTTTTTTGGTATCCACAAAATAACTTGCTTGGGTTTTGATTGGGATTGCATTGAACTTAGATTAAGTTAGGAATGACTGAGATCTTGGCATTATTGAGTCTTCTTACTCATGCACAGAGAATCTCTCCATTTATTTAGCTCTGCTTTGATTTTAGGGGAGGGAGTGGGAGGAGCAGAGGGAGAGGGAGAGAGAATCTTAAGCTCCACCACACCCAGTGATCTCACAACCCTGAGATCATAACCTGAGCCAAAATCAAGAGTCAGACATTTAACTGACTGGGAACCCAGGGACCCTTTTTGATTTCTTTTTATAAGAATTTTGTAGTATTCCTTATAGATTTTGTATATATGTATTTTATTAGATTTATACCTAGGTTATTTTTTTAGTGCTGGTGGTATAAATGGTATTATATTTCATATTCTGGTTATTCGTTGCTAGTATATAATAAAACGGTTGATTTCTGTGTATTAACCTTCTATCTTGCAACCTTGGTATGATTCCTTATTTGTTTCAGGACTTTTTCATTGATTCTTTGGGATTTTTTACATAGACAGTCATGTCATTTGTAAACAAAGACAGTTTATTTCTTCTTTCCCAACCTGTATACTTTTTTATTTCCCTTTCTTATCTCACTACATTAGTTAGAACTTCTAGCATGATTTGAATAGGAGTGGTGAGATTGGACATCCTTGCCTCGTTCTTGCTTTTAGTGGGAAAGTATATAGTTTCTCACCAGTAATTATGGTGTTAGCTATAGGTTTTTGTAGATAGGTTTCTTACCAAGTTGAGAAAGTTCCCCTCTATTCATAGTTGGCTGGGAGTTTTTATCATGCATGAACGTTGGATTTTGTTAGATGCTTTTTCTGCATATAATAATATGATTATATGATTTTTCTTTTTTAGTCTGTTGCTATAGTGAATTACATTAATTGATTTTCAAATGTTGAACCAGCCTTGCATGCCTAGAATAAATTTCACTTGGTTGTAGTGTATAGTATTTTTTAAACACATCATTGGATTTGATTTGCTTATATTTTCTTGAGGATTTTTGCATCTATGTTCATGAGAAATTCTAGTTTGTAGTTTTCCTTTCTTACAATATCTTTAGTATGGGTATTAGGGTAATGCAGGCTTTTAGATGAATTAGTATTTTCTCTGCTTCAATTTTTGGGAAGAGATTGTCTAGGGAATTAATTTAGTATAATTTCTTCCCTAAATGTTTGGTAGAATTCGTCTGTCCTTCCTGTTTTAGAAGGCTGTTAATTGTTAATTCAGTTTCTTTAACAGTTATAATACTGTTCAGGTTATTTCTCATTGTAAGGAGTTTGGTAGATTGTGTTTTTCAAGGAATTGGTCCAGTTTATCTAGGTTATCAAATTTGTGGGCATATAGTTGTACATAATACTTCCTTATCACCTTTTTAATGTGCCCAGAATCAGCAGTGTTGACCCCACTTTGATTTCTGATATTAATAATTTGCGTTTTTTCTTTCTTTTTTGTTAACCTGGCTAGAAATTTATCAATTCTGTTGAGCTCTTCAAAGAACCCACTTTTGGTTTTGATTGGTAACCTGTTATCAGTTTCATTTATTTCTGCCCTAATTTTTATTCTTTCCTTCCACTTATTTTATATTTAATTTGCCCTTTTCTAGTCTCCTAAATTGGAAGCCTGGATTATTGATTTCTTCTTTTCTAATATATGCAGTCAGTATCAATATCCTTCTACGCACTGCTTTTGCTGGATCCCACAACTTTTGGTATAAGTTGTATTTTGTATTTTCTTTTTTATTTATTCAAATATTTTAAAATTCTCTTGAGACTTCTTTGACTCATGTATCATTTAGAAGTGTGTTGTTTATCTCCAACCATCATCATCTTTCTGTTATTTCTAGTTTAATTCCATTGTGTGTGTGAGGAAACTTTGTATGATTTCAATTCTTTTAAATTTGTTAAGATGTAACTTATGGCCCAGAATGTGGTCTTGGTGAATGTTACATGTGAACTTGAAAAGAATGTGTACTCTGCCCTCACTAGGTGAAGTGTTCTATAGATCAGTTGACTGCTGGTGTTCAGCTGAACTTTGTCCTTACTGATTTTTTGTTGCCAGCTGAATCTGTCAATTCCTGTTGGAGGGGTATGGAACTCTCCAGCTATCATATTGAATTCATCCATTTCTTCTTGCAGTTCTATGAGTTTTTGCCTCATGTATTTTAATGCTCCGTTGTTAGACTATACATGTTAGGGAATGTTATGGCTTATTGGAGAGTTGACTCCTTTGTTATTATGTAATGCTCTCTTTATTTCTGATAGTGTTCCTGGCTATAAAGTATGCTTTGTCTGAAATTATTATAGCTACTCCAGCTTTTTTGGATTAGTGTTAGCATGGTATATCTTTTCCCTTCACTTTTAATCAATCTGTGTCTTTACATTAGAAGTTGGTTTATCATAAGCAGGGCAGAGCAGGGAAGTTCCATGATGGGAGACACCTAGGACACTGGTATCTCACAGAAGACCTGATGAGGCCAGCAGCACAGGGTCTCAAAATGTCTCTCTAACAGGATCTTTCCCTCTGGGCAGCAGTAGAGCAGGGCTGGGCACCCCATAGTTTCAGGGAAATGGCTGGCCGGCCTAGGGCTTCCCCACTACACTCAGGCCCAGATGAAAATCCTAAAGGACCCAGGTGGGAGGTCCAAAGCAAGGGAGGAGAGTAGCCTCCAGCATTCTAGACCCAATCCTGGCTCCCTGGGTCCATCTCCCATTTCAGGGTGGGCTGTACTCACTGCTGTTGTCACAAGCAGAGAATTGTAGGGTCCCCATGGGGTAAATGAGTCCATTCCACTCCAAAACAGTGGAGCTCAATCCCATGACCCCAAATCTCAAGGGGTAATGGGTTCTCACAGGATCTTGATAGCCATCACAGGCCAGGGCAGCTGGGATCCTGCTGGATCCATTAGCTCCTAGTCAAATAAGAACAGGTCCCTATGGGGTTGGAGGATAACCAGTAGGGAAATGTTTTTGTAGATTGATATGGGAGGAGAAAAAAAAATTGGTTTATCATAGACAATATATAGTTTGTAGACCCAAGTTAGGTATTTTCCCCCCCATTTAATTATTTAGACCATTGATGTTACAGATGTAATTGGGTATCTTACCATATTTGTTACTGTTTTCTAATCTTTGCCTTTATTCTTTGTTCCTTTTTTGTTTTCCATTCTTTTTCTGCCTTCATGCTTTCAATTTTCCTTGTCTGGTTTTAACTGGACATTTTATGATTTTGTTTTTTGTCTCCTAACATGAATTTGACTTTTTTTTAAAGTAGGCTCCACTCCATTGTGGAGCTCAGTGGGGGGTTTGAACTCACGACCCTGAGATCAAGACCTGAGCTGAAATCAAGAGTCAAACACTTAACTGACTGACCATACAGGCACCCTGAATGTTACTTTTATAAAAAAAATTTAGTCGCCCGAATGCTCAGTTGGTTAAGTGACTTCTGTCCTTTAATTTTCTTTTGGTATTCCTATTGTGTGTATGTTTTACCTTTTGTAATTGCCCTGTGGTTCTTGGATATTCTGTTCTTTTTCATTCCTTTTTTTTTTTTTTAAAGATTTTATTTATTTATTTGACGGAGAGATAGAGAGTACAAGTAGGCAGAGTGGCAGGCAGAGGGAGAGGGAGAAGCAGGCTCTCTGCCGAGCAGGGAGCCAGATGGGGGGCTCGATCCCCGGACGCTGGAATCATGACCTGACCTGAAGGCAGATGCTTAATCAATGGAGCCATCCAGGCTCAGTCTTTTTTGTTTTTCTTCATTCCTTTTTTTTTTTTTTTAATTTCCATTTCAGCTTTGGAAATTTCTCCTGACATTCCTTCAGGTTCATGAGTCTTTTCTCTGCTGTTCCATCTATCGATAAGCCTATCAAAAGCATTCTTCATTTCTGTTACAGTATTTTTGAGTTCTGGCATTTCCTTTTGATTCTCAAAGTTTCCATCTCCCTGCTTGTATTACCCATGTGTTCTTCTATGTTGTCCACTACATGGAAGAACACATGGGTAATACAACTACAACTACAACAACTACAACTATCTTGTAGTTGTTATAAATTCCTATTCTGTTAATTCCAACATCTCTGCCATATCTGAGCCTGGTTCTACTGCTTGCTCTGTCTCTTCAAACTGTGTTTTTTGTGTTTTAGTATGCTTTGTAATTTCTTGTTTAAAGCTAGACATGATTTATTGAGTAAATGGAACTGAGATAAATAGACCTTTAGTAGTTTTATGTTTATCTAGATAGGAGTAAGCTGTGTTTAATTACTATTTGCTGTAGCAATAGGTGTCAGAGGCTAGAATTTCTTCTGTGTACCTTTTTTTTTTTAAATCTCTTTTGTTGTCTTAGGGTGTCCCTAGAGACTTTTAGAATGTCTAAGCGTTATGTATTATAGAAACACATAATGATGATTATGTTAATGATAATTCTATGTATCAAGGACTGAACTGTGTGCTAAATTAGATATTGATATATATTTTGTATACATTATGCCATTTAATCCTTGCGGTGACCTTATGAGGGAAGGCACTATTACTGTCTCCATTTTTACAGAGGAAGAAACTTAGGCGTACAAAGATTAAGTAACTTTCTCACCATATGCAGCTTATTATTGGAGTCTAGAATTGAGATTTAGACCCATGAATCTCATACCCATAAAGCAGCCTGACTCCAGAGCCTACTTTTATAGTCAATATGTGAATAATGAGTTTCCTGACGTTTTGTAAATTCTTTGTGTTTTGTTTTAACTTTATTTAGAAATATTTGGTAAAGGGCGCCTGGGTGGCTCAGTTGGTTAAGCGACTGCCTTCGGCTCAGGTCATGATCCCGGAGTTCCGCGATCGAGTCCCATATTGGACTCCCGGCTCTGCGGGAAGTCTGCTTCTCCCTCTGACCTTCTCCCCTCTCATTCTCTGTCTTTCTCTCTTTAATAAATGAATAAAAAATCTTTAAAAAAAAAAAAAGAAATATTTGGTAAATGTCAGGTTATGGTATTGGACCTAATAGTTTGTTGTCTTTAATAATTAATAATTTGTCCAGTGCTATTGAGTAGAGTAATAGAAGTTTACTACAAGAGAAAATGATATATAGTTCATTTTATCAAAACATAATTTTTCAAAAATAATAATTACTTCTACTAAATTTAGATTAGATATATAAAATAAATTTCAATAGGTTGTGAAGTATGTATATCTATAAAATCTGCTATTTTGTTACTTTAGAATTATTTTTAAATAGTTTTTATTTCAAATTATTGAGTTGTTTTGCAACATATACATAATAGTCAAGAACTGTTAGAATCATAAAGTTACATGTATAAACATTTAAGGAAGTTTTATTTGTATATCCTTTAAATGGCATCTTAATTTTTCTCATAGTTATCATTTCTTTTTTTAATTTAAATTCAGTTAGCCATCATTAGTTTCAGATGTAGACGTCATATAACAGCCAGTGCTCATCACATTACATGTACTCCTTAGTGCCCATCACCTAATTACCCCACTGATTTCTTGTATCCACAAAATATTTCTGGTTTTTAATTTTTATTTTTGTGTCCTTCTTTTCTTCCAATGCACACAAATATTTCTTTATTTTATATCTACTGGTTGTTTTAGACATTTTTTTTTCTTGGCTGGATTTTGTTAAATATTGCAGTCAGTTACTATTTTGTTAAAGTGACTTTATTTAGTATTATTTGAAATAGTGTAATTTAATGTACAGTTTAAATTTCTTCCCCTAAATGCAAATCTGTGTTGATGGATGACACTAATACTACTAACTGAGAATATTTATCTTTTTCTTGAAAAAAAATCTTATTTTACTTCCTTCTATAAGAAATGTTTCTATGTCTCTTCTGCTGTAGTTGGATGTTTTACTTCACTGTTCTATAAGCATGCCATATTCATTCAGTCTTTTAAGTTTTGTATGTTTTTTTGAGTTTTTTTTTTTTTTTAATTTGAGAGAAAGAGGAGAGAGAGAGTGTGAGCGAGCATGAGTGGGGGGATAGGGAGAGGAAGAAGCAGACTCCCTACTGAGCAGGGAGCCCATTTTGGGGCTTGATCCCAGGACCCCAGGATCATGGCCTGAACCAAAGGCAGATGCTTAACTGACTGAGCCACCCAAGGGCCCCCAGTCTTTTAAGCTTTTTTTTTTTTTTTTTGTCTTTTAAGCTTTTAATTGCTTTGCATCTCTGCCTAGTCTGTCCAGTTCTACTCTCCCTTCAAGGATTAACTGAATTCTTACCTGTTTTGTAAAGCCTTTCTTAAATCTTGCTGTTATTGATCTCCTTTGCTTCCTCCAACCATCTGTATCACTGGTATTCAATAAATAACCCCAAGAATAGTGAAAACAAATCATAACTATATACTAATTATGTGCTAGACCTTTTGCCAGGTGTTTTGCATGAACTTTTTTTTTTTTTTTTAATGCTCACAGTAATTCTGGGAAGTCAGTACTATTATTATCTTTCAATAACAGATAAGGGCAAATGGGCTTAGAGAGATAGAGACTTGTCCAAGGTCACACAATTATTGGAATCAGTATTCAACTTAGATCTGATTATAGAGTCCATACTTAACCACTTTGCTAGTATTTAAATACTTAACTTCTTGTTTTTTCCCCCCTCTTTTTTGTGACTTAATCTTGGTTCCTTCTCAATTGTAAACTCATTGAAGATAGGACCTTATTTCTAATATTTCAAGATGCATGGTAATAGTTTTTGAAGACTACCAGAATGTTTTATAGGAAGTTCAGTAATGATTACATACAATTTTAAGTAATTTAAAGGGTTTTTAGTACTATAAAAACATTTTATGATTATTTCTAAATTAAAACCATTCAAATACCTGATATTAAGCACTTCTGGTTGTATGTTAGATATCCTATAACAAACCTCTCTACCACTTAAGATCCTCAATTTAAAATTGTGACTGAGGCCCTAATTTGTCAAATTGTGTACATTTCTAGGCAAAGTTGTGGACAATATCTTAAATTTTCTATTGTACTTGGAAACTGTTGCACCTCTGCATGAAATTTGGGAATGAGATCTCTGCAGCAGTGAAAAAAAATGTCGTCTTGGCATGGCATTGATTATTCAAATATGTAAAATACTAACATTCCAGGTGTATCAAGTATATTGGAGATGACACGTTTGCTTGAAAGAAACTGGGTTATAATAGAAATATGACAGAAGTTTCACTGGGTCCCAAAGACTATGTATAGCTTCCATTCTACATAAAACAATTTCAGTGTTATAATTTTAATGCCTTCTCCTTCCTATAGTAACAAAGTAAGGGGCTTTGTTACTATAATTTAAAATGCCTATCATGAAGAAAACACAGTAAGGGCTGGAGAAGAAAAAAAAGAGAAGAATGTGAACCAGCAACTGTGTTTGCTGTTGATTATGATGAAGGGGGTTAACATAATTAGTATGAAGGGATTTGAGTTCCATCATTTGATGCTTTTATGTGCTTTATGTGTTCTGCCATTGACTGTAAAGTTTTCAGAAATGATTTTACTAATCAAGCATGTATCTAGTGTGAGAGTAGGCACTTAATAAATATTTCATGCACTGATTGAAATAGAATATATTTTAACTTAAATTTGAGTTATTCAGTTTTTTATATTTACTAAAAGAAATGATTAAAGTCTTAAACAGTTAACTGGTTGAAGTAAAGAATGAGAAAAAATTCTTCTGTTACAGGTTTTCTCAGTTACATATGATGCTCTTAATTATATTTAAACGAGTGACAAATTAGGTCACATTTAATTGGTATATTAAGCAAATCGTGAGATTTGAATATGTTATTTTAATACTTAGGTGAACTTTATATATTCAGGTTTGTTTTCTTAGTAGTGTCAATGGAAATGTAATTATTGTTCACTGTGTATTTCTTTCTTTCTTTCCTTCTTTCTTTCCTTCTTTCCTTCTTCTTTCTTTCCTTCCTTCTTTCCTCCTTCCTTCCTTCCTTCCTTCCTTCCTTCCTTCCTTCTTTCCTTCCTTCCTTTTTCTTCCTTCCTTTAGTGTGAGGCTTGAACTCACAACCCTGAGATTAAGAGTGGAGTGCTCTATTGACTGAGCCAGACAGGGCCCCTCTGTGTATCTTGTTTTTGAACTACTTAAATCCTCTACCTATTTTTTTTAAAAATGGATTGTTTGCTTTCTAATTTGTAAGAATTCTTTTACATATTCTAGATACCAACACTTTGCCAGATAAAAACATTATGAACATTTTCTCCAATTCTGTGTCTTTTCATGTTCACAATATTTTTTAAGAACAATTTTTAATTTTTTAAAAAGATTTATTTGAGAAAGAGAACACAAGCAGGAGGAGGAGGGGCAGAGGGAGAGGGAGAAGCAGACTTCTTGCTAAGCAGAGCCTAGATGCCAGACTCCATCCCAGTACTCTGGGATCACAACTTGAGCTGAAGGCAGATGCTTAACCAATTGGGGCCCCAGACACCCCAAACAATTTTCAATTTTGGTTAAATCCAATTTACCAATATTTTCTTTTGTGATTGGTGTTTTTCTGTGTCCGATCTAAGAAATCTTTGCCTATTACAAGGTCATGAAGATTTTCTACTATGTTTTTGTTTTCCTCGAAGTTTTACAGATTTATCATTTTATTTACATTTAGGTCTACCATCCATTTCAAATTAGTATTGATGTAGTCTATGAGGTAGAGCTTAAGGTTTGTTTTTTCCCATATAGATATCCAATTGTTCTGCCAGGGGGGATTCTTAATGTGTGTGATTGGAGGATTGGAGATAGAAAGAAAACAAAGTATACTTTTATTATTAGGACTAAAATTAATTTTTTTACTGAAAACAAGTAAATGTGGTATATGCCTGTATGAATAAATGAATTTTGAGATATTGAATATTAGCACCCAAAATTAAGATAATCTGTTTAAAATACAAACTAGATGAGAATTGAAGAATTATTATATTCCAGGTAAATTACCACTGCAGTTCCAAGTTGGTACCAGACTGAGGGCTACAAAAAATTTACAGCTTTAAAATATAATTTGATAAGTAGAGAAAAAGTAGGTGTGAAAATGAAAAGAAATATCACTCTACTAAAGCTTTTTTATTCAGACACTTCGAAAGAAGGAAAAGAAAAATCTGCTTTGGCATTGGAGTTTGTTTTTTTGTTTTTGTTTTTTTTTGAAGAACCAATAAGATGAGGAGAGCTATAGAGAGGAAACCTAGAGATGAGTAATTTTTTGTTTTTCTTCAAGAAAACCTATCGATGAAACAAGTTAATATTTGAGCCTCAGGAAGCCTGAAAATGGGACAAAAGCCATGTTTTATTTATAAGCAGTTAATAATGAAAGAGAGCAGTATGGTACCTTTAAGACAAGGTCATTAGTCTACCCTGAATTCCTTTTTTAACAGAGCAGTTCCTTTGAGAGATAAAGCAAAAGTGATAAACATAACACATTTGTATTTCTGTAAAGGGTTTGCTAAGTTCCATGGAAAAGTATGTTCTGGAAACCGAATAATTTATTATTTTGAG
This sequence comes from Nasua narica, assembly GCA_028533885.1. NCBI lineage: Eukaryota > Metazoa > Chordata > Mammalia > Carnivora > Procyonidae > Nasua > Nasua narica. The sequence continues at coordinate 67,494,150 of CM052811.1, forward strand.
TCCAAAGGGACATTTCCAGAGCCTTACTGTAGGACTCAGTGCTTGTTTTTATTCTGTTTATTTTTCTCAATTACTTTACTTGTATGCAATATAGAGGCATGTGTTTCATATTTGCAGATCATGGTGAGCTATGGTGATAGTAGATACCTGAATCAAGAACCAGGGTACTGAAAGATCTCATTTGGCTGGAATCATGGGCCAAATTTAACTAGATTACATTGAATGGGATAAATATATAAAGGTGTACACTTTAAAAGATTTAAAAGATTTAAATCTTTTAAAAGATTTAAAAGATTCCATTCCATTCCATATAGTGGAAAAGATTTGACTTACCATGTAAGTAAAAGATTTTGGTCAGTGGTAAGCTTATTATGAGTCTGTGATGTGGCTGTGAAAAAAGCAAAGCGAAATAAACGAATGTGATAAGCTGCATTAATGGAGGTCTCTAAGAAAGGAAGTTAATGGTTTTCCTTTAGTCAGAGCACATTTGAGGTATTGTCTTCAGTTCTGGCCATCCTAGTTTAAGATGGTTTAGAGATGGGGCGCCTGGGTGGCCCAGTGGGTTAAAGCCTCTGCCTTCAGCTCAGGTCATGATCTCAGGGTCCTGGGATCCAGCCCCGCATTGGGCTCTCTGCTCGGCAGGGAGCCTGCTTCCCCACTCTCTCTGCCTGCCTCTACCTGCTTGTGATCTCTCTCTCTCTGTCAAATAAATAAATAAAATCTTAAAAAAAAAGATGATTTAGAGATATTAAATGTGTTTAGAGGAAAGTGACTAAGAGGGAGGAGGAATCAAAATTACACAAGGTTAGGTTAAAGGAGTTACGGATATTTAGCTTAGAGAAGAGAAAATACTCCAGCAAGTATGAAGTATCTGAAAAGCTGTTTTTGGAAATGGAAGTAAAGTATATTCTGCTGGGGCACCAAGAGAATAGAAATTACGGGGAGATGTGTTTCCCTCAGCATACGGAGGAACACTTGAGGTTCTCTGAAGGTAGAGTGGGCAGTGTGGGTGCTAATGGTTTCCTTATTGCTGGAGGATTTGGGTAGCTGCTTGGCAGTCATATTATAGACTAGATTCATGTAACTAGATTAAGTAGATCGTTTAGACTATCAAGGTGATCTTTAAAATTCTTTGCAAGTCTGAGGTTTTATGATTCAGTAGAATGACAGAGGCAACCTGGAGCATGCAATTCAATACCTTATTCCTTAAGTAAGCAAGGCTTGCAAAAATGAAAGATTAAGCCAGAAGCCCTGGTTTCTAATCTGGTCCTGTTGCTGTCCAGCTGAACACATCTGTAAAATTAAAAGATCATACAAAACCTCCAAACTTAATTGCAACTCTCAAAAATTCTTTTGTTGTTGTAACTTTGCAACCCAGTGCTTTAGGAAGAAGTAGGAGGATTGGCAGAAAACAATATTTTAGATTGTTCAGTGAACAATTGATTGTTCAATTGGTTCAGTGAAATTTGATTGGTGGAAAGTTCATTACGACATGGAGGTTTGAATAAAAAACAAAACAAAATAACCCCAATGGTCTGTGTTTTAGTTGAAGCATAAGCACCTACCACATGTACTGAGTTTATACCTTGTCATAATAAATAGTAATGTATTTTTCTTTATGTTTTTAAAACATTTTTAAAATGTTTCACTAGGATAATATCTTCCCCTGTTAGAAAGGATACAGAAATGAAAATTGATAACTTTTGCAGTCTGTTTATCTATGGACTTGTGTTTATTTTCATCTCTAACCCCTTTACTCCTCTCTTTAAACTGATAGAATTATTTTATTTATTTATTTTTTAAAAGATTTTATTTATTTATTTGAGAGAGAGAGAATGAGAGAGCTTGAGAGAACATGAAAGGGGAGAAGGTCAGAGGGAGAGGCAGACTCCCCATGGAGCTGGGAGCCCGATGCAGGACTCAATCCTGGGACTCCGGGATCATGACCTGAGCCGAAGGCAGTGGCCCAACCAACTGAGCCACCCAGGCGCCCTGATAGAATTATTTTAAAAGTTAGATAGTAACAGTATTCAATGTTTTTTCTCCCAAGCTTCCTTTTAAAATTAAAAATATATTTATTTCGAAATGAGAAGTCCAAATCTCCAGCCTCCTAAAAATCACCACTGTTCATTGTAGTTGGTTATTCCTGAGGGCAAGCCAACATCATTTAACATTCCTTACAAATATAATAAAAAATGAAAGTTTCAGGTTGCAGAGCTATTAGGGATCATTAGTTATTGTCCCTCCTCCAACATTTATATTCTCATACACATGCAAAGACCTTTTTCTTTTCTTTTTTTTAAAGCTTACTGTTTAAACACTTATGCATAAGTGTGTTGGCATTAATATTGACTTCTAGAAGTAGTGATTTAATATTGAAGGGGTTATTTGGTGTAAAAGACTTGGTGGGGCTGTTTTGGTATTCACCTAAGTAAAAGGAGCAATTATGTTTGACAGTGCGGCTGGAAGGAAATATACCCAAATGTTACCTACATTGCTTACAGGCTGGGAATGGGGGATTCAGGAATTCCTTGTAGCCTTCACTGAGCATCATCCAGTATGAATGCTTTATCACAGTCTTCTTTTTCTCTCATATACATATTATTTCTTTTTTGGAACAATTTGAGAATAATTTCAGAATTATTTTCCTTTACTCCTGAGTACCTTAATGTATGTCTCAGATATCTGTTGTTGTAGAAAAAAGTATTCCAAACCTAATGGTGTAAACCAGAGGTCAGGAGACTATAGCCCAAGGTGCCAAATCCAACCTTCCACTTGTTTTTTGTTTTTTTTTTTTGTATAGCCCCCAAACTAAGACCGAAATTCTTTATATTTTTAAATGTTTGAAAAAAAAAAGTTTGTGACACATGAAAATTATATGAAATTCAGACTTCTGTGTTTATAAATAAAAATTTTGGAACACAGTCACACTTACTTATTTACAAACTGTCTGTGCTCGGTTTTGTGCTGCTAACACCACAGTTGAGTAGTTGTGACAGAGACTGTGTGTGGCTCTCAACACCTAAAAAATTACTCTCTGGTCTGGGGAGCATGGGTGGCTTAGTCAGTTAAGTGTCTAACTTTTGATTTTGGTTCAGGTCATTATCTCAGGGTTTTGAGATCAAGCCTCGTGTTGGGCAGTGCCCAGGTGTGGAGCCTGCTTCAGATTCTCTCTCCCTCCCCCTCTCCCCCTACCTCCTCTCCCCTTAATCCTATGACTAAAAAATATAATAATAAAATAAAAATTAAAAAAAATAAAGATAAAAATTTTTCTCTGGCCCTTTGCTGAAAAAAGTTTGCTGATCCTTGGTGTAAACCAGCAACCAGTTATTATGCTTACAAATCTATAGGTCAGTAGTTTGGCCATGAGGTGGTGTATCTCTGCTCTGTAATATCTGGGGCATCAAATGGGTTGTCTTTTAAAAAAAATATTTATTTATTTGACAGAGAGAACATGCACACACATGAGCAGGGAGAGCAATGGGCAGAGCAGCAGGTAGAGGGTGAGAGAGAAGCAGGCTTCCCACTGAGCAGAGAGCCCGATGGATAAGCAGCAATGCGCAGGTCTCAATCCCAGGATGGTGGGATCATGACCTGAGCCAAAGGCAGATGCTTAACCGACTAAGCCACTCAGGTGCCCCTGGGATGTCTTGAAAGAATAGAGATAATTGGAAAGCTTGACTGGGACCATATGTCTGGGGTCTTAATTCTGTTTTAGGAATGTATTGGGGCTGCATTGTCCAAGATGGTTACTTCACTCCCATGTATGGTGCCGGGGATAGGGGCTGGCTAGCAGCACTTACTCTATGCATAACAGTCTTATAATACTCAAATTTCTTATGTGACATCTGGCTCCTACCAGAGCAAGTTTTCCAAGAGGGCAGGTGGAAGCTGAAAGGCTATAACCTTAGCCTACAGAGTCCCATAAATTAATCCAATTATAAAGACCGGCCAGATTCAGGGAGAAGGAAGGAATAGGTTCCATCTCTTCATGAAGAATGGCAGGTATGCACATACAGGACAGAAAGGAGTTAACCACAGTGTGTATTTCTGAAGACTTTTAAAATTTAAACAACTTGTTTTGAGATAATTCACAGGTATTTGTAGGAAATAATAGAGATCCTGTGCAGCCTTTACTGTTTCTTCCTATAGTAACATCTTGAAAAACTATAATGCAGTGTCATAGTCAGAATATTGACACTGATAGTAGTCAAAAGATAGAACATTTCTGTCACAACAAGGATCCTTCATGTTGTCTTGGTGTAGGTATACCCATTTTCTTGTCATTCTTGCCCCTCCTTAACCCTGGGCAAACACCATTATGTTCTTCATGGCTATAATTATGTTATTTCAAGAATATTGACTAATACAGTATATCACCTTTTGGAGATTGACGCTTTTTTTCATTCAACTTCATTTTGTGGAGATTCGTACAGGTTGTTGTGTATATCACTTGTTCATTCCTTTTTATTGTGGAATAGTATTTATGGTATGGGTGTACCACTGTTTTTTTAACCATTCGCTCATTGAAAAACATTTTTCCTATGTTGAGTCTTTCAGTCTACAAAAATGGTATGTCTCTTCATTTATTTGGATCATCTTTGATTTCTTTCATCAGCGTTGTGTGGTTTTCAACATACAGGTCCTTTGAATGTTTTCTTCTATTTACACCTAAGTTTTTCATTTTTAAAATCAGTTGTAAATGGTGTTTTGTTGGGGTGCCTGGGTGGCTCAGTGGGTTAAAGCCTCTGCCTTCAGCTCGGGTCATGATCTCCGGGTCCTGGGATCAGGCCCCGTATCGGGCTCTTTGCTCGACAGGGGAGCCTGCTTCCCTCTCTCTGCCTGCCTCTCTGCCTGCTTGTGATCTCTTTCTCTGTCAAACAAATAAATCTTTTAAAAAAAGGTATTTTGTCTTTAATTTTAGTGTACAAAGAAATACAATTCACACATGTATGTTTATTTTGTATTCTGTGATCTTGCTAATCTCAAATATTAATTCAAGGAGTGCTTTTTGTAGATTTTTTGGAATTTTTTTTTTACATAGACAATTCTTTCCTTTGTAGAGAGGACATTTGACAAGAGTTTTTACTTTTTCCTTTCCAATCTCTATGCCTTTTATTTCTTTTTCTTGCCTTATTGCACTCTGTAGAACTTCCAGCACTATGTTGAGTAAGAGTGGTGAGAGTGGGTATTTTTGCCTTGTTATCAATCTTAGGGAGAAAGCATTTAGTCTTTCTCCATTAAGTATAATGTTAGCTATATGTTTTTTGTAGTTGCTCTTTCTAAAGTTAATGAAGTTCCACTCTGTTCCTGTTTTTATCATGAATGGGTGTTAAATATCAAATGCTCTTTCTGCACCAATTAAAATGATGTAATTCTTCTTTAGCTTGTTAATATTGGTGGATTACTTTGATTGATTTTCAGATTTTGAGACAGTTTGGCAGTCCTAGAATAAACCTCACATGGTGTATAGTTCCTTTTATATATTGCTGAATTATATTTGATATTATTTTGTTAGGGAGTATTTGGGGGGAGATACTGGTCTGTAGTTTGTTTTTTTCTGCTGTCTTTGTCTGGTTTTGGTATCAGGGTAATACTAGATTCATAAGTGAGTTGGGAAGTGTCTCTTTTCTATTGTTGGAAGAGATTGTGTAGAATTGGTGTTTACTAATTTTTACATGTTTCTTGGAATTCTCCAGTGAAAAGGGTCTGGAGATGTCTTTTTGGAGAGTTTTTAAATTATGAATTTAATTTTCTTAAAGGTTATTAGGTCTATTCATATTATCTGTTTCATATTGGGTGAGTTGTAGTAGTTTGAGTTTTTTTTTTTGAGAAAGTGATCCATTTCATTGAAATTATCAAATTTGTATGTGTAGAGTTGTCATATTCCTTTATTATCATTTTCATGTCTGCATGATCTGTAGTGATATCCCTTGTTGCATTCCACATACTTGTAATTTGTATCGTCTTTCTTTTTTTCTGTCAGTCATGCTACAAGTTTGTCAACTTTACTGATCTTTTTGAAGAACTAGTGCTTTGTTTCATTGATTTTTCTGTTTTCTATTTCATTGATTTTTGCTCTTTATTTCCTTCCTTCTGCATGCTTTTAGTCTATTCTGCTTTTCTTTTTCTAAGTTCTTGGTGGAGAAGCCTAAATTGTTGATTTGATTTTTATTCTTTTTGTATGCACTTAGTGCTGTACATTTCTTAGCTCTTCTTTAGCTGTGTTCCTATATATATATATAGTGTTTCTTCTGACATATAGTATCTTTTGATTTTTGTCAACATTTCCTCTTCGAACAAGTGTTATTTACAAGTGTGTTGTTTAGTTTGCAAGTGGGGAGATTTTTTGTTTTTTGTTTTTTTTTAAGATTTTATTTATTTGTCAGAAGCAGGGAGGAAAATAGAGAGCAAGCACAAACAAGAGGAGCAGGAGGCAGAGGGAGAAGCAGGAATCCGGGAGAGCAGTAGAAGCACTCCCAACTCCGCTGAGCCAGGAGTCCAATACAGGACTCAATCCCAGGACCCCTGGGATCATGAGCTGAGCTGAAGGCAGACACTTAACTGACTGAGCCACCCAGGCATCCTGCACGTGGGGAGATTTTTCAGGTATTTTTCTGTTAATGATTTCTAGCTCATCTCATTGTGACCAGAGAGAACACTCTGTATTGTTTAAATTCCTTTAAGTTTGTTGAGGTTTGTGTTATGTCTCAGGATATGGTTTATCTTGGTATACATTCTGTGGGCACTTGAAAAGAATTTATATTATGTTCTTTTTGGGTATTCTCTAAATGCTGATTATATTTGTTTGTTGATGTTGAGTTCTTCTATAATCTGGCTGATTTTCTGTCTAGTGTTTCTGTCAAGTGTTGAGAGAGAGATATTGATGCTTCCGGTATAATTGTAGGTTTATCTGTTTCTCTTTTTAGTTCTATTAGTTTTTGTCTCATATATTTAGCAGCTTGGTTTTTGGGATATACATATTAAGTATTGTGTGTCTCTTTGGTACGTTTACTTTTTAATCATTATATCCTCTGTGTCTAGTAATTTTCTATGCTCTGAAATCTCCTTTTTTGATATTAATGTAGCCTTTCCTTTGGTTAATGTTTGCTTCATAAATTTCTTTCCATCTTTCCATTTTGAATTTGTTTATATTATCACATTTGAGATGAGTTTCTTGTAGGTAGGTATAGTTGGGCTGTATTTTTTAACCCTCTGTGCCAATGTCTATCTTTTAATTTTCGTATTTAAACCATGTACATTTAGTGTAAGTTATGATTTGTGAGGCCTGATGTCTACCATTTTAGTTTTTGGTTTTTGTTTTTTCATTTCTGTGTTTTCTTTTTCCAGTTTTTACTGTGGGTTTCTTTTCTTTTCTTTTTTTTTTTTTACATGAAGACTTACAAGTCTTCAAAAGACTTACTTTAATTTATATAGTACCACCAAAAAGGGATCATGAACAAATTCATTTTGCTAGAATGACTAGAAAGTTTACTGTGGGTTTCTTAAACAGTTTTTGGAATTCCATTTCAATTTATCTATAGTATTTTTGAGTATATCTCTTTGTCATAGCTTTTTTTTTTAAGTGGTAGCTCCAGTTACTACATTATATACACATAATTTATCACTCCCAACCAGCAGTGAGGCACTCCCCCACTCCCTTCTGGTTGGTGTCAGAGGAGACTGAGTGGAGAGTCAGTACTTTCATCATTACTCAGTAGTATTGAGACCTCCTATCCCTGCCCTGTAACAACAAGAAGCCTCCCTGCTTCACTCTTGTGTCAGTGTAGGTCAATAGAGAATCTCATTACTGCTGGATGTGAGTGAGAGTCCAGGTTCCTTTTGTGGTCTCCACTGCCACCATAAATGGGTGAAGCCTTGATACTGTTTGGCAGAGATAAAACTCCTGGCTCTCTACTTGGTCTCCTTTGACACCACCTTGGGGAGCATCTTGTTAGAGTCTCAGGAAAGAGGAAGTCTAGATACCCCATTTGGCCTTTGCTTACATAGTTGAGAGTGGTGTTACAGATTTTCTGTGGTGTTCAGCTGGTGTACAGTTGTTATTTTCTAAAAGCTTTTGGTCTTGCTAGACTGCCCCTTTCTTGGTCATTTTATTTCATTTGGGACTTTTTATATGTGAATGTATTGGTATTTTGGGGTTGCTGGTTTCTTCAGCCCCAAGTCTGGCTTCTTTGAGGCTCAATTCCCTAGCGGGTGTGCCACCTTCTTCCCATCCTTCAAAGTCTTCTTATGTTTTATCTATAATATATTATTTTTAATGTTAATTGTACTTAGTGGGAGGAATAGGGAGAATTATGTCTGCTCCATCTTTCTAGAAGTAGAAGTCTAGTGCTCTAATGATTTTTTAGCGTGACCTTCTGTTTACCTGTGTTACCATCTATAAGGGTGCCTGATTAATCAACTCATTAGTGAGAACAGTGTTCCTGATCTGGATTATATTAATGGTGCTTGAGCTGCTTGATAATTTCAGAAGTAAACTTTATATGCACAGTCTGTAAGTATTTTTAATTCTACAAAGATGATCTGCCAGCATGTAGTTACTGAGCACAAATGAGTAGTAATTAAAGGAGACTTGGAGAATAAGTGGCTAGTAGAGATTAACAATGGAGAACATTATGAACAATTTCTTTACTTCTCTGAAATCTTCAGTATTCTTCCTTCCTTTTTATGATGTTATATATTGGATGGAGAAGGAAAAGTGAGTGAAGTTAAATTAATCAGAATAGAAGTCATAAAGGCAAATATTGATGTATTTAACCAGCTATTAAATATTTTTAATATTAAGAAAGCTGTAGACAAAATTGAAAGGCGATCAGCAACAGGGAAAATATATCAATAAGAAAGATTACCAAAAAAAAAAATGATTACTGTAGTAGTAGAAAAACTGGCAAAGGAAATAAGTAAGTTTTTCATAAAAGACAAAATAGAAATGGCTAGTATTAACACTGAAATATTTCCCCCTTTGTATAAGGAAAGTAGCTTTATTTTTTATGATTACATAAATAATGTATATTCATTATAAAAATTCAAATATTACATAATAATACAGGGAGAAACTTAAAATCACCTAAAGATAACCACCATAAACCTGGTGGTGATCATTCTTGCATTTAACTCATTGTACATATACATCCATACAATTTAATTGAATGTTCTATGTGTATTAAAAAAATAGTATACACACACAAACAGACACACACACATACACAGATTGTTCCTCTACTGAGGTAGGTGTCTAAATTTATCTTGCCACCTCCTTTGCTTACTGATCTTTAAATGCAAATGCATATTTTTTCCCCCTTGATTTGTGGGACTCCTGAGGGTCTAAGTTGGGGATTCTTTCCTCCAGTGATTTTTTTCTGGAATCTGGCAGTGCAACTGACTTGAGACCACAATAGCTCTCTTCAAAAGGGCCAGGCTAAAAATGGAAGCATCAGTTTCAGCTCTATCACTTTGGTTGTGGCCTCAACTATAGTATCTCAGTTGCAGTGCTGGTATTGACTTTGCCCTCAAGGCATTCTTGTCTTCTAGGTCTTTATAGATTGGAGCTCCCAGCTTCCTTATCAACTAGACTCACAATTTGTATCCCTCATCTTCACCTTTTTTTTTTAAGTGGTTAGTAGGGGCAGTTGGGAGTGTGGTCTTCAGAGAATCCCTCTACTTTAGGGAGCCCAGTAATATGTTTAAAACACACTGTATATTTTCCAGAATCTATTTGTTTCACAATGGAAGGATCCTTTAGTTTATCTAGTCTGCCATAATGTCAAAAGTAGCAGACTTAGAAATGCGATATGCCTTTCCATTTGTCTAGATTTGTTTTATGTGCTTCAGTAAGGTTTTATAATTTTCTTCATATTTATAAAAGAATGATTATACTTGCTATTGGTTGTAGTATGGGATCATTTTGATTCTTTTTGCTTATAGGAATATAAATTAGTATGACCTTCCAGAATGGAGGTTTGGCAGTATATCTCAAAAGCCTTAAAAATGTGCTTTGACCCTACAATTCTATTTCTAGAAATTTATCCTAAGAATGAATATATATATATATACACACATACATACATACACGTACTCATGGATTTGTGCAAATGTTCATCTATAAGGAAGTTTATTTTGTGCTGTTTATAATAATAAAAATCTCGATGATATTAATGTCTACAATTAGGGAATTGGTTAAATTGTGCTGCTAGCTGTATAAAGAAATACTTTGTGGCCATTAAAGTGTGGAAGAATACTAACTACTTTTAAAAAGTTCATGAAATGTTAGATGAACAAAATATTAGATACATTGCAAAATAGTGTTAGAGTATGATCTTAATTTTCTTGAAGTATAATTTTATATTACTAAATCATTTACTATCTTAATAATAATAAAAAGAGTGAACTCTTGGTTTTTAGATTGGTCTGTGTAGGTAGTGAAGCATAAGAGCATGTAATAGGCTGTGTAAATCACCATAGCAAGATTTAGACTCCTGATAAGGAACACTGGATGATAGAAGACAAAGGAGCACATGACTTCAAAGTCATAAGGGAAAATGATTTGAATCTAGAATTCTCTCTTCGCCAAGCTTTAAAATTAAGTGCAGTGCTGATTCTTTAAAATTCAGCTCCAAAAACACCTTTCGAAATTCTGCTCTGATGCTGGGGCTGGGACTGTGCGAATTATATTTTTCAAACTATGTTAGTTGACTGTCAGTTTCTACCATTAGGAGACAGGCAAGAAGAGAGAAGACTGACTTCCTACCTGTTTTCTTGATACTCTGATCAGGAATAGGCCCTTATTGGCATTTCATGTCAGCAGCAACAATGGGTTTCATCCTCCACCTTCTTTTAATATTGCCAGAACTGTCTTCATTTGGATACTTTTGAGTTACCAGTAGCAGCAGGGTAGTGCTCCCTCAGGTCTGAGCTCTTTCCCCAGTGCTCTTCCTTCAAGCTCTTAGGTTTTGATAGCACCAGCCTCTTACCGTTTGTTCCTGTGGCACTAGAGAAGTAGTAGCTTACTGCAGGTATTACCTCTGGGTTACCTTTTTGTTCTTTTAGTACATTATCACATGTTTGAACAATTTTGTACTGTAAATCACTGCTGTCAATATAACCTAGTGGAGTTTTGTTTTTCTGACTGGACTGTGATTGATAAAGTCACCTACTCTTACTTCCTAAAAGAATTACTTGAAGATATATTCCAATAAACAAACAAAAAAACCCTCAAGAAATAAAAAGTCTTGGGCTCCAGGAAAATAAGGAATTTCCAGTAACATAAAACAGTATAGGTTTTGGACTGAGGTGTTTTCATTCTCATTAGTTTCTGTGAATGTTTAAGTTCTTTAATTTCCTGGTTGATCCATTCTTTCTTTAGCAGGATGGTCTTTAACTTCTAACAAGTGTTTGAATTACTTCTAAATTTTTTCTTGTGATTGAGTTCCAGGTTCAAGGCAATTGTGGTCTGATAACATGCAGGGAATAATCTCAATCTTGTGACCTAGTATGTGGTCTATTTTGGAGAAAGTTCCATGTGCATTTGAGAAGAATGAGTATTCTGTTGTTTTAGGATAGAATGTTCTGTATATATCTATGAAGTCCATCTGGTCCAGTGTGTCATTCAGAGCTCTTGGTTTTTTTTTTGATTTTCTGTTTAGATGATGTTTCCAATGCTGAGAATGGAGTGTTAAAATCTACTATTAATGTATTATTGTCGATCTGATTCTTTATTTTGGTTAACAGCTGGCTTATGTAGTTGACTGCTTCTGTGTTGGGGGCATAGATATTTACAATTGTTAGATTTTCTTGTTGGATAGACCTTTTAAGAATGATATAGTATCCCTCTGGATCTCTTATTACAGACTTTGATTTAAATTCTAATTTGTTTAATATAAGAATTGCTAAGTTGCAATTGCAACGAACGAATTGCAGTTCGTTCTCTTGAGGTCCTTTGGCATAATAAATGTTTCTCCATCTCTATCCATGTTTCTCACTTTCAGTCTGGAAGTGTCTTTAGGTTCAAAATGAGTCTCTTGTAGATAGCATATGAATGTGTCCTGTCTTTGTATCCAATCTGCAACCCTGTTTATTCACCATGACCAAGTGGGATTTGTTCCTGGGATACAAGGGTGGTTCAATATTCGCAATTAATCAACGTGATAGAGCACATTAACAAAAGAAAAGACAAGAACCATATGATCCTGCCAATTGATGCAGAAAAAGCATTTGACAAAATACAACATCCATTCCTGATTAAAACTCTTCAGAGTATAGGGATAGAGGGAGCATTCCTCAATATCATAAAAACCATCTATGAAAAGCCGACAGCAAATATCCTTATGAATGTGGAAAAGCTCTTAGCTTTTAAGGTTAGGAACATGACAGGGATGCCCACTCTCACCACTGTTGTTCAACATAGTGCTAGAAGTCCTAGCCCCAGCAATCAGACAACAAAAAGAAATAAAAGGCATCCAAGTTGGCAAAGAAGAAGTCAAACTCTCTCTTTGCAGATGACGTGATACTTTATGTGGAAAACCGAAAAGATTCCATCCCCAAGTTACTAGAACTCATACAGCAACTTCGCAATGTGGCAGGATATAAAATGAATGCACAGAAATCAGTTGCTTTTCTGTATATTAACAATGTTAGTGTAGAAAGAGAAATTAAGGAATTTATTCCATTCACAATAGCAAAAAACCCATTAGATATCTAGGAATAAACCTAACCAAAGAGGTAAAGGAACTTTAGTTTGGAAATGACAGAACACTTATCAAAGAAATTGAGGAAGACACAAAAAATGGAAAAGCATCCCATGCTCATGGATTGAAAGAATCAACATTGTTAAAATGTCTGTCCTGCCCCGATCAATCTATACTATCAATGCTATCCCTATTATAATACCATTGTCATTTTTCAAAGAACTGGAACAAACAATACTGAAATTTGTATGGAACCAGAAAAGACCCCAAATCGCCAAGGGAATGGTGAAAAAGAAAAAGCTGAGGGCATCACATTGCCTAACTTCAAGCTATATTATAAAGCTGTGATCACCAAGACAGCAGGGTATTGGCACAAAAACAGATACATAGACCAGTGGAACAGAATAGAGACTCCAGAAATGAACCTTCAATTTCTATGGTCAACTAATCTTTGACAAATCAGGAAAAATATCCACTGATAAAAAGACAGTCTCTTCAATAAGTGGTGCTGGGAAAATTGGACAGCCATATGTGAAAGAATGAAACTGGACCATTCCCTTACACCATACACAAAGATAAACTCAAAATGGATGAAAACCTCAATGTGAGACAGGAATCCATCAAAATCCTGAGGAGAACATAGCCAGTAACCTCTTTGACATCGGCCACAGTAACTTCTTTCAAGATATGTCTCCAAAGGCAAGCAAAAGCAAACAAACAAAAGCAAAAATGAACTTTTGGGACTTCATCAAGATAAAAAGCTTTTGCACAGCAAAGGAAGTCAACAAAACTAAGAGGCAACCCCACGAAAGGAAGAAGATATTTGCAAATGACATTACCGATAAAGGGCTGATATCCAAGATCTATAAAGAACTTCTCAAAATCAACACTCAAAAAGCAAATCACCCAGTCAAAAAATGGGCAGAAGACATGAACAGACACTTCTCAAAAGAAGACCCACAGATGGCTAACAGATATATGAAAACATACTCAACATCATTAGCCATCAGGGAAATACAAATCAAAGTCACATTGAGATACCACCTTACGCCAGTTAGAATGGCAAAAATTAACAAGACAGGAAACAACAAATGATGGCCAGGATGTGAAGAAAGGGGAACTGTCTTACACTGTTGGTGGGAATGCAAGTTAGTATAGCCACTTTAGAAAACAGTATGGAGGTTCCTCAAGATGTTAAAAATAGAGCTACCCTATGACCCAGCAATTTCACTACTAGGTATTTACCCCAAAGATACAGATGTAGTGAAAAGAAGAGGCACATGCACCCTGGTGTTCATAGCAGCAATGCCCACAATAACCAAACTGGGGAAGGAGCTGAGATGCCCTTCAATAGATGAATGGATAAAGAAAATGTGGTATATATACACAATGGAATATTACTCAGGCATCAGAAAGGATGAATACCCAACTTTTGCACCAACATGGATGGGACTGGAGGAGATTATGCTAAGTGAAATAAGTCAAGCAGAGAAAGTCAATTATCATATAGTTTCACTCATATGTGGAACATAAGCAATAGCGTGGAGGACTACAGGGGAAGGGAGGGAAATCTGAAGGGGGGAGAAATCAGAGAGGGAGATGAACAGTGAGAAACTATGGACCCAGGAAATGAACTGAGGGTCTTGGAAGGGAGGGGGTTGGGGGAAGGGTGATGGGTATTAAGGAGGGCACGTGTTGTGATGTGCGTTGGGTGTTATACATAACTAATGAGTCATTGAACACTACATCGAACACTAATGATGTACTATATAGTGGCTAACTGAACATAATAAAAAAAATCTTTAAAAAACCCCAACAGTTTTAAACTCCCTCTCTTAAACCAATAAACCAACCCAAAACAAAACGATGATCTTTGACACCTGTAGAGCAGGGTATTGTTAGAAAGCAAATGTTCTTAATTAGAATAGGAGGTTTGAAGTTCCAAAGGGTTGTGTAAGAATAACTGTATTCCTTATGGTGAAGAAGCTAAATAATCTTAGGAGGTAAAAACACATTAAATATTCAGTGAAAAAAGAATGTGTTTGTTTTGCTTCTTTTTTACCCCTCTTACTAATTTTTTTTTTTTTTGCTTTAAGTGGTATGTGTTTAGCAGTTCGTCCCTGTATGTCCAGATGCTCTCTGATACTGAATGAAAATTATGTATTTGATATTGTAAGGCCCTAGATATTTTTTCTATTTAAAAAATAACTATCCAATATATAAGACCTATTTATAATATATAATATGAAAGTTATAGACCTTGAAAATGTGAAAATGATGATGTGGAGTTATGGGTTGGGATATCAAGGATGAGAAAAGAAGAAATATTGGGGCATAAAAGCACCTCTTAGTACAAAACCAGTCAATGAGCCAAGAAATGAGATCTGTGTTTTTTCAGCATCTTCTTGTAGTTTTTATTCTTATGTGTGTGATTTTTTTTTTTTAAGATTTTTTTTTATTTATTTATTAGAGAGAGAGAGAGACTGAGAATGAAAGGGGAGAAGGTCAGAGGGAGAAGCAGACCTCCCGCAGAGCCGGGAGCCCGACATGGGACTCGATCCCGTGACTCCGGGATCATGACCTGAGCCGAAGGCAGTCGCCCAACCACCTGAGCCACCCAGGCGCCCTTATGTGTGTGATTTTAAAACAATAAAAAAATCCTTAAGTGGTTCTATGTAGCACCTTGGAAGAACATATAACTTATGGCAAATCACTTAGTGAAAGACTGGGATACACATTTGTGTATAGTGTAACAGGTTTGTATTATAATGAAAGTGTGGGGGAACATTTAGGAAATGAAGTAAAGGAATGTATGCATGATTATAAAAATACACTCTTTTTTTTTTAAGAGAGGGAGGGAGGGAGGGCCGAGGAGGACCAGAAGAAGAGAGAGAATCTTAAACAGGCTCCATGCCTAGTTCAGAGCCCAATGTGAGGCTCGATTTCACAACCCTGAGATCATGACCTGAGTCGAAATGAAGAGTTGGACACTTAACCCACTGAACCACTCAGGCGCCCCTAAAAATACACTTGCTTTAAACATTTGTAAAATAGGAGAAAAGTGGCTCAGTGGGTTAAAGCCTCTGCCTTTGGCTCAGGTCATGATCTCAGGGTCCTGGGATTGAGCCCCGTATCAGGCTCTCTGCTCGGCAGGGAGCCTGCTTCCACCTCTCTCTCTCTGCCTGCCTCTCTGCCTGCTTGTGATCTCTCTCTCTCTGTCAAATGAATGAATAAAATCTTTAAAAATTTTTTTTAAAAAGTCAATAAAAGTTATTTATAAATTTATATAATAAACTCACTATTTGTGAATCTATAAGTAAAGGAAATAAAATAGTGTCTCATTCCCAATTTAGAGATTAAATGTGCATTAAAATGTCCTGGAAATGTTGGAAAATTAATCTTAAGTGTATTGATCTTAAATGGTAAACATCTCAATAATTCTAGTTTACAGAGATGCAATTGATATTTATCTATCTTATATCTTGCAGCCTTGCTAATCTAGTTTTTTTAGTAGATTCCACTGGGTCTTCTTCATAAAGGATCATGTCATCTCCAAATAAAGACTGTTTAACTACTTCCTTTCTAATCTTGATGTATTTTATTTCTTTCTTTCCTCTTTGCACTAGCTGGCACTTCTTGTACAACATTAAAGAGAAGTGATGAAAGTGGAAAACCTTGTCATGTTCCCGATTTTCAGGGGAATGATTCCATCTTTCACCGGTAATATGGTGTTAGCTATAGGTTTTTTTGTAGATGATCTTTATGAGGTTGAGGAAGTTTTCTTCTTTCCTGTTTTCCTGAGAGCTTTCATCAGGAATGGATATTGGATTTTATCAAAAGTTTTCTTTTCTTTTCTTTTCTTTTCTTTTCTTTTCTTTTCTTTTCTTTTCTTTTCTTTTCTTTTCTTTTCTTTCTTTCTTTCTTTCTTTCTTTCTTTCTTTCTTTCTCTTCCTTCCTTCCCTCCCTCTCTCCCTCCTTCCTTCCTTCCTTCCTTCCTTCCTTCCTTTCTCTCTTTCTTTCTCTCTTTCTCTCAGATTTTATTTATTTGGCAGAGAGAGTGAACACAAGCAGGGGGAGGGTGGGGAGAAGCAGGCTCTCTGCTGAGCAGAGTCCAGTGACCTTGGGATCATGACCCAAGCCTAAGGCAGACACCTAACTGACTGAGCCACCCAGGTACACTGTCAAAAGCTTTTTCTGGGGTTGAGATTATCATATTGTTTTTCTGTTAGTTTGCTAATATAGTGAATTACATTGATTGATTTTTGAATGTTAGGCCAACCCAACATTTCTAGGGTACACCCCACTTGATATGATCTGCTATCCTCTAATATTTTGTTAGAGGCAGTTTGCCAAATTTTAGTTGGTATTTTTACATCTGTGTTCATGAAAGATATTATCCTGTAGTGTTTTCTTTTTTTTTGTTTTGTTTTCTTGTGACGTCTTTGCCTGGTTTTGATATCAGGAGAATGCTGAATGAGTGGGAAAAAAAATTTCTCTTGTTGAGTTTTCTAGAAAAGTTTGTGTGGAATTGGTAGTCTTTTGCCCATATTTATTTAATGATTTTTTTTTTTTTTTGAGTATAGTTGACACACGTTACTTTATTTTCAGGTGTACAGCGTAGTGATTCAGTTTCTTTATAAGTCATGCTGTGCTTACCACAAGTGCAGCTACCATCTGTCACCACACATTACTATCACAGTATCATTGACTGTATTCCCTATGTTATGCCTTTGCCCATTTTTTTTTAAAGATTTTATTTAATTTTTTGACAGAGAGATCACAAGTAGGCAGAGAGGCAGGCAGAGAGAGAGGGGGAAGCAGGATCCCTGCCGAGCAGAGAGCCCGATGTGGGGCTCGATCCCAGGACCCTGAGATCATGACCTGAGCCGAAGGCAGAGTCTTTAACCCACTGAGCCACCCAGGCACCCCACCTTTGCCCATTTTTTAACTGGGTTGCTTTTTTGTTGTTGGTGTTGTTGTTGAATCATAGGAGTTCTTTATATATTCGGGATAAATGATTTGCAAATGCTTTCTTTTATTCTGTGGATTGCCTTTTTACTCTGTTTATAGTATCCTTTGATGTAAAAAAAAGTTTTTAATTTTGAAGTCCTACTCACCTTTTTCTTTTGTTGCCTGTGTATTTGTCATATTTAAGTCATTGCCAAAACTAAAGTCATGAAGCTTTTGCCCTATGTTTTCTTCTGACTTTTCTAGTTTTAGCTCTTACATTTTGGGTTTTCGATCCATTTGAGTTACTTTTTATATATGGTACAAGGTAAGGGTAAAGCCAGTTTTTAAGCACTTCCTAATACTGCCTGGCCAGGTAAAGGAGGATGAGCCTGCAAAGAGGAAGAAATATACAAGTGTCAGTGTTGTTAAGAGGTCAGATAAGATGAGGATCCCGAAAAATGTTTATTACATTTAGTAACATGGAAGACACAGGAAGAAAAAAGTGCAAGTCATGTTCTTGGAGCGATGACTGACCTAATTTATATGCAGCATATAGTGTAAATTAGATTAGAAGATTTGTAAAGGTCAAATTGAGAAGGACTTTGAGTTAGAATTTTATTCCTTGGGCAACAGTAAGGCATAAAAAATAATGAAATAATAATTCTTTCAGAGAGGAGAGAGTCTGATATCTTTTCTTTATTTTTGAAAAATTTAGTTCCCTTCCTAGTGAGGTGTACAAGAGGTTATGAGTTCCAAAGGAACTAGTTCTTCCTGGTTGGTGCTAACCTTTGGGCCTAGAAACAAATACAGTTCTCTTGCCTATTGGATATATGTAACATACTCAGCTTCTTGCTGATGCTACAGCTAGAAATAGCTCAGCTCTGTTTCTCTTTGGCCATGACTAGACTGTATTGAACTGGGTTATTTTAAGCTGTGGGCCAGACTGCCGATTGATAGATGTTATTTATGTGTCTGAAAGCTATCAAGAAGTGCTGTTATTTTCAGTTTTCCTGTGCAGAAGATAGTTCTGAGTGTTTTCTTCAACCTTGGGGCTGTTTGTCTGGAAGCAGCTTACTCTGTATGCCTCAATATGAGGTGTTCCTAAACATAAAATATTTTATCTACCCCCACTCCCTGTTTTTTTTTCATTAGCATTTTCCTAATTAGAAAGTCCATTAAAAATTTTTTTTGCCAGCTAATAGGGATAGAGGGGAAATGGGTGTCAACATGTGTTTTGTACAGTAATTTAACCATATATTATGTCACAGTATATAAAATAAACTTAAATATATATAAAAATATAATACATTCCACCAAATTTCTTAGTTTTATTGAGATACTAATTTGAAAAAAGATACTAATTTATTTGTTGATTTTTAAATTTTATTTGGTTTTTATAATTTCAGATATATAAAGTTGTAAAAGTGGTGCAAAGTATTCTCATACTCTTCTAGTTGCCTTATTTGCTTTATCATTCCCTGAGTGCGTAAATATATGTGTTTATGCATATACATTTTTCTGACTTACCCGAGAAGAAATTATAGATGTGTTGACTCTGTATTTCTAAATCCTTCAATGTGTATTTCTTAAAAACACAGTCTCTTATATAAATACACCACAATCATCAAAATCAGGAAATTAACCGTGGTTCAATACTATTATCCAATCTGTAAACATTATTCATATTTCACCAATTTTCCCAATTATGTCCTTTATAACAAAAGAAAATTTTTTTCTGATTCAATTTAAGAGCACATGTTGTATTTAGTCCTCATGCTTCTTATAAAATATTTGTTTTTACAAACTCTGTGTTTGTGTTTGACATCAGTATCTTCATCCTTACTGGAGCTACTTTTTGAGTCATCTAGACTAATTTTCGAGAGCTTATTATTTCACTTCTGCCTCTCTTTGAGATGCAGCATTCTTTGATTCTGATTGTAGTAATAATAATGTTTCCAATAACTAAATGACATTAAATAATGAAACATTAAAACACTGATTGTTCTCATTGACTACATATGTATATATTTGGATTTTTACATGGTAGTATTTTACTACTTTTATTAAAAAGCTTGTTTATAGTGGTATTCTCTCTGCATCTGAGAAATCATTCTTCTAAGAGTTACTAAATTGATTGGGGGGCCTGGGTGGCTCAGTGGGTTAAAGCCTCTGCCTTCGGCTCAGGTCATGGAATTGAGGTCATCTCAGGGTCCTGGGATTGAGCCCCGCATCGGGCTCTCTGCTCAGCAGGGAGCCTGCTTCCCCCTCTCCCTCTGCCTGCCTCCCTGCCTACTTGTGATCTCTCTCTGTCAAATAAATAAATAAAATCTTTAAAAAAAATTACTAAATGATTATAAATATTCTTTAATCCTCTTAAACCTATTTAAATGTATTCTGTTAGTAGAACCACCTAAGTATTTAAAATTAATATTGATTGGATTTATTTTGAGCTGATGTGTCTTCTTTAAACAGTATTTTCTTAAAAAAATAAAAGAGTTGTAAGGATGTAAATAGGCAGTTTTTTCCTTTAAAAAAAAATGCTTCTCACCTTACATTAAGGCACATACAGTAATTCTCTATCCTGTCAGTCACATGCCAGACTCTAGAGGGAGCTTAAATTTTATTCATCACTGTGTGGCAGTGTCTTGGAGAGAAATCTGCACAAAGGACTTGGATCACAGTACTTTTGGCATGTGGGATAATAAATAATTTCAAATATTCACTAATTGTTAAATGTCCTATATGATTTTTTACAGTTATTTTGTGATTACTATTATAATTTTATTAGATTAAACTTTATAGAGAGAAGATATCAAGATAGCAAAAAATTAGCTTTATAGTGAAGCAGATTAATTTACAACAACCAGAAATGAAATTTCTAATTTGAACAAAAATTTTGGACAGTCTGAGAGGCAAAGATAAAATCATATGGTAAAATGATATGATAAAATAATAGACCAAATAATATGCACATGTATTCCTTATGAAAGGTCAAATAGCAGTCTTAAAAACAAATCTAATTTTCATGCCTGGATAATGTTGTCATAGGTTGTCGTAGGATAAACTTCACATATTAAACATAATGTGAAGTTTGTGACTGATGTAACTAATTTCTACAAACAGGTGAATGAAAATCTATGCTTTTGAATAAGTTTTGTACTTTCAAGTATAATCTCTCAAAGATGTTAATGCTGTTTGGAAAATCTTTGAGATTCGCTATAGAGGCTGCAGTGTATTTGTCAGTAAAGATAGTGGATTAGGAGCATGGACTGTGATGCCAAACTGCCTCATTTCAGATGTTAGTTTCTACTTACGGTTTAGAGTCACCTTGGCAAAACTTCTTAAACTTCTTAACATTTTTTATGCCTTAGTTTCCTCATTTGTAAAATAGGGCTACTAATATCTGTTCAGATTGTGAGGCAGGTCTAACAGGATGTGAATGACACCTTCTAGTGTTGGGCAGTACAGCACCTTATCGCCTGTTTGTGGGGTTTTTGTGAACTTTAAATGAGTTGGTATATGTAGGACACTTAAAACACTATCTTAAACACATTATGTGCCATGCAAGTGTTTGCTGCTCTTCTTTTTAAAAATGTCCTTGTGGTGGTGAATCTTTTGAGGATGGGTTATTATTCTTAGCAGTGGTTAATTTGGAGTAATTTGGAGTCCCTTTTGTGAATAAGGAAGATCTTCAGAGTAATGACTATTTTCTTGTAGTATATAACCATTTAGCATTTATTGAACCCTTTCTTGCCTTTATTCTTACTAGTCCTATTTAAACTCTTAAAAATTTACCCCTTTATAAGTGTACAATTCAGTGGTTTTTAGTATATTCAGAGAGTTATGCATATATCATCACTATCTAGTTCAAAATATTTTCATCACCCAAAAAAGAAATCCTGTTCCTCTTAGTAGTCATCACTGTCTTTACTCGAGTCCCTTTCCAAGCCTCTGGCAATCATGAATCTACTTTTGTTTCTTTTTTTTTTTTAATATTTTTTTTTGTTTATTTTTAATTTTTTTATTAGCATATAATGTATTATTTGCCCCAGGGTACATGTCTGTGAATCATCAGGCTTACACATTTCACAGCACTTACCATAGCACATACCCTCCCCAATGTCCATTACCCAGCCACCCTCTCCCTACCCCCCCACACTCCCTCAGTTTGTTTAATGAGTTGAGGAGTCTCTTATGGTTTGTTTCCTTCCTAATTCCATCTTGTTTCATTTCCCTCCCCCACCCCCCACAATCCCCCGTCCTGCCTCTCAAATTCTTCATATCAGAGAGATCATATGATAATTGTCTTTCTCTGACTGACTTATTTCGCTTAGCATAATACCCTCTAGTTCCATCCACGTCATTGCAAATGGTAAGATTTCGTTTCTCTTGATGGCTGCATAGTATTCCATCGTATATATATACCATCTCTTCTTTATCCATTCATCTGTTGATGGACATCTAGGTTCTTTCCATAGTTTGGCTATTGTGGACATTGCTGCTATAAACATTCAGATGCACATGCCCTTTGTGATCACTACATTTGTATCTTTAGGGTAAATACCCAGTAGTGTGATGGCTGGCTCATAGGGTAGCTTTATTTTCAACTTTTTGAGGAACCTCCATACTGTTTTCCAGAGTGGCTGTACCAGCTTGCATTCCCACCAGCTGTGTAGCAGGGTTCTTCTTTCTCCGCATCCTCGCCAACATCTGTCATTTCCTGACTTGCTAATTTTAGCCATTCTGACTAGTATGAGGTGGTATCTCACTGTGGTTTAGATTTGTATTTCTCTGATGCCCAG
>CM052811.1:67516705-67632719 GCA_028533885.1 Nasua narica
CCCTTTATCTGATATGTCATTTGTGAATATCTTCTCCCATTCTGTCAGTAGTCTTTTGGTTTTGTTGACTGTTTCCTTTGCTGTGCCAAAGCTTTTGATCTTGATGAAGTCCCAGTGGTTCATTTTTGCCCTTGCTTCCCTTGCCTTTGGAGATGTTTGTAGGAAGAAGTTGCTGCGGCTGAGGTCGAGGAGATTGCTGCCTGTGTTCTCCTCAAGGATTTTGATGGAGTCCTGTCTCACATTGAGGTCTTTCATCCATTTGGAGTGTATTTTTGTGTGTGGTGTAAGGAAATGGTCCAGTTTCATTCTTCTGCATGTGGCTGTCCAGTTTTCCCAACACCATTTGTTGAAGAGACTGTCTTTTTTCCATTGAATATTCTTTGCTGCTTTGTCGAAGATTAGTTGATCATAGAGTTGAGGTTCCATTTCTGGGCTCTCTATTCTGTTCCATTGATCTATGTGTCTGTTTTTGTGCCAGTATCACACTGTCTTGATGATTATAGCTTTGTAATAGGGCTTGAAGTCTGGAGTTGTGATGCTGCCAACTTTGGTTTTCTTTTTCAACATTCTTCTGTCTATTTGTGGTCTTTTCTGTTTCCATATAAATTTTAGGATTATTTGTTCCATTTCTTTGAAATAAATTGATGGTGTTTTGATAAGGATTGCATTAAATGTGTAGATTGCATTAGGTAGGATAGCCATTTTCACAGTGTTTGTTCTTCCAGTCCATGAGCATAGTTTTTCCATTTCTTTGTGTCTTCATCGATTTCTTTCATGAGAACTTTGTAGTTTTCTGCATACAGATTCTTTGCCTCTTTGGTTAGGTTTATTCCTAGGTATCTTATGGTTTTGGGTGCAATTGTAAATGGGATCGACTCCTTAATTTCTTTTTCTTCTGTTTTACTGTTGGTGTATAGAAATGCAACTGATTTCTGTGCATTGATTTTATATCCTGACACTTTACTGAATTCCTGTATGAGTTCTAGCAGTCTTGGAGTGGAGTGTTTTGGGTTTCCACGTAAAGTATCATATCATCTGCAAATAGTGAGAGTTTGACTACTTCTTCG
This sequence comes from Nasua narica, assembly GCA_028533885.1. Taxonomy (NCBI): domain Eukaryota; kingdom Metazoa; phylum Chordata; class Mammalia; order Carnivora; family Procyonidae; genus Nasua; species Nasua narica. Next base: position 67,517,773 of record CM052811.1, read on the forward strand.
CCAATTCGGGTGCCTTTTATTTCTTTTTGTTGTCTCATTGTTAAGGCTACAACTTCTAGTACTGTGTTGAATAGCAGTGGAGATAGTGGACATCCCTGCTGTGTTCCTGATCTCAGGGGAAAAGCTCTTAGTTTTTCCCCATTGAGAATGATATTCGCTGTGGATTTTTCATAGATGGCTTTGATGATGTTGAGGAATGTGCCCTCTATGCCTACACTGTGAAGGGTTTTGATCAAGAAAGGATGCTGTACTTTGTCAAATGCTTTTTTAGCATCTATTGAGAGTATCATATGGTTCTTGTCTTTCTTTTATTAATGTATTATATCACATTGATTGATTTGCGGATGTTGAACCAACCTTGCAGCCCAGGAATAAATTCCACTTGGTCGTGGTGAATAATCCTTTTAATGTACTATTAGATCCTATTGGCTAGTATTTTGGTGAGAATTTTTACATCCGTGTTCATCAAGGATATTGGTCTGTAATTCTCCTTTTTGATGGGGTCTTTGGTTTTGGGATCAAGTATACTTTTGTTTCTATGCATTTGCCTGTTATGGTCATTTCATATAAATGAAGTTATACTATAAGTGACCTTTGGTGTCCGGCCTTTTTCACTTAGTGTAATGCTTTCTAGGTTCATCCATGTTGTAACATGTATTAGTATGTCATTCCTTTGTATGGCTGAATAATATTTCATTGAATGGCTATACCACATTTTGTTTATCCATTCATCAATTGGTGAGCATTTCAGTTGTTTTCATTTTTTGGCTGTTATGGATAATGCTGCCATCAACATACATGTACAAGTTTTTGGGTATATATATCTATGAGTAAAATTACTGGATCTTGTGATAAGTCTTATGTTTAACTTTTTGAAGAATTCCAAGCTTTTCCACAGCAGATGTACCCTTTTACAATCCCACCAGCATTCTCTGAGGCTTCCATTTTCATCATGTCTTTGCCAGTACTTATTGTCTATTTTTCTGACTGTAAACTTCCTGGTGTGGGTATGAATGCTATTTCATTGTTCAATAGCGTACTTTCAATGTTTTAAAAAAAACTTTTTTTGCTTTTAGACTTTACTAGCTTCTTAATGCGGTAAGTGAAGATTTAGTTGTTGTACCATCTCCTCCCTGAAGCAACTTAAGCCTTCCTTTTCACCATCTTTCCTGTTTTTCAGTCAGCTTTACAAGAGTTAGATCAGAATTCATTCTTATGACCTAGTATTCTTTGCAGCAGAGCGCTGTGGTACTATAACATTTCCTTTCTTTTGATTTTTCTTGTGTTAAAATATACTGGGTTTTGTTTTTGTTTTTGTTGTGTTGTGTTTTGTTTTGTTTTGCCCTTTTCTCTTCTGCATCTGTGATTATTATTCCTGAATTTTTCTGTTAGCCTATCAAAATTCCTCAGAACATTTTTAGCCATGATGGAAATTCAAATCACAACCACCTTGAGATAGCACCTTACACCAGTTAGAATGGCAAAAATTAATAAGGCAAGAAACAACAAATGTTGGAGAGGATGTGGAGAAAGAGGAACCCTCTTACACTCTTGGTGGGAATGCAAGTTGGTGCAGCCACTTTGGGAAACAGTGTGGAAGTTACTCAAAAAATTAAAAATAGAGCTACCCTATGATCCAGCAATTACACTACTGGGTATTTACCCCAAAGATACAGATGTAGTGGAAAAAAGGGCCATATGTACCCCAATGTTCATAGCTGCAAATGTTCACAATAGCCAAACTGTGGAAGAAGCCAAGATATACCCTTCAATAGACGAATGGATAAAGAAGATGTGGTTCATATACACAATGGAATATTACTCAGCCATCAGAAAGGATGAATACCCAACTTTTGCATCAGCATGGATAGAACTGGAGGAGATTATGTTAAGTGAAATAAGTCAAGCAGAGAAAGTCAATTATCATATGGTTTCACTTATCTGTGGAACATAAGGAATATCATGGAGGACATTAGGAAGAGGAAGGGAAAAATAAAGGGGGAGAAATCGGTGGGGGAGATGAGCCATGAGAGACTGTGGACTCCAAGAAACAAACAGGGTTTTGGAGGGAGTGTGGTGGGGGAATGGGTGAGCCTGATGATGGGTGTATTTAGGAGGGCAGGTATTACATGGAGCACTGCATGTGATACGTAAACAATGCGTCATGGAACACTACATCAGAAACTAATGATGTGCTGTATGGTGACTATCATAACATAATAAAAAGAAAAAATTCCTCAGAACAGTTTAACATTGGTGATTCATTAGTTCCTTTTTCCCCTGGAGTCCTCTGGAGTTCTGCTCCATACGCAAATTTTTTAAATTGATTCATTGATTGATTGATTGTCCTGTGGCATTGGTTACATATTACAACTTCTTTTAAAACTGTCATCCTGGGGCGCCTGGTGGCTTAGTGGGTTAAAGCCTCTGCCTTAGGCTCAGGTCATTATCTCAGGGTCCTGGGATCCAGCCCTGCATCGGGCTCTCTGCTCAGCAGGGAGCCTGCTTCCCCCCCCCTCTCTGCCTGCCTCTCTGCCTACTTGTGATCTCTCTCTCTGTCAAATAAATAAATAAAATCTTGGGGAAAAAATGTTTTTATTTGTGACAAAAATTTATATCTCCTATTATTAGAACTATCCTTTCGTTTTTACAGAAAAGAAATATATCCTGTATATGACTACTTTGTCTTGTATAATTTTCTTCCTATTGAATTAATTATTACAGCTTGCGAAATAACTTGTGAAGTAAGCATAAAGGAATATAATTAACTGGAGCTACAGCAGTTATAGTACAATAGGAGGCAGATGTACCTACTGAAGGATAAAAATAATTACTTGAGAAATAGTAAAGTTAGAGTACTTCTGTGATAAGACAATTTCTCCCTTTTTGTTTCAATATTCACAGCATCCCACCATGAAATGTTAAGTTATGGCTAAGAGCCCTTTCCCCTAAAAGAATAACCTTGTTATTTAGTGAAGTGGCTATTCACATTAACTACAGGATTAATATTTTGAGCTCTCTTTTCCTCATTGTAACCACATGCTGGATTCTATGGTGACAAAAATAGGTTGTACTTTTGTGTTCTAAAGACTTATGGTTCCTTATTTTTAATCTAGGAAAAGCTCAGGGGCTTAAATATTAATTACCAAGTTTTGAGTTTTAGCTGTCTTTTATCTTTGGAAGCATCAATTTCATATAAATGAAAACCAGTAAGACATAAAAAGGTTAAATTTGGTCTCGGTACTTTGCAATGTAAACTTACTACAAGATAGCAACTGTTTTATTGTTGTATATGTGTGTGTTATTAAATTACTGAATTTTCTAGAATGTTGAGGAGTTACTATAGCAAACACACCCAGAAATCCAAGTGGTTTAACCTAATAAAATTTTATTTCTTGCTCACTTCTCAGTGTAGAGAGGGTGTTCCAGGTTGACTGGCTTCCATGTGGTCATCCAGGAGCGCAGACAACTTATATCTTATAAAACCTTCCTCTGTATTCTGGAATCCTCTCCATTCAACTGGCGTGGAGAAGGCATACTTGTTTATTACCATTTTACCCTAGAAGTGACACCAATAACTTATCAAATTCCAGTGGTAAGGAGTATATTGTGGCTCCATTTCAATGCCAGCATGGTGGTAGAGGTGGTGGTGGTGGGGGTGTGAAGTTGAGGGGGCTTCTTATAACACCTCCCAAAACTAACACTATGCTTTGGACAGGGAGCATGAATCTTTGGTGGTCAGTTTACTATTCTGCTAACAAATATTACCCCTTTCGTACTGTTACTCAAAGTTAATAATATTAGCTAGCTCTAAATTATGGAAAAACAGGAGGCAAGTGATTTCATGCCATAAATTCTTTACCCTATTCCTGAATTTCTCATTTTATTTTAAACCACCAAATATTTACTCAGTTATAGTCATTTAATTTTATAGTCATTGAACCACTGTGTTTTAGAAGTAGCTCAGATCTTAGTCATTTCTTCATTTCATAAATTAAGGAATAGGCTCAGAGAAATGGAGACACATTCCAAATGTCTCTCAGGGCCAGAACTAGAAAAAATAAGTTTTCTCTGTGCTGGTATTCTCTCCAACATATTACGTCACCTTGGAAGGGTCTTCTTTTACAAATTCATATCTCCTAGATTAATGCAAATTGTTTCCTCCGATTTCTTTCCTTTCAGTACCCTCTTAAGGTAATTACCCTGGAGAAAGGGGAATTTTAACTGATGTAGAGGAGAAACAGTGATCTGCAAAGTATTTGTTGTATTGTTATTGTTTGGACCATAGTGGAGTGTCAAGGTGAAGTTTAAGAAATTGTTCTCTTCATACTTAATTCTAAACTTAAAATTCTAAACTTAAAAGTTTTATTTAAAATAAGTCCCCCCCCCCATTTAAATAGTTCTCCAGCATAAAATAAAGTATATCTTTATACTTTGCAGAAAATAAAAGTATATTTTTAAAATAGTACATACTTTTACTTTCTAATAGTGGCCACAGTTAGCATTTTGAGATATTTCTTCCTGGTATCTTCTTTCATTAGAGTGTAGGAAAAAATTTTTAATCTGTATTAAATAAACTTAACATGATACCCTAAGCATAGTCCCATGCTTGTCAATGTTGTTAGAAAATATATTTAATGGCTTTATAATTTGTAGTAGACAGATGTACTGTATTAGCCATCTTTTGTTGGATTTTGCATTTAATGTGTATAAATTATAGGTTTTTAAATAATCTCAGTGGTTGGGCAGGCTCTTTTTGCCAGTGTGCGTATTTCCTGAGAATAAATATAGGTAGATCCTTCTCTGAATTATTTTGGCCTTCTGTGTGTTCTCCAAGGTTGTGCTAGAAATGGGGTACTTTCTTTACTTGCTTGTCTCTCCACTGGTTTGTAAACTTTTGGAGGATCGAGGTTTATCTTTTCCATCTTTGTATCTCCATTGCTCAGCACGGTACCAGGAACAAAATAGGCATTTAGTAATATATATAATATATATTTATATTTAATTTTTAAAAAATTTACCTTTAAGCTCACTAGTGGCAAAGAGGAGGGCACAAAATTTAGCTTCAGACCAAAGAAAGATACAGCTTACTGTTTCATACTCTAGTTCATTGTAGCTGTCTTATAGTCCCCTTTTTCCATTCCTTCTTATTCTCCTCCTTCCTACTCTCTAGTTTTAGCATCAGGACCATAGTTTGAGACAAGTCTTGCCACCTTCACATTCAACTGATTCTTGTTCCTTTTTAAGGACTCTGAGGGTAAGTTAGAGGTGTTATATCTAATTTTTTTTAAAGAATTTTAATTTGTGTTATAAAGTTCTCTTCCCTGAATAAACCCGCCAAAAGACTTCAGCTTTTTAAATGGAACTCTTTAGATAGATTTCAAAGAAAGTGCATCTGTGTGTACATTTTATGTGCATGTATATAGAATGTTTGCGTATGTAATTACATATTTGTGTTTTTATATGTCTGTGTATGTATTATGTGTAGGCCTATCTGATTACTTAGAGGATGAGGTAGAAATATTAAATATGTGATTGTTGAATTCTTTATGAAACCTGAGTTCTATCAAGTTGTCTTGACTTTTTTGGTAGAAAGTTGTCTTAATTATAGCTTCTTTGGTAGTTGGATAACACTCTCACGGTACTCTGTCCTTGGCTTCTTGTGTGCACATATGTAAATATTTAATGGTTCTTTTCTAGTACAGTACAGATGCTTAAAATATTAATTGTGGTCAGCTAATTGTATGGTTATTGGTATTCTTCTATTGAGAATAATAAGTCACAGCACCTTTCTTTATTTTAGAACACTGCCGCATGTTGCCCATGATAATGGGCAACCCATGATAATGGTGGACTAATTTCTAGTAAAGATCTTTTAAAAATGGGACATGACTTGGAAGCACGAAAGAGGTTTAGCTGTCTCTGGGGGTATTCTCAGATAAGCCATTTAGGTTCTATTTACATTCTTGGAACTTCAGGCATTTAGGTTAGGAGACCACCCTTCCTGATTTTTTATGGTAAAAGGTTTTCCTGTTCTGAAGCGCTGAGATCAGGATGGTTGAGAGGAGGGAGGTGCTGAGAAGCTGAGTTAAAAGGAGGCAACAGTGCAGGTAGCCGGGATGATGGCATAGGACAACCTGTGGGGTTGGTGTCAGGGGCGGAGGGGGAGATACCCCCACTGTTGGCACAACTTATGCCTCATAAGTGTTTGAAGTCAGGAAGTACAGGGATTGCTTAATACTCTCCCTGTAAAACAGCAGTTCTCAACTTTGCATGTTAGAATCACCTGTAGGAATTTAGAGAAAAAAATCTGCACATGACACCAATTAAGTCAGATTCTCCAGGGGTGGAACCTAGGCATCAGTATTTTTAAAAGCTTCCCAGGAGTTTCCCATGTGCACCCAAGGTGAGATTCCCTGCAAAAATCAAATAAGCTGCAAAAAGCATGGTATTGTATAGCTACTGGCTGTAGTTGGACCTCATCAATTATAATTATCCAGTTGTGAATTCCTGTTGGAAACTTAATGTTCATTCAGTAGCAAATGTTCATTGAGACTCAACCTTGTACCAAATTCTTATTAATTGCTAGGAATATAAAGATAAGATATGGCTGATAAAGGATTGAAATCTAGTGGAGGAGATAGAAATAATAAAAATGTAATATAGGGCATATTGAATATTTTGATAGAGGTGTTTTTAAGGTGTTATTGGAAATGCAGTAGTAGGAGCAGTTAACTCTGCCTGAGCTATGAAATATGAATGGGGTAGTAGGGAGATGAGAAGTGATCAAGTTTTCACAGAGGAAGTGATGAATTAAGAGTTTATCAGGTGGAAAAGGGAGGAAAGAGGAAGTTTTTGTAAGAAAGGTAGTTCCATGCAAAGACGTGACGAGATTGAAGGAGTATGTGTTCAGATATTCATAGCTAGAGAGGTAGATTAGGGTCAGGCGGTGAAGTGCCTTATAAACAACATTCAGGAATATGGATGTTATCTTGCATGCCAGGTTGTCACAGGGTCAAATGTGTACAGGGTCTAAGTAGAATCTGGTCAGGTGTGAAGCAGGTGATAGTGGAGGCTCTAATAATCCGGACAGCATGGACCTTGTTTAAAAGCATTTAAGTAAAAACTTTTTAAAAATTTAAATTCAAAGTAAAATAAAATGGAATACTATTATGGTGAAATGAATCTGTCAAATTCAAACTGCAAGGATCAGTTTGTAGTACCTTCAGTATAAGAGATGACTATAGGGGGCGCTTGGGTGGCTCAGTGGGTTAAGCCTCTGCCCTTGGCTCAGGTCATGATCTCAGGATCCTGGGATCGAGCCCTGCATCTGGCTCTCCACTCAGTGGGGGGCCTGCTTCCCTCCCTCCCGGCCCCCCCCCTCCGCCCCCCTCTCTGCCTACTGGTGATCTCGCTCTCTCTGTCAAATAAATAAATAAAATCTTTTTTTTTTTTTAAACAAAAGAGACAACTGTAGGATAAAAAACAAGGAAAGGCTGTAAGATTTTATAGAATTTCTAAAGAAGTACCATAGAAATATAGTTAAGAATCGAGGTTGCCTGGAGATGTGGAAATGAGAACATGATGAAAAGGTTAGTGTAGTAATCTAGGTAAAATTTCCAGCAAGCCATAAATACTTTCAAATAAGGTAGCTGACATTTGACTCATTTCCTCTACTGTTAAGCTACCAGCATTGATCATACCTTCTTCCCAACTCCATCTATTATATTACTTTACTGCTCCCCATCTTTATTGTCATTTGTTCTGTTCTGCTTCTCTCTGTGTTGAAAATGTTTTGTTTGTTTCTGCACTGGTTCAGATTCTTAGGTTAACATTCTAATATCTCATAGAAACTTTCTTCTGTTTCATCTGTAATTTAGCTCTCCCCAACATCTCACTGTGGGAAGACAACCAAAGCAAGCTAGTGGTTTTCGTTCACATTTGTTGTCTAAGTTAATGCCTGACACTTGGAACTAAGCTTAGTCTTGGGTGGAGAACCATCTTTTTTAAATTTATATGATCCTGGTTATTATAACCATGAGAAGCATTGTGCATTTGTTTGGATGGCTTCTTAGTCAAACAGTTTTATTATTAGAACCTTCCTCCTGTTTTTGGTCTAGCTTTTCTTTGGGTTCCTCCACCTAAAATGAACAAGCATTAACATTTAACAATATTTATATTGCTTTTTGCATCCTACTGCTTCCCTTATTTAACTGGGATCTATGCATTGTAAACTTATGGTCTTCATATGTGTAAAACCATTTCTTTTTCTTTTTTTCCCCCTATTCATTCTGCAAATATTTATTGACTATCTGGTTTTTGCCAGAAAGTATCTAAAAACCATTTCTTAAATGATGTTTTAGCCAGTGTAAAACTCTGAGGGTGACAGCTATTTTCCCTTAGCAACTTGAAGGTCATTAGCTTTATTGTCTTTTGGGCTCTGTTGCTGTTAATGAGAAGTTGCTATCAGTCTAGTGATTTTTTGTTTGGTAACCTGTCTTTTCTTTTACAGTTTTTATTCTTGCTGCTTTGTAGTTTGTATAGTATCTAGATATTAAATTTATTTTTTAATTATCCTCTTCATTAATATATACATTCTTTTTATCGTTTAAGTTCAATTAGCCAACATATAGTACATCATTAGTTTTTAATATATACTTTCTGTCTAAGGACTCGAAGTTCGGAGCATTCTTAGCCTTATTTCCTCAGTATTTTCTTGGCCATTCCCACTGTTCTGAATTTCTAACATTTCTGTTAGGTGTATGTACTTCTCAATTTGTCTCTTATGTCTCTTCTTTTGTTTTAAAACATTTTTATCACTTTATTTTTCTGTGCTACGTTCTAGGTCAGTTCCTCAGCACTTTTTCATTGGACAGCTCTTTTGACAGGTTAATAGGTGAATCACTGGGTAAGGAGTTTATGGCTGGTGGTCTTCTATGTGTGTGTTTGTGTGTATTGTGTGTGTGTGTGTATTTAAGTGAAATAAGAGGACAGGTTATCTGTTGACAGGGATTTTTGGGTAAAATAAGTGAGACATAGAAAGTGTTGAAGATCACCAAGAAGAGTATATCATTCATTTCTTGGTTAAAAAGCTTTTATCTAAGATCTTTTAAAATTTTATTTTATTGTTTATATTAATTAATTATTTAATTTTTCAAGGATTTTATTTATTTATTTGACAGAGAGAGATCACAAGTTGACAGAGAGGCAGGCTGAGAGATAATAGGAAGCAGGCTCCCTGCTGAGCAGAGAGCCCAATGCAGGGCTCTATCCCAGGACCATGAGATCATGACCTGAGCCGAAGGCAGAGGCTTTAACCCACTGAGCCACCCAGGCGCCCCTATTTTTATTTTTTAAAATATTTTATTTATTTATTAGAGAGAGCATAAGCAGGGGGAGCGGCAGGCAAGGGGAGAGGGAGAAGCAGGCTCCACACCAAGTAGAGAGCCTGATGTGGGACTTGATCCCAGGACCCTGGGATCATGACCTGAGCTGAAGGCAGACACTTAACCGACTGAGCCACACAGGTACCCTTATCTAAGATTTTTTAAAAATAGAAATTTAAGGAAAATAACTGATATCCATAATCTTGATGTTTTCCTTCAGCACTAAAGAGAACCTCATAGTCTCTTATTAGCTGAAAACAGACTTTTTTTGTTTTTCAGTTTATATTAGCAGAAGGTAAAGAAAAGAGGTCTGAGAGTTAAAAGACCTTTATTGCAGACTTGGTTCTGCCAAAGCTTTTGATTAGTTATTTTGCCAGTTTTTTAAATTTATAAAATAGAAATAAGAGTATATACCTTATATATTTTTAGTACCGTATTGTTTTTATGAAGATTGTTGAGATGATTGATTATAAAAATGTTTTGAAAACCACAAACATTTTTCGTAAGATATGAGATGCAAAAGTAGTGTAACCCATAGATTAAATTATTTTGGAAGTGCCATTTTTATGAATGTGTTATAGGTATGGCATTAATTTTTAGAGATGATATATGGGTGCTTTTCTTTTTAAAATAGTCACCAATTCTAAGTATTTTACTTGGTTTGTCCCAATGAATTAACTTGCTAAAGGATTTTTAGAAAAACATGTGGATAAAATATTAGTTATTTAAATTAGATCATATTTGTATTCAACATTTACTATATTTGAATAATTTACAGAGATTTATTATAAGAATAACTGCTCTAAGTAATCTAAAGTAGATGACATTTTTGACCTTTTAAAGGCACTAGAACTAAACTTTATTAATTTGAAATAAGATTACTTTAATTATGCTTTATCTTTTTCCCACTTGACAGGCAACCAGATAAACTGGTGGTAGTTTGGACAAGAAGAAGCCGAAGGAAGTCTTCTAAGGTCTGTCTCTTTTCTAAATTTAACTTTTAATGAAATTATGAAGCTTCTCTGGTCCCAGTGTAGAATATTTTAAAATATTACTTGATATTTTGGGTTATTTATAATTATCTAATCTTCTAAAAAGTGACCGATCAGGCATTGTGATCATGTAACTGCAGTTCTGAAAATGGGAGCCAGATACCTGAGTTTTGATATTGGATGTGGTAGCCTTGAATAACATCATTGTCATTTAACTTCTCTGTGCAATGGTAATCGTGAATTAATGATTAAATAGGTAACACAAAATTGTACCTGGGACTATTTATTCAGATTCCAAGATGATGAAATTAAGGCTAACTTAAGGAATGATGAGTTATCTGGGCTGGGGGAGAAAAGGAGTTGGATTTTTCAAAGGTTTTAATTTTTTGTACTTAAAGCTTTGTGGGGAGTAGAACAGAATTTTTAAATCTTCAGCAACAATTCTGCAGCTATTTAAAAAAATGTAGCTCTTAGATAAATATGAATATATTTTTATAAGCACACAATAACTCTAAGCATGTTTAATGGATATTAGTTTTTCCATAAATAGTCCTGTGTGAGGAAAAATTTTTTCCTTTTAAGTTTAATTAAATTTCAGAATTCTTAGTATTTCAAGGGCATCTTGTCAAATTTTATTTTTATTCAGCTAAAATTACACGTAGATCTTAATTATACAGTGTAATGAGTTTTGATCAATATATACTTGTGTAGTTAGTACTATTAAGATATAGACTATTTTCATCACTTTTTCCTTTGTGTTTTCTTCCAGTTAATTCCCAGCTCTCAGAGGCAATCACTATTCTGATTTTTCTATTACCATAGACTAGTTTTGCCTGTTTTTGAATATCATTCAAATGGAATCATACAGCAGTACTATTTTATGTGTGGTTTCTTTTGCTCTACGTAATGTTTTTGAGATTTATTCAGACTGTTGTGAATATTGGTAGTTTATTTTTTTTATTGGTAGTAGTATTCCAGCAGGTGAATATATGGCAATTTGATTATTTTTGCCCCTGTTGGATGATTTGATGCATTTTTAGTGAATATCCTGAATATTCACTACTGTAAATAAGCCTGGTATAAATATTATGATACCAGTATTTTTGGGAACAAGTATTTTTTTTTTTTTTTTAAGATTTTATTTATTTATTTGACAGAGAGAGAACACAAGCAGGCAGAGAGGCAGGCAGAGGCAGAGAGAGGAGCAGGCTCCCTGCGGAGCAAGGAGCCCCATGCGGGACTCGATCCCACAATGCTGGGATCATGACCTGAGCCAAAGGCAGCTGCTCAACCAACTGAGCCACCCAGGCGTCCCTGGGAACAAGTATTTTAATTTCTTTTGGGCAAATACATAGGAAAGGAATTTGTTGATACATTTTTAACTTTTAAATGTATTTCCAGCAGGCGCATAGGAAAGGTCCAGTGCGTATATCCTGAGTAACATCTTCTTCAAAGCGTACATTTATAGTTTGGGGGCATTAGATTTTGGACTTGTAACATCTTCTTATCCATTTACATGGATATGAGAAAGGGTTCTGAAAATAGACTTAGGGTCTTCTCTTTTTTGCTCGATATTTGGCACTTTTGCCTAGTGGGTCTTAGCCTTTTATGGAAAGGAACAATATAAGGTCATTTACTAAGTATGATAGATGAGACCCTATGTGTTTTTAGCTGTCATATGAAAGTGATTGCCTCCTTTTAATAATTAGATACTAATTATTTTTTTTAAGATTTTATTTATTTATTTGACAGAGAGGAAGAGAGGTCACAAGTAGGCAGAGAGGCAGGCAGAGAGAGAGGGGGAAGCAGGCTCCCCGCCGAGCAGAGAGCCCGATGCAGGCAGGGCCCGATCCCAGGACCCTGAGATCATGACCTAGGCCAAAGGCAGAGGCTTTAACCCACTAAGCCACCCAGGTGCCCCGATACTAATTATTTTCTTAAAAAATATGAAACACAGTAAAATACTTTAGAATATAGGTCAATTCAAAATACATACCCATATTTGAAGTTTTAAATACACCTTTATTTAATTGCATTTTTAAAGTTAGTCAGATAACTTTAGGTCCAGATTATTTTTCATATTATATCAAATATTGATTGAATCCAGATGGGGAGATTCAAACATATGAGGCTACAGGTTGATTTTTCTCAGAATGTAATATTTTCTAGAAGGAATTATTTCTTGGAGTACTGTCCAATTGTGATGCTCTTAATATTTCAAATCCCTTCTGTGTATTTCAGAATCATTGTGTTTTTTCTTTAAAAATCATAGATGTATTTCTTTTGAAAAATTTAGGAGAACCCACAATATGTTAAGCTCTTTATAGCAAGTACATAATATGTTAATGCATATGTGAAATGCCGTTTTATAAATTGTACAGAACACCCAAAAGAGGACTTAAAAATCCAGTTCCAGGAATTATGAAAGAAATGATTATGATATTATTCTGAAAGTTAAGCAAATAACTGTTTTAGTTTTAGGAAACTTGAAATCCATGACATTTTGGAATTCTTTAACAAAAATGTGAGTTCCTAGCTAATTTTTTTTTTTTTTTTGATTAGCTATTGGTTATACTAAATCCAAAGAATAGAATCATTTTTTTTTCTTCTGAAAGACTGTTCTGTTTTCTGATGGTTTTCTTTTAAAATACACATTACTTGCTACTGAGTCCCACTGAAGTCACTGAGGGGGAAGAAAGATCTCTGCAACCATTGGCCATTTACTTTTTACTGTGTTTTTGGAAAGAGTTTGAGTTGTACAGTGATCATATTTAGTTTTGTCATCCGTGTAGCTTATTTCTCTTTCCTGATTCTATCTATTTTTTTAATATTAATAGATTGAAACTTACAACTGAGATGCAGATAAATGTCAGATTAGAGGATAAATAAGGCATACTACCTTATTTAAACTTTAGTTCTCAGTTTGGGGCCCCTGGGTGGTTCAGTGGGTTAAAAAGCCTCTGCCTTCAGCCCAGGTCATGAGCTCAGGGTCCTGGGATCGAGCCCTTTGTCGGGCTCTCCACTCAGTGGGGAGCCTGCTTCTCCCTCTCTCTCTGCCTGCCTCACTGCCTACTTGTGATCTCTCTCTCTCTTTGCCAAATAAATAAAATCTTAAAAAAAAAGTTTAGTTTTCAGTTTAGTGCTCACTTTCTTTGGGCACATGTCTCTCTTTATAGCTGAATATATAATTAGAATTCATTGCTGATTCATTTTTTATTGAGAAAATAATTATTATGGATAATTAATACAACATGCAGCTTCCATGCCGCTTCTCCTCAAGTCATAGCATTTATAATAAAAATTTTGTCAGGCTGCAGTTGATTTGCATATGCTTCAATAAATATTTTTCACTAAAATATAGGAGTGTAGGAAGCAGGGCAATTCTGATAGTCCCCTATTATGACAGAGTAGTATATTGCCTTTAACATGGTTTTCCAACTAGAAATTTAAGTTCATAGGGGCACCTGGGTGGCTCAGTTGGTTAAGCGGCTGCCTTTGCTCAGGTCGGTCCTGGGATCAAACCCTGCATTGGGCTCCCTGCCCAGCAGAGAGCCTGCTTCTTCCTTTCTCTCTGCCTGCCACTCTGCCTACTTGTGATTTCTCTCTGTCTGTCAAATAAATAAGTAAATCTTTAAAAGAGAGAGAGAGAGAAAGAAAGAGATTTAAGCTCACAGAGAGATGGGAGAATTCCAAAGGGAAACGAACGAGAGCTTTAAAAGTCCTCCGAAGCATTTTGATAGTATTACTACCTTTACTTCCTTGCTCTATGGTGGTGCTGCAGCCTTTTACAATGTGCTATGATATTAGGAGGGGGAGGTGCAGTTGCAAAGCTTTGCCTTCATGGCAATAACTCTAAGGTAACTTTATATGTGACATCTTAAACAGGTGGGTATATGCAGTTTGTTTTTTAAAAGATTTTATTTATTTGACAGAGAGAGAGAGAGAGACAGTGAGTGAGAGAGGAAACACAAGCAGGTGGAGTGGTAGAGCAGGGAGCTGGATGTGGGGCTTGATCCCAGGACCCTGGGATCATGCATGACCTGAGCGCAAGGCAGATGCTTAACAACTGAGCCACCCAGAAGCCCTGGGTATATGCAGTTTCATAAACTGAAAATTATTTAACAACTGACAACTATAAATTTTTAATGAAATATTTTATTTTGTAGGAATCAAATAACAAGTGAATATTTACTCTGTGTTTTATACCATATTAGATATAAGTCTTTTAGGGAAGGTATGACATGAAATAATTAGAAAATAAGGCATTTTATAGGGTTAGGACCCTAAATTGACAAATGTTACCTTTTTCCTAGGTCTGCTTTGGCCTATCAAATGATCTGTTATCTGATTAAAAAGTGAGAAAAACTGTATGAGGGTAACTGGATAATGTGGCCTAATCCTCTGTACCATTATCTGTACTAGGATGCTGACAAATAAAGAAAACCTGCCTTTCCTAACTATACAAAGAAGCTAAATGGCTGTACTTGTGTTTCTGTGCCTAATTATTTTCTAAAGAGCCCTTTCTGTTACTCTCAATGAAAACCCATCATGGTTCTTGCAGTGCTGATGTTTGCCAGTATGATGTGCTTTTTCTAATAGATCAAGGTCTTAAGAACCCAAATTAATGTCCCTATGGATTCGTAGAATTAGGTATTTATTACCCATATTGGATTGGGTATTTTTACCCAATTCATTGCTCACTATTTATGAGCAATGAAAAGCTCTTTTCATTCTTTTCTAGCTTCAGATTCTTGAATTTTGTTTGAGGTGGAAATTGTAGTAAGCTCTTTGAAAATGGGAAATTTTTTCCCCCCATGTTTGCTGCTGTGTACATTCCTGGTTTCTTCTCCAGTAAAATTTACCTGGTCCTATTTTCTGCCTACTATATAATAACTAGCTAATATTATAAAGCTGGTAGTGCCAGCTAGTCAGCTCAGCTGGACTAACTGATTTTGTTACAGTGTCCTAACTTAGCCAGGTTGTAAAGTCTCTAAAAGAAATAACAGAAAGCCAGAGCTCTGAGTTGCACGTTTCTTGCTGGGGAGAGAGATGCTGGGTAGAATGGTAATAAAATGACAGCATGCTAGCAACTTGGGAATGAGCACCCTTACATCTTTTTTTTAATTAAAAAAAAAAGATTTTAGTTTGTTAAGCAGATTTTTGTTGAGGAATCTAATTTTTGAGATCCAAGACTAAGGATTGAAAGAGTTCATTTAGAAGACCAGCATTAGAGTACCTGAGGAAATTATCTGATATTACCATCTAGTAACTCTAACCAGTTTTTAGGTAGTCTCTGCATTCCCTGCTTTTCATCTCTGTATCATCCAATAAATGTTAAGACCTTAGAGATAGAAAACTGTTTTCTTGACTACTATGTGAATCAGGGATAGAGCTGGATATGATGTTGATTAGGTAAAGAAGTCTGAACTCCGAAATCATGGAGATTTCTCCTACTGATTACTGGTATGGGTGCAGGCAAGCTGCTTTAATTGCTTTAGTTTCCTTATCTGGATTAGATCTCCTGAGGTTATGTTCAAGGCTCAAGTTCTTTGATGGTCATTTTTTCATTAAGAATTTTACAAAAAGGGGGCACCTGGGTGGCTGAGTTGGTTGAGGGTCACGCTCATGGTTTGGCTCAGGTCATGATCTCATGCATCATGAGATCAAACTCTAAGGTGGGTTCTGAGCTCAGTGGGGAGTTTGAAGATTCTCTCCCTCTGCCCCATCCCCCACTTGCTCATGCTCGCTCTTTCTCAAATAAATACATCTTTTTTTTTTTAAAGAATTTTATAAATACTTTATCTTTTCTGCTGTGGCTAATAAGGAAAGTTCAGTTATTTTACTCTTCTTATGTTTTATTCTATGGGGAGGCTATGGAAATTATAATGATGGTGAGTTTGAAGAGACCAGAAGAATAGCATGATCTACCATCACAGTACATGAGATGACACAGAATTGTCACAAATCTTCACAGACATTTATGATACAGAATTGTCGTAAATCTTCAAGATTAAGTATGTAGAATATGTAGAGCGGGGTTTTGATTAAGGATTATCTAAAGTAAGAAATTTACTTTTCAAAATAGAGATTGTTTACTTTGTGGAGTCTTTGTTCTAGGATTGTCAGTAGGCGTACTTCCATAAATAGGCAGAAGAATAGAGGAATCTCTAGAGATATTTTTTAATCAACAGCATTGAACTATCTTTGAGTATGATATGCTAAGTCTGTTGTGGTGAATCTCTACTTCCCTTTCCTTACGTGAAGTTTTGTGATTGGAGGACAATGGAGAGAGAGTAGAGGGCGAATTATTGACAATTTATGGGTTGGAGTAGGGGGAATGCTGCTAAACCTCTGTCTTATGCTAGTATTTTAACTAACAAGATATGATAGGATTTGAATGGACATAAATTTCCATGATCTTTATCCTTTCTCAGTTCCATTTCTTGCGTTCAAATCCAACTTCTGCCACTTACTTGCTGTGTGATCTTGGGCCAGTTCTTGCCTCAGTTTTCTCATCTGTGAAATTTGTTCCCTGGCACACATCCGCACTCATATAACTTATTTCTTGTTATCATGGGAGAATTGTCTGTGTTTCTGGCAAAGGCCAGTGGGTCTCCTTTCTATCATTAAGGACATTATTCTAGTAATTCTTTCTCTTTTGCATCATTAAACTTTCCCCCTTAACTGGATAATTCCCTTTAGCATTAAAATATTATTCTCTTATTTAAAAAATTCTCTGATGCTTTTTTACCACTAGCACCAGACTATTTTTCTCTTTCTCTTCCAGCAAAACACCTCAGAGGAATTGATTGTACTCAATATCTTTAATTTCTTTTTTCCTATTCTTTCTTGAACCCATTCCAATCCAATCAGGCATTTGCTCTCATTATTCCACTGAAACAGTTTTTGTGAAGTCAGTAATGGCTTCTGCTTTGTTATATCCACTGGTTATTTCTCAGGCCTTGTCCTATCTAACTTGTCATCAAGATTTGGCACAGGTGATTGTTCCCTTCTCCACGAAACATTTTCTTCACTAGACTTTCAGGATACCACATACCTCTGGTTTTCCTTCTGCTGTACAAACCCTCTTTTGCGGAGTCCTCATTTCTTGGACCCGTTAATGTTTTGCTCCAAGATTCATTTCTTGAACATCTATATTCTCTAGCTGTACTTCTTCCCTTGGGATCACGTTCACTCTTAAGCTTTAAGTATTACCTGTGTGCTAATGATTCCCAGATTTGTTACTCTAGGCACATATATCCAACTGCCTATTTGAACATCTACACCTGAATATGTAATAAGCATATATTTTTTGATTTTTGATTTTTTATTTCTTCAATTAACTTCCTTATCCAGCTTTGGCTAGAAATGCAACCACAAAGAAAGAACTACAGTGGTGACCCCAAAATTTGGGGGTTCCTTAGGGAACCATGATTTATAAGAAGAAAGAATCTTAAAAATTACAAGTGCTAGAAATATTAACTCTATAAAAACTGCTTTCTTCTTTACTTGCCCCAAATAAACATTACAGTTTAATATGAAATGAACTTAAATGCAAAGTATACTTTTTTCCTTTCAAAAAGAATTAATTTACCTTCAAGTTCCTAGATCACAAAATGATTTTTAAAAATATTTCTCCTAATAAAATTTTTACTCAATCACCTGTAGTAGCTTTTGAAAATATGAGATACCTTATCTTTGCATATTCTCTCTCTCTCTCTCTCTCTCTTTTTTTTTTTTTTTGCATACTCTTTTACGTGGTGGTTAGGAGGGGGAGGGGTAAAGTTTTGGTTACAGATAGTAATCTATAGCTGTCATGTGATAGAATTGTCACAGCCCAAGTTTAATGCAAATAAGAAAAGTCTTATTTGACTAATCATTTTTGTTCCAAGGAGACTGCATATCTGATGGATAGTTTAATAGGGTCGATAAATTTTTGTAAATTATTAACATCGCATTTCCTGTACTTCATATTGAAGCCATTATTTCTATTCTGGTAGGCTCATAGCTGGCAACCTGGAATAAAAAATCCATACCGTGGTGTTGTAGTGTGGCCTGTTCCTGAAAATATTGAAATCACTGTGACACTTTTTAAGGTAAGTTCCATTTTTATAAGTCATAGAACTTACTATTATTTAGTCATAGTTCTAAATAACAGAGTATTTCAGTATTCATTGTTCTTTGTATTTCAGTCTAACCTGGTTCCTTGAGGTACATTATTTTTATGGATATAGCAATTTATAACCGTGCAAGGACATCAGGGTATTTCATAGTCTATGAAGTCAGAATAATTTGGGAGCGCTTTTGAATTTGTTACAATTGAGATCAGTTAGAATACTTCTTTTACAACTTACTACATTTGATCCCCAGGAAATTTTTAAGTGCTTCTTTGTGGAAAGCTGAGGTTTGTGGAATTCTTAGTCCTGAGCCTCATTTTGTTAGTCCTGTTTGATTAATTACAAGATATATTTTAAAATTTGTATTCAAGGCATCCTGGGTAGCTCAGTTGGTTAAGTGGCCGGCTCCTGATTTTGGCTCAGGTGTCGATCTCAGGGTTGTGGGATCAAGTCCTGCATCATGCTCTGTGCTCAGCAGGGAGTCTGCTTGAGATTCTTTCTCTCCCTTTGCTCCTCCCCCTCCCACACTCTCTCTCTCAAATAAATAAATAAATCTTTAAAATTAGAATTTGAAGAGTATTTTATTGATGTTAATGTAAGAAGTTCTAAGTTGATATTTGATAAATATCTTATTGATACTATTATTTTATAAATGCTAAGACATAAAAGCAAAATTCGGGTTGTAAATTCAAAGGGCAGATCCAAAAACATAGCTGTGTGTATACCTACACACGGGTACATATGTGATTTTTTATATATACATATGTGTTATGTATATATATACGTGATTTTTTTCTTGAATGTCTTCCATATTTCCTGAAACATTATAAAGTAGTCCCCCCCAAGTCCTCATTAAGCACTAGAATCTTTACTTTCCCAACTAACCCCCTATCTGCTCCAAAAGAGTGGTGGGGGAAAGTCTCATTATTAGCCTTTTCGAAAGTAGTGAAATTAGAAAACAATTGCTTTATATCTTCCTTGAAGTATTCCAGTTGTATTGAAGTTACTTTTGCAGGACAGAAGGGATGACACAGTAGCTGCTCTTCCTTTTTTTCCCCCCAAAGATTCAGGGCCATCCTATAGCCCTTCAGTCAGCTATCCTAAAAGCCTGTTATTAAACCCCCCTTATCCATATATCTCCTACTGGAATGATACAGTAAGCTTGATAGAGAGCAGCAAGACCTTTAATTCTCACAGCAACCCTAAGGTTGTGTAATTATTCCTGTTGTACTGTAAAGGAAACTGAGACTAAGGAAGAAGGTCTCTTGCTAAATCACAGTGATTTAGCCCTCTTCTTTCTTCTATACTGTACAGCCTATTCTGTAATAAAAACTACTATGAATACAGATTATAACAGCAGGATCTCTGATATACTTGAAGAAGACTTTTAAGTAATCCCTTGAGTATTTTGATTTGGTTTGCTGTTTACATTGGGAAAGATGAAATGAAGGACATAGTTTTACAACTTAAAAAAATGACAGAGAGTAAGGGGCTAGAATAGAGCTGATAAATAGTTGACAGCCATGTGTTTGGGAAAAGGATATGTACTAACTGAGTAATTCTGAGTTGAAAGTGGCTGTTGAAATGTAGTACTTGGAGGATTAAGAGATAAGTGTTGTTTTCAAGTACTGATGAGAATGTTGAGCATATCCTTATCATGGAACTTTTATGACTTCGAGTGTTAGTCTGTAGAAAGAAAACACCAAATACACTTTTCTTCCCAGTTTGTTGTAGTAAATACTCCTGTTCCGTTGTGCTATTAAGGCAACTTTGTGATGATTTTAAATACTAAAAAAATATTTTCCGTGGCCATTTTTATCTTCCCAACTCTCCCACTCCCCAGAATTGTAATAGAAAGGCAGAAAGGTAAAACAGCTTTTCATTCTTACAGTGTAACTTTTGGATCTTGTTTTTGACAGCATTTAAAATATTCAAGTGGAAAACTTTTTCATGTTTTCGTTTTTCTTTTACTTATATTAAAGTCCTACAATTCATTTAATCTTGAGATTTGCAAGTAGGAAAGGATTGCTCTAAATCCTTTTGTCCTAAGTGTAGTATTCATGGAGGTGTGCTCAAAGACAAAATGCCTTTTTTTTTTTTTAAAGATTTTATGTATTTATTTGAGAGAGAGAAATCACAAGCAGGCAGAGAGGGGGGAAGCAGGCTCCCAGCCGAGCAGAGAGCCTAATGTGGGGCTCGATCCCAGGACCCTGAGATCATGACCTGAGCCGAAGGCAGAGGCCCCAACCCACTGAGCCACCCAGGCGCCCCAAGACAAAATGCTTTTATGAAAAGTTAGCCACATGTTTCATTTTCCTATGACTTAGCCAGAAATTAATTTTTCTAGCCTCCATGCCTGTTTTTGAAATTTGAATTAGATTGAAAATAGCTGGGGCACCTGGGTGGCTCAGTTGGTTAAGCAACTGCCTTCGGCTCGGGTCATGGTCTCAGAGTCCTGGGATCAAGCCCCGCATCGGGCTCTCTGCTCAGCAGGGAGCCTGCTTCCCCCTCTCTCTCCTCCTGCCTCTCTGCCTGCTTGTGATCTCTCTCTCTCTGTATCAAATAAGTAAATAAAATCTTTAAAAAAAAAAAAAAAGAAAATAGCTATTTCTAGTTAAAAAAAAATCCTGTTAGGTTTTTAAAAAGAAAAATGTTTCTTTAAGCCATTTTCAATTTTTCTCTTTACTGCAGCAGTGAGAAAGGAGACTCCAGAGGGTAGAAAGTAGGATACAGAGAAGACTTAATTGATTCAAGCTAGAAGCAATTTTCATTACAAATGTTTTTGTCTGGTCAACAATATAAATAGTTAATTGTGTAGCTATGCCATTTAAAAATGGCCTGAAAATGAACATTGCAATTGCTCTTTTACATCTTTTAATTGACTTTACCCTATCAGATGTGTCCCTTGGTCCCGCTGAGATTATTCTTGTAAGAGTAATACATCATCTGTGTTTTATAAAAAAATGTTTCGCCTACTTTGAGAATTAATGTATATCATATGCAAGACACTGTTCAATATTTGACAAATTATAGGATATAGTCATTAATTCATTCCTCAAATATTCTTGAGAGCCTACTGTGTGCCTGATACTTTACTAGGTCCTAGAAAAGTATCTAGGTTCTAGGGGGACAGAGTAGTAAAACTGTACCAACAGCATAGCTAAAAGTCAGACAGACCTGGAATCCTAACATAGTTTTACTACTTATTAGTTGTTCACTGTGGGATGGTGCATCTTTTAGTTCTCAGGTTTCTGTTCTTCTAAATGAGAATTAAAACACTACCTATTTCGTAAGTTGCTGTGATGATGAAAGCAGCACAATTACTGGGGGAGAGTGCTCAGTAAATATTTATTGTATTATTATTAATTAGATTAGCTCTTCTGGAGCTGTGCTGCATTCCTCAACAAAATGGGGGAAGAAGGGCAGGCAGGAAGGGTGATAAGATGTCACTTCCCTCTCAGCATTGTTGTATACTATATCACTTGGTCTCTATAGTAGTACTATTTGTGCCCTAAATCACTTGTGGAAAAGTTCCTTCAACCTTTATTTACAGTAGTCCTTCTCCATAAACCTCGTTCATAGGCAGGATCAAGTTGAGGAAACAAGTATGAGGTAGAAATCTCTTCCTGTCTTTCTCTTCTGGCCTTTCCTACCTCCCCCTGCCTATCACCACCAAAGAAACTCCTTTTTAGCAGATTTGTATCCTATTTGTATGAATTTACTCATAGAACTAATTGCCTCTCTACAGCTCAGAATCAGCCAGCCACCAAGTTTTAAAATGAAAAATAAGTAACAAATAAAGAAGTAACTAAGGAGTTTGGAATTTATCCCATAGGTTGTAGGTGTCATTAAAGAAATCTGAGTTGGTACTAACATGGTCAGAATTGTGGTTTGGGTGAATAATATGTGTAAGATTGATTGGAGGGTAGAGAGACTGAGAGAATGTTATAGTCACTTTTATCTTGAAATAGCTTAGGACCAAAACTCAGCTGTGACAGTAGAAGCAAAAGATTATTAATACACTAAAATGGAATGGATCATAAATAAGATGCTTCCCTATGAGAAGCATGTGGGACCTGAGTCCCACTAGAGGAATAGCAGAGTCCATTTTCCATCTATGTGCACTTGCTCATTTTTAGAGTAGAATGTTGAACCCAAAGCCTGCTTTATTTAAATATTCTCTTATTTTCAGTACCTCCATCCCTCTGCCTTTTCTACTATGTGGAATTGAATTTGAATAAGTAAATACACATGTTATGCGACCCCATAACTTTCCTTTTTATGTCTTATACTCTGTTACCTTTTGTCTTTATTTATTGGAATATCTATGGAAATATATATAATCCCACCTAGCCTAGATGCTTTCTCTCTCATCAGGCTTTTCTTTTTCTTTTCTTTAAGATTTTATTTATTTATTTGACAGAGAGAGAGATCACAAGTAGGCAGAGAGGCAGGCAGAGAGAGAGAGGGGGAAGCAGTCTCCCTACTGAGCAGGGAGCCCAATGCAGGGCCCTCTCCAAGGACTCTGAGATCATGACCTGAGCCGAAGGCAGAGGCTTTAACCCACTGAGCCACCCTGGCGCCCCCTCATCAGGCTTTTCTATTCATTCCTGTAAGTGATGTGTTGTTTTCTAATCTGTGGTGAAGCCATGTATTTCTCTCATCATATTTATTTAGATTAGTTGTGTTTGTCTTCACAGGCAAGAACAGCTATGTTTGAATCCATATAGAACATCTCCAGTTTCTTATATTATAAGTACCAGATACATATTTGTAAAATAAATACTTGCAAAAATGTGCCTTTTTTCTTCTTTTTTTAATTTGCATTGGTTGGAGGATCCATTACCTTATCTCCCGTTTCTGAGATGAAGCATCTTCAGGGTTAATGGGAGGGGAGGAAGGATGAAACAACCATGCCAGTTTGCCATTTTGTGTAGATTATGGAGTCCCCTGGGGTGCTTTGAAATATCAGGTGTTTATATAACCTCTCCAGAAGAAAACCTTTTCTCAAGTGGTACTGTTAGTTTAAAAGTATAAAACAAGATGAGGGCTTTATATGAGCATTTTATATCTTAATAAAGTGCTTCTTAAGTTCACTCACTAACTTACCTGTTTCTCTGATCAGGTTTCTTTTTGTCTTGTCATTGGTGCTATGATGGAAGATAGTTACATGCATCAACATAAGTAAAATAGAGAATTTTTCAATATAAAATAAGGATTTATATGTAGAGAAATTGTGGAAGTTTCATAAGAGTAGGTTATTCTGCTTCTCCCTTTTAAAAGTTGGTAAAAGCTAAATGCAAGGCTGTTTGTATGTTCTTGGTTAGATTAAAGGGTTTAAGGAAATATATTTCAACTTTATATTTTGCTTTTTTTACAGGATCCTCATGCAGAGGAATTTGAAGATAAAGAGTGGACATTTGTCATAGAAAATGTAAGCTAATGGCAAATTTCATCACCTTTCACATTGTTGACTATATACATTGTTAAAGTACACTAGCATTTTGGTGGTAGGAGAAATGTTGCCTTATGAAAATTAAATTGTGGTTTGTAGCTTTTAGAATTTTTTTAAATGAAATGATAGCCAATAGCAGAATTATTTTTCAGAAGTACTTTTGTTAAAACTATAAAAGTAAAAATACTGAATTATATGTATACTTTGTAGTTGGTTTGGGGCTTGAGGGAAAGACTGTGTCTTACCCATCTTTTTATCTGTTTAGCGTCTAGCATGGTATTTCTCACATAGCAAATGCTTATTTAAATATTTGTTGAACAAAATCATGAATGACCTTTGAGATCTTTAAAAATAAAGTACATGCTTTAATTCTTTGGGTTGAAGGATTCTAGATGGGTGCTTTAATATTCATCTTCAGTTGGGTCACCTGGGTGGCTCAGTTGCTTAGGCGTCTGCCTTTGGCTCAGGTCATGATCCCAGGATCCTCGGATCAAGTCCCGTATGGGGCTTTCTGCTCAGCAGGGAACCTGCTTCTCCCTCCACCTCTGTCCTTTCCCCAACTTGTGCTTACTCGCTCTTGCTTTCTCTATTCAAATAAATAAAATCTAAAATCTTAAATAATCATCTTCAATTAATTTAAATATCATGGAATCCCAAATGATTAACAGGCATATAATAGGTGTTCAGTAGATATTTTCAGATACCTTCAAATGGGATTAGGGAAGATAGGCAATGAAAATATAGTGAATTAAGAATGTGGAGTCAGATAGACCTAATTTCAAGCTCTAGCTCTGCTCTTATAAACTGTGTGATTGTGGTAAGTCTCTTAGCTTTTCAGCCACAAATTTATAGGGTTGTTTTGTGGCTTAATAGGTTCAGTGAATATTAGCTTTACTCTTGTCATCATCAACATACTTTGCTTGTAGCAGATTCTTCCTTCCAGAGTCAGTATATAGCCTGACTTTGTTGTATATCTCAGTGATGGAAGGAATACTATACTTTTTTTTTTTTTTACCAGTGGCTGGGCTGTTTTTGGCCTGGGAGCTGGGAAGCTTGGGAAGATCAGGTCCAAACATGGTAGGGGGTAGTTCTGATGACTGGATAGCAAGCCAGTGTAACTGTGTTAAATGTTCACACATGTTAACAGTTCTGGCCTTTCTTAGGATAGATGTGAACATTATGCTTGGAATAGTCATTTAAGTTTTAAAAACAAACAAACTTAGACTTTTTGAAATTGATTACAGCTTAAAAACCTAGCTTTCATTCTCATAAGAGCTTCTCCCCAATGGATGGTCTTTCAGTTTTTAATAACTCATGACTCAGTGATACATCTGAAGTCTCATTTGCTAACTGATGTGTTAAAAAGTTAGCCAATTAAATTTGGGTTGTAGTTGATGATAAAAGCTGTATTTGTTTGGAAAGATGTTCTTATTACACAGTGAAGATAGAGACATACCAGTTCCTAGTTTCTGAAGAATGGTATTATAAACGAATACACTGAAAGGTGCATATACGCCTCTTTTTATAGCAGGCATAAACAGAAGGTATTAAATGAATACTGGGATGGGTGAGAAAGTTTAAAAATAACCTTGGGACTCTATATAAACCTTTTCCTAGGTTACAGCTCCCCTCAGTGGTAAGTGGTGAAATTGACTCTTGTCTGGAGAAACAGTTCCTTTCCTATAGCAATAACGT
Organism: Nasua narica; assembly: GCA_028533885.1. Classification (NCBI taxonomy): domain Eukaryota; kingdom Metazoa; phylum Chordata; class Mammalia; order Carnivora; family Procyonidae; genus Nasua; species Nasua narica. The sequence continues at coordinate 67,543,418 of CM052811.1, forward strand.
GTTACAATGTTGTATTGTGCCCTTACTTACATTTTAAAAGTGTAATGGGCTTCCCCATTATAATTTCAAAGGACTAAAATCTGGGCTTTGTTTGAGTGTGTTGATAAATTGCTCTGACATTGAAAAGGCATGTTCTCTGAATGGAATATTAATGGACCTTTCTTTTCTTTGCACTTTGTATTATAACCCCACAGCCAATAAAAAAAAGTTTAGTTTTTGTCTAATATATACCAAGAAAACGGAATTATCCAAAACAGATTTCTTTAACAGATTTATTGGGCATTTATTGTATACTGGATACTGTGTAGAATGCTTTATATACGTTATCTCATTTACTCATTACAATAACACTGGCAGATATTAATAACCTTATTCTTATGAATAAAGAAAGTGAGATTTAGAGAGGCTAAGTAACTTGCTCAAGTTATATTGCTGCGAAATTAGGATTTTATCTAGTCTTGTCATTCTCCATGGCTGGTGTCCTTAACTCCTATGCAATAACTACCTCCCTTAGTGATAAAGGTGGAAAGAAATAATTTGAAATTGTAGAGTCATACAGAAGTGTTAGTCAGGCTTCCCTAGAGATAGACCTATAGTGAGGTACACATGTATTATATTAGTAATAAAGGTAGTCTTTAATTACTGTACATATTCAGTCTAAAAGTTATTGACTGCTTCTAGACATTACAAAATGGAATTCCAGAATTTATTAGTCCCCAGAATTCTGAATATCTTTTCTCAAACAACTTTCTTGCTGCTTTGTATAAATTAAGGTAATGCTGTCTTTATTTTACTGGTTGTTTTGTTTCTGGTCACAGAAAAGATTTCCCAGTTGTTTCTGAGTTTTCTTCTTTGGATCAGAAAGCTACTTATAACATAGGTTCAAATTTTAGAAGTGATTTTACTACTGTTAGCTTTTTGACCTTTGACCTTGGACAAGTTATTTAATCCTTTATAGCCTCAGTATACTTAGGTATAAAATGATGGTATTAATGTCTACTCTGTAAGTTATTGCAAATTAGAAATAATGTATAGGAAGCATCTAGTTCAGTAAGGGGTAGCTATTTTTATAATGTTTTTTTCTAGAGGACATGGAAGAATGTAAAGGAAGCTCTAGATTTCCAAATTTACTATTGTAGGATTTTAGTTTTTTCACTCCTATATACTACTTATGCCTCTCAGCAGTTCTAGAGTTTACTATTATCTCAAGAAATGACAATGCAACTTATAAATATCTCATTTGGGTTAAACTTGAACATATTTTTATCTTTTGAAAGTTTTCAGCTTTTGATTTAGGACATCTTCCCCTTATAAATTGAGGCTAAGATTAAGGACCGGTTTGTTTTCTGACATTAAACAAGAGCTGGTAATTTATTAATATCTACCCCTGGGCCAGAAGTCTATGTTTGTGTTTATCTTTTCACAATATGAATATATGAATATACTTCAAAAACAAATTTGAGTTTTAAATTATCCTTTATTTTGGATTGTTTTCAATCCATATCCATACTATTAGCGCAGACCATCAAGAACAGACATCACAGAGCAACGTGTTTCTTTTTTTTATCTACCATAATATAATAATGTTTGTTCACCCAGGCAGTTGACACTGTGGGTTTTATTTTAATGTGAAGCCATGATAATTATATTTAGAAAAGAATTTTATTTTCTTTCTTGGTGTTATATTATCCAACGAAAATCAGAATCAGTATGTTTGTAAATTATACCCACAAGTCTTAGTTTTGAAAATTAAAAAATTTTATTCTTTAGATTCTTTTGGTTTTTGAATTAGTCCAAAAATATGTATTAATGAAAAGCACCAACCCAGGTTGAATTATTCATTCAGTCAATCATTTTGCAAACATTTAATGTGAATTTTCTTTTAAAAGATTTTATTTATTTATTTGACAGAGTGAGAGATCACAAGTAGGCAGAGAGGCAGGCAGAGAGAGAGGGGGAAGCAGGCTTCCCGCTGAACAGAGAGCCCAATGTGGTGCTTGATCCCAGGATCTTGAGATCATGACCTGAGCTGAAGGCAGAGGCTTAACCCACTGAGCCACCCAGGCGCCCCTAATGTGAATTTTCTACATGCCCAGAATTTTGTTAATATTGAAGCTACAAAATCACTTAAGACATGAAGAATTGCATTGATTCTTAGATGAATATTTTCTCCCCACATTTTAACTTATCTGAAATTGGGTCATCTTAAATCTTTGGTGTCCTACAATTATAATTGGTAGTGTTTTTTTCTTTCTTACTGCTATATAAAATGATAGTGCATCATTTAAAAACCCATGGAGACTTGTATTTGATGGTGTGAAATATCCTGTCCTCCTGAAATTTATAAACTATTAAGCGTGTTGTACAATTAAAGAAATGTAAGGGGTAAAGATTCCTTTAGGAGATTATAAAGGAGGGCAGCATCAGGGAAGGGTTCCTGGAGGAAGTGGCTACAGAGCTTAGTTTAAAAAAAAAATGGAAGGGTGCCTGGGTGGCTCAGTTGGTTGGGTGTCCGACTCTTGATTGTGGCTCAGGTTATGATCTTGGGATTGTGGAATCGAGCCCTGTGACAGGCTCCATGCCCAGCATGGAGCCTGCTTAAGATTCTCTCTCCCTTTCCCTCTGCCCCCTCCCCCCTTAAAAAAAAAGAATTAAGAAAAAAAAACTCCAGGATTTATTTAAAATAGCACTCCAGGCAGAGAAAAGCAGGATCAGGTAAGGGCAAGAGAGACAAGGGTGAGTTTAGGGTAGTATCTGTTCTCGATCAGATAATTGAGAGGAAGAGCAAAAAAACCCCAAAAAACTAAACCAACTGAAACAAAACATGAACTACCCACCAAAGAGCAATAGACCTCTATTTTTTTAAACCACTAACACAGGAAATTTAATATTAGGCATGTGATTTACTTGAGGTGCTGTGTCCTCCTTAGAGGAGATGAAGAGGGTATCTTAATGTATTTTCTTGGGGCCACCTATCCAGTCCTCCCACTATTTCTGCCTGTGACCAATGAAATGGGCAGATTGGCCACCACAGTGCCTTTTTTATTGCCATTTTTTTGATATTACATCCAGAAGCCATTTAAATGGGTTGGAATATTAATTATGTTAATTCCAAGGTAGTACTATAAATCCTCCTCTGTTTTGTTTCTTTTATTGGATTATATTGAACAAGATTGGTTGCGCAACCAAACTCACCTGACAAGAATACCATTATACCAAGAATAGAAATGATATAATAGCTCAAACAATACAAGGTAAACAGTATAAAATCACGAAGTTTCTGACCTTATTAATTTTACGTTTGAATACTCTTCTGAAATCAAGTCAGTCTCTTGATCTCACAAAGTTGTAATCTGAAAAATTACCTCTGCTTTTTCTTTCAGAGGAAAAAATACATATAATTGCTGCTTCATTCCTCTAAATATTTTTATTCTGTGTCATCTCAGCCAAGGGATCTTACTCCAATGGCTGGGTAAAGACTGGCTATTTTTATAGGAACTGTAGCTTGCAGTTTCTTCCATTTTAACTGGTATAGCTTCTTTAGTAACTCCAAACTGGGATTATCTTTTCAGCTCCAAGGAACTCATGAATACTAAAGTTCCAAAGGGTGAATAATGCATAGAAGAATACTACAACCCACATGCCACAAAATAAGAATCCTCTCCTCCCCCATGTAATCTGTACAAAATTTATAATTTAAATATCAATCAGAGATGGCCTAGCTCTTTTTAGGGTAGGACGTTTGCCATAGTATAGTCCTACTTAGAGCCTACCTATTAATATTCCACCCCACAGAAATGTGGCCCAATTAATTTTCTTGAATCTGATTAGTCCCTGTTGACCTTCATTCCGTGTGGAAGTGACACTGAGAGAGTGGGGAGGAGGTTCAAACTTCCACTAGGAACAACTCCACTTTTTGTTCCTCTGTTGACCCAGTAACTAGAGAGTGGTTTAGTCAGTAAGGCCTATCTATGTGTACTTGCTAGTATTGTATACTGTATTATATATAATATATACCCAACTTTTAAAAATCTCAACTTAAATTTTTAAAATTATTTCAAATGTACACAAAAGTAGCAGGAATAATATGATGAATTTCTATGTACCTACCTCTCAGCTTTAGGAATCGTATTTTGCCAAACTTACTTCATCAGTCTTTCCACTTTTCTTCATTAGATAATTTAAAGAAAATCTCAGATATTATATCATTTGATGTAAATAATGAAGGCCGCTTTTGAATATCATTGGTTTAGAAACTTGCTAAAAGATACTGGTGTGTCAGAAAAGGTGATCTACCTACAAATGAAAAATTAATATTTTGGGGGGGGATAAGCTTCCTTTTAGGTGATTTTTCTTATCTGGTAGGCCTGTGGTTCAAAATTATTTTGTCCTTGAAAAGTGGCATTTTTGTACTTGTTTCCACATGGAAAATATTTAACTTAATATTAGAAGCAACAGAGCTTCCCCTCTGGACTCCTCGAATTAAACTCCTGCATTTGGAATAGGAAACTCATAGTTGAGGCTGGCTTTACCTGGTCTTCTAATTATCCTGTCAACTTGCTGTTGTATATGATTATGTGAATCGTGCCTGGCTGACTGTGTAAATTAGATGAGGTATTCCAGGTATGCTAGTAGTTAAATGAGGTTTTGTCAGTTAGCTCACTCTCAGTTTGGTCAAATTTCAGAGAAAGTCCGTATATATACATTTTTTTCCTGCTTAGTTTTTTTCTTTCTTTTTTTTTTTTTTTAGTTTTTTTTTAAGTTTTTTTAAAGTTTTTTTCTTTTAATGTTAAATGTTTAATGTGTTATTCTAGTTCAGAAATCTTTCAGATTATGCTTCTGGAAGAAAATCCATATCCTTTATTCTCAAATGACCCTTTGGCTTTAAAGAAAATAGTGGAGAAATGTTTGTTTCACTTAAAAGAGAAGTATGCCCAAGAATGAATCTATGTACCTAGAACCTGTCAGAATTCTCAAAATTATAAGATTCGTGTGTAACTCCATTGGCTTAAATACTTAGTTTTCTATTTTCATCTTGCTTAATGTCTATATTTTTTGTCAGTTATCTGACAATTTTATTAGAGCATATTAAGTAGAAGAAAGTAAGTTTTTCATCTTCAGATTCTACATCCTAAAATTCTTGACATAGAAAGGGAGCACAGATGGATTAAAATCTAAAGTCAACCATATTATATTTATCTATGTATAATGCAAGAAGCCCTAAGTTAAAATTGTAAATAAACTACTGCATGTTAAATAATTTATCTCATTTCATAGTTTACTTTGTGAAATGTCTTAGCTAACAAACTTAAGGAAGGGTTTTATTTTACAGCAACGAAGCACTGTTTTTATACTGTTACAATGTATATGCTATTGGGTAGTCTTTTTGGTTGGATTTTCTGATATTTATTTATCATGTGGAAATTCATCTTTACTGATGTTGATCATACCTTACAGATTAAGCAAGTAGAGCAATAAAATAAAATTTTATTGAAGACTTAATACTTACATTTGCTTATTTATTTAGCAACTTGATTAAATGGATACTGTATGGCAGATATTTGATAGTTATTGAGAGTATAATAGTGAAAAAGATGCAGACCCTGACTCTAGGTATCCTACAGTCTAGGCGGAGATGAACAGGTAACCACTAAGATAGGAATACGTACAGGGCATTACATGTGCACGTGGAGAGTGTACCTAACCCCAGTCTTGGTGGGCTAGAGGAAGCCTTCTAATGAAAGTGATTTGTAAGTTGAAACCTAAAAGATAAAGTTTTTATAATTCTTGATCTGTAACCTAAAAATCTAGAGTCTCTACTATCTAAAGACATTAAAAAATGTGTATTTTAAAAAAATTTGGTTCAGATTCATTTGGTGATAAAACCTGTCCTGACTTGAAGTGAAGCTATTTGTAGTATTTATTCCATTCACTGTGATTGGTTATTCATTTTGCTGCAGAAATATGTATGTATTTGACTGTGAATGCTGCCTCAGACCTCCTTGGGATTTATGCTGTAATTTAGGCATTGTAATACAGACATAGGCACTGTATTGCCTAAAATCAATATAAGAGATTACCGATAAAAGATTAAGTACTTCTGATAGCTGCAGGGAATTTAGAGAGTGCTTCAGGTGGTTGGATTAGCTTGAACAGAGGCAAGAGATATTGTGGCTCCTTTGTGAAACAGCATATAGTTCACTAGATTACTTTCTAGAATATTTAATTTTTAAAAATACTGTTTAGGAGCTTCTGGCTAGCTCAGTCAGAGTAGCATGAGAGTCTTGATCTTGGGGTAGTGAATTCAAGCCCTGCATTAGGTGTAGAGTTTACTTAAAAAAATATTGGTTGATTTTTCTAGGGTTATGGTAACTTACAACCATTTAGTTGAGATTTATAATAATGGAAGGAGTTAAAGAATTGACTGTATAGTTGCTGTGAATCTACGGATTTACATGGTTCACATGGTGGGTAATGGTGGTAAAGGAAAGAAGTGTTGGGGCGCCTGGGTGGCTCAGTGGGTTAAAGCCTCTGCCTTCAGCTCTGGTCATGATCCCAGCGTCCTGGGATCGAGCCCTGCATCGGGCTCTCTGCTCGGCCGGAAGCCTGCTTCCCCTCTCTCTCTGCCTGCCTCTCTGCCTACTTGTGATCTCTCTCTCTCTCTCTTTGTCAAAAAAAAAAAAAAAAAAAAAAAAAAGACCTGTTGATGATTCACTGCTCTAAAATCATCCATGTCATTTTTTAAACAATGCAGGTATCTGGGCCCCAACTTGGACCTACTGAATTGGAACTCTAATGCAAAAGGGAGATAGCTTTGAGCATTTTGGGGTCACCCAATTATTACTATCTTAGGTGTGTGTATAAAACAGAACTTTAAACACTGTGAAATGTATTTCATTATGAAAATAATTTTATGCCCTCATACTTACTAATCACCTAAAAAGATGGTACCTCATGGAGTTTATTACAATTTACTTTTCTTTCTGAAATTACTTGGTCATGTAAATGTAATATATTAACTTTAAGATCTTGCTTCACCTGAGGGGTGCCTGAGTGGCTCAGTCAGTTTAGCATCTGCTTTCGGATCAGGTCATGATCCCAGGGTCCTGGAATGGAGCCCAGAGTGGGGCTCCCTGCTCAGTGGAGAGTATGCTTCTCCCTCTCCCTCGACCCCTACCCTGCTCATGCAAGCATGCACTCTCTCTCTCAAATAAATAAAGAAAATCTTTAAAAAAAAAAAAAAAGATCTTCCTTCGCCTGCCTCTTAAAATAAAATTAAACTATTTCAGCTGATCAATTAATAACTTCATTAGTAATATTTGGTAAGTTTTGTTAAAGAATACAGACTATTTTCTGACAGACTATTTTCTGGAGCATCTGGGTGGCTCAGTTGGTTAAGTGTCTGCCTTCAGCTTAGGTCATGATCCCAGGGTCCTGGGATGGAGGCTCCCCTACCCCGTTGTGTCTCATGGGGCTCTCTGCTTGGTGGGGAGTCTGCTTCACCCTCTCCCTCTGCCCCTTCACATGCTTGCATAGTGTCTCATAAATAAATAAAATCTTCAAACTATTTTCAAATAAATACTTATTTTAATCCTTGAGAAATCTCTCTAAAGTGGACATTATTATAATTTCTTTGAGTCCATGAAGTTAAGTGACTAGCTCAAGAGCACACAGAAAACAGCTTAGTTTGGTTTCAAACTTAAGTGTTTAGACTCTGAAGCCCCATGCATTTTACCCTGAGTTTGTTCACTCGTATACTCAACAAACATTTATTGTCTTAGGCACAGGGTATAGAGCCTGGCTGCACTAATTAATTACTATAGGGGATACATAGGAACATCTCTACTCAGATACTAAAACCTGGTTTGAGAAATAAACACACGAAACAAGAATAGATGAAATGTATTATACTAAATGTGTAATGATGGCTGAAAAGTACAACAGAAGTTAGAGGTAGATGAGTTAATATGGACTGAAATTATCAAGAATGTTTTAAGAGTTACTTGTCAAACGTGGTTGCATTTATCCTTAGAGGTAGTGGCAGTTTCTTTCAGTATTGTAAATTCTCTTCCCTAATATGTACTTCAAGGTATTTTTATAATGAAATCTCCAAAGAATCATTTCATAAAAAGGCAAAAGTCATATGAATTTTAAAGATGAACTATGAGTTCAAAGAAATGTCCTGTTTTGATTGAGCTGCTTCTAATCCTGGAATCCCTAGTCCCAGGTCCTCAGGGAATACATCTTACTTCTTTACTCTTAAGGGTAATTGAAAGGAAAAGTGGCGAAGCATTGGATGGTGGGAAAAAGAAGGCTTTGGGTGCAATTAGGCCTGCACTTGAATCATATTTCTAGCTGTAAATTTGGACTTTATACATATTTATCCTTTTAGAACCTGTTATCTTGTCTATAAGACAGATATTTTAGAAAATGATAGCTTGGACTAGAGATATTAAAAGCATAAAAAGCATGTAGCACAGTGCTTGAAAAAATAGGATTTATTTTTTCCCAAATATGTTTATTTTTTCAGTGTTACAAGATTGATTGTTCATGCACCACACCCAGTGCCCCATGCAATACGTGCCCTTCTCAATACCCACCACCAGGCTCACCCAACCCCCCACCCCCTCCAAACCCCTCAGTTTGTTGCTCTGAGTCCACAGTCTCTCATGGTTCATCGCTCCCTCCGATTTCCCCCATTCACCCTTCCCTTCCCTTCTCACAATGCCCTCCAAGATTTTCCTTATGCTCCATACGTGAGACCATAAGGCAATTGACTCTCTCCGCTTGACTTATTTCACTCCGCATAATCTCTTCTAGTCCCGTCCATGTTGATACAAAAGTTGGATATTCATCCTTTCTGGTGGAGGCATAATATTCCATTGTATAGATGTACCACATCTTCCTTATCCACTCATCTGTTGAAGGGCATTTTGGTTCTTTCCACAGTTTGGCGATTGTGGCCGTTGCTGCTATGAACATTGGGGTACATGTGGCCCTTCTTTGTACTGCATCTGTTTCTTTGGGGTAAATACTGAGTAGTGCAATTACAGGGTCATAGGGTAGCTCTATTTTTAATTTCTTGAGGAATCTCACACTGTTTTCCAAAGTGGCTGCACCACTTGCATTCCCACCAACAATGGAGGAGGGCTCCCCTTTCTCCACATCCTCTCCAGCATTTGTTGTTTACTGTCTTGTTGATTTTGGCCATTCTAACTGGTGTAAGGTGGTATCTCAGTGTGGTTTTGATTTGAATCTCCCTGATGGCTAAAGATGATGAACAGAAAAAATAGTAAGGGTTTAATACATGCTAATAATAAGTGGCAGAGATACTTCAAAGGAGAGGAAAATAATAAACTTGGAAGGGAAACTTGAAGGAATAGGGAAATTACTAATAAATAAATTAGTTAAGTGATCAAGTTAACTAAGGATCAGGTCATAGAAACTCTCAAATACCAAATTTGAATTGAATGTGCTTGACCAAAGACCATTTATAAGCCCAGTGTTTCAGAAAGGATATGTATTGAAGTATGGAGTCACTTACTCAACCAGTTTGGACTAGTGAAATCATCCTTCCCTCATTAGGCAGGCAGTAGCCTGCACTGGTAAGAGGTACCATAGCCAGCTTGCTATCACAAGCAAGCAAGGGCTCTTAACCTTAAATTTTTGGATCCCTAGAGGTTCTTGCATGGATGGACTTCAGAGGATTGAGATCTTTTTAATATCTTTTATATCTTTAATAGGTAAAAGTTTGTAGATGAAGGTCCCCCTTTCTTTTAAAATCAGATTTTCTTTCTTTTTTTTTTTTTAAGATTTTATTTATTTATTTGGCAGAGAGAGAGAGATCACAAGTAGGCAGAGAGGCAGGCTGAGAGAGAGAGAGAGAAGCAGGCTCCCTGCTGAGCAGAGAGCCCTATGCAGGGCTCCATCCCAGGACCCTGAGATCATGACCTAAGCCAAAGGCAGAGGCTTTAACCCACTGAGCCACCCAGGTGTCCCTAAAATCAGATTTTCAATGAAATCCTTACCCAAAACATTTTAAGGAACACTGGGTGGTTTGTTTTTTTTTTTCAATTTTTGAAAAAAAAAAAGGTTACTGATATGATACAAGCAGGAAAACCCCTTCTCCCGTGGATAATCCATTTTGTAACTTTGTAACTTCAGGAAGTAGTCACTTTTTCTCTTATTTTCTTTAATCTTTTATGCTTTCTGCAGACAGCAAATTGAAGGCACTAGCATATACCCAACTAACAATTTTGAGTAATACTTAAAAGTTTATATTTGTTAGAGGTTTAAGTTAATGTATGTATATACATTTCATCAAATGACCTTAAAAACTAAAGGAAGCAGAGCAGTAGCATATTTGCATTGTAATAGGCATTTCTATTTAAATTTGATAATAGAACAGAAAGCATCTTAGTAGATTAGATAATTACTGTTTCTCCCAAGAACTGTATGTCCTTGGAGAGGATCAGAATATGACTAAAAGGAGAGTTCTGGGAGTTAAAGAAGATACTAAAGCCTTGTGTATTTTAGTTTCTATTAGCTAAAAAATAGTCTAAACTTTAACTTTATGCTGAACGAATTTGATGGCATATAATTTGTGTAGTTATTACTAAGTCATAATAGTAAACTATAGTCTGTCTTCTAAATTGCTAGAGCTGTATGGTTCCTTCTTCCTGCTTCATCCTTCAGATGTCTTGCCTGTAGATGAATGAGAAAGACAGCCACAGTTACTTTCAGTTCTGTTTTTTGCCAGTTCGAAGGAGGAAGCTGATAAACAAGACAGCTATCAAAACAAACCTCTAATATTACCTTAGAGATATTTGAAACCAGCAGTGTATTTTAGCAATTTTTTACGTTTATTTATAGAAATTTAGCAGTTAAAAGACACTAGTGCATAGGTGTTATGAATCTGCATGAGGCCTTTTCTCCACCTGATGACAAACATCAGAAGAGGCTTGGTAATTGCTTTACAGTAGGGTTCTAATAATAGACACTCTAGACTTTTAATAGAAGAGCATTTAAGATTTTTTCAGTTTGTCACTTTCACTGGTCTCTCTCTGTATTCTCTCAGGAATATGTAAATAAAACTTCCTTAGTCTTATATTGGAATGAATTTTTGGCATTCTAGTTTTCTGCCACACTAACCAACTTGAAAGACCGGTTAATACTGGTTAACACGTTGGAGACTTCCTACATAATTCTTTGCTCAAAGACAACTATGAAGTGAATTATGAAAACAAACAAAAACTCTCAAAAATTTAAGTTATATTGGGGTGCCTGACTGACTTAGTTTGGGAGAGCATGGGACTCTTGATCTCGGAGTTGTGGATTCGAGCCTCACCTTGAGAGTAGAGATTACTTTAAAAAAATAAAATCTTGGGCGCCTGGGTGGCTCAGTTGGTTGAGCAACTGCCTTCGGCTCAGGTCATGATCCTTGAGTTCCGGAATCGAGTCCCACATCGGGCTCCCAGCTCCACGGAGAGTCTGCTTCTTCCTCTAACCTTCTCTCCTCTCATGCTGTCTCTCACTTTCTCTGTCTCTCAAATAAATAAATAAAATCTTAAAAATAATTAAATAAATAAATAAAATCTTAAAATTTAATTATTTGTTTGTATAGAATTGGAACATTGCCTTGTGTAATTAGATATAGTTGCATTTGTACTGATAGAAAAGCAAATGGATTGCTGACATTATAAGAGGTGTGTAACTGATTAGAAAAACAAAATTTACATGTTCACTTCAGATCCATGTGAGCTTGAGAATACAAAACTGTCTTGGTACTTTAATACCTTTAGGCTCTCCAGAAAATAAGTAAGATTTTTCAGAATTCTGTGGATGATGTATTATCCTATCATTTTTTTCTATTTTAATACAAGACTTATCTTTAAATTTTTATTTTTTGGTTCTTTTTTATGACATACTTCTTTATTTTTCTATCTATATCATTAGACCAATGAGGCATTTTTGCCTAGTATGTCTCTGTGCTCTAACATAAATTAGGTATAATAGTTGATTTTTATCCGCATCGTGACTACTAGACACTGATGAAGTATAGCATCTTGTAATAATCTTTTAAAATTTTTTACTTTTAAAATTTTTATTTCTTTTTTTGTTTTTTAAGATTTATTTATTTGCTGAAGAGAGAGTGAGAGAGCACGAGCAGCCGGAGCAGCAGAGGGAGAGGGAGAAGCAGGCTCTCCACTGAGCAGGGAGCCTGATGCAGGGCTTTATCCCAGGATCCTGGGATCATGACCTGGGCCAAAGGCAGATAATTAACCAACTGAGCCACCCAGGTGTCCCTTGTAATAATAGTCTTATGCTTAATGACATGATAAAACAGTGTTCTGATAAACATGGTACTTTAGCTTAAACTAATTCAATGCTTAAAGAATACTCTTTGCCTTAAGACAGATTTGTTTTTAAATAAAAATTATTTTGTAGTAACTCTGAACAATATGCAGGTAGTTTGTAACTGCCCTTCCTGTGTTGCTTTTGAAATTTGGTTGACCAATAGCTGATACTTTCATTACTAGGAAATAGGTAAAGAGAAGATATTTCTCAAGTTGTATAATAATAGCAGAATCAAGGGTAGAAACTCCTTGCCTCCCTAAACTTAGGGAGCTTATGTACATTACCATGTTATTGAGGTCATCAGGACCATAGACAACAATAATGTGGACATCTGTATTTTATTATCTCTTCAAGTTGCTTCTTATGTACTTTAAATAAAAGAGCTAGCTATATACAGTGTATCCTCAGACCATTTGTAGCTATAGCCATAGCAATGGGAGGAGCAATTTCTTATTATTTCCCTGAATAACTTCTTTCCAGAAATTATTTACCTTTAAGATTCTGGCAGTCTGAATTGTCTTGTGGCATTTGTTAATTATTTCAACCATATCATTAGAATAAACTAGACCAAAGAACATTTGAGAATATTCTGAAAGGAAAAGTATATATTGAATATGTTAAATTTGTTTGTTGAATGGCTTAATAGGAAAATTCTTTTTTTTCTCTGTCTATATATAACAATTCTTTCTCTCTCTATGTTAATTGTATACGTAACTATATATAACAAAGGAAGCACAGAGCTGTTCTTTGGAGGGAGAGAAGGAGGTGAGGTAGGAAAGGGAAAAAGAGAGTACTCTCTTGCAACTTTCTTTAGCCAGAATTTTTTCATAGCACTTTGTTTTTGTTTTCCCTTTTGTGTCCTTTTTTTGTCCTTAATTAATGGCTTTGATTTTATGATACTTGAATCATTGCATTCTTTTGAAAATAGAGTCAATCTGGAAATTAATCTGAGTAAAATAAATTGGAAGAATTTCTCCTTTCTCATAAAACTGAAGGAAGAGTTTAGAAAAGTTGTCAAATGACATGAACTGAATTAGGTCACCAGGAATCATAGGATTTATTTATATTATGTTTGTACATATTAAAATCTTTAGCCATAGCAACCATTAATATATACCTTCCTACGTCTTTTAGTCTAGATTTTTCTGAAATTGCTTTTCTACTGGCTTTTCTTTTTTTCCAAACCATACATGGTGTGTGATTACTATAGTTAATAACCCTGTATTATATTTTTGAAAGTTGCTAAGAGGGGCGTCTGGGTGGCTCAGTCGGTTAAGTGGCTGTCTTTGGCTCAGGTCATGATCCCATGGTCCTAGAATCAAGCCCCATTTTGGACTCACAGCAGGGAGGGAGTTTTAGCAGGGAGCCTGCTTCTCCCTGTCCCTCTGTCTACTGCTCTACCTACTCGTGCTCTCTCTGTCAAATAAATAAATAAAACCTTAAAAAAAAAAAGTTGCTATAAGAGTAGATCTTAAAAGTTGTAATCACAAGAAAACAATTGTAACTGTATGGTGATGACTATTAACTAAACTTATTGTAATAGTCATTTCATAATATATACGTATATCAAATCATGAGGTTGTACACAAACTAATACAATGTTATATGTCAATTATATCTCATTAAAAATTAATAAAGAAGAGTAAGGTTAACTTCTGTAAAAGAGACCATTATTGTTCTATTTAATTGGGTCACAGAATGACTGTTTTTTAGACTAAATTATACTGAGTGTTGCAAAATTTTATATGCATTTACTTCCTAGACTTCAAAGATATAAATAAAAAAAGTTTTTGTCCTCAAGCTGTTCTCAGTTTGGTCAGGAAGGCAGATCTGTGGCCAAATGATGAGACTACAGTGATGGTGCTAGAAAACAAGCTTGTGGAAGGTCCATTTAGGGTGTCAAGGAGCTATTGCATGTATCAAGGACATGGGCAGACTTTAAAGAGGAGTTGATATGAGCTATGACTTGAAAGAGTTTAAAAAGTTTACCTGCCAGATAGAGTTGTATGAGAAGGATGAGGTCTGAGGTAAGGACAGAAGAACAGCCTTGCTAAAGGCACAGTGATAAAATTGCTATAGCTTCATTTGCCAAGTGGGGAGAACAGAAGGGGTTGAAACTAGTGAGATGAGCAAAGGACAGATAGTGCCTGGCCTTGTATGCTATATGAAAATATTTGAACTTTATAATAGGTCTATCTATGAGTCCCAGACTTGGCTGCCCATCAGAATCATCCATGTGTGTAGTAAAACATACAGATTTACCTAGATCCTGCTTGATATTCATGAATCTAGTAAGCTATCAAGAGCCATGGAAAAGTTTTAAGCAGAGAGGTAAAATGATCAGACTTGTATTTTGAAAGATCAGTTTCTCAACAACAGGAACACCCACAAAAACAGTAAAATATAGGGGCGCCTGGATGGCTCAGTCAGTTATGTGTCCAGCTGTTGATTTCAACTCAGGTCTTGATCTCAGGGTTGTGAGTACAAGCTCTATACTGGGCTCAATACCCAGCGTGGAATAAAATATATATATTTTAGTAAAATATATATATAATGTATAAATATATCTATTAATATATTAATTATATATTTATATAATAAATATATAATTATATTAATATTTATAATATAATTCATAATATAATGTATTTATTTATAATATAATTTATTTATTTATAATATAATTAATAATAAATATATTAATTATATAAATATATAATTAAATAGAAAAACAAATTAATGTCTTATAGACCCTGGGAAAAAGAATTTTCAGCAAAGTACAAAAATTTAAAGTGTTTCTTTCTTTACTGTGGAATAGCTCAGAATGTCACTTCTGGGTTTTTTTTTTATTGGTATCACTTCTGTTTTAAATAACAGAATTGATAACTGAGCAAAGAAATGTAATTCGGGTTACTAAGTTCTTTTTTTTTTTTTTTAAAGATTTTTATTTATTTATTAGAGAGCGAGAGACTGAGAATGAGAGGGGAGAAGGTCAGAGGGAGAAGCAGACTTCCCGCAGAGCCGGGAGTCCGATATGGGGCTCGATCCCGGGACTCCGGGATCATGACCTGAGCCGAAGGCAGTTGCTCAACCAACTGAGCCACCCAGGCGCCCTGGGTTACTAAATTCTTGCTTAAACAGTGAATTTAAAAAAAAGGAGGGTGCCTGGGTGACATAGTCAAACATCTGATTCTTGGTGTTAGCTTGGGTTGTGATCCAAGGGTCATGACAATGAGCCCTGTGTCAGGCTCTGCACTCAGTGCAGAGTCTGCTTGAGATTCTCTCTCTGTGTCTCCCTGCCCTCCTCTGCCCCCACTCTCTCTCTCAAATAAATAAGTAAATCTTAAAAAAAAAAAAAAAGCATCAGTTTCTATCTTTCAAACTCTCACTGTGCTGGTCACTAAGAAATACTTTTTACATTAAGATCCATTACACATGTATAAGCACCTATATATAAATAAAACAAAAGATTCATGAAACACATCTTACTCTTATTAGTATTGCAGCATGTGCTATAGTTTTTTCTTGTTCCATCCTGATGTTTTAAAATACTGGATGCAAGCCACCAAGTTGAATTTACAACTCATTAAATTGATTTCATGATCCACTAATAGGTCATAGTCTATAGTTTGAAAAAATATTGCTATATAGAGAACGAATTGAGATGTGTAAAACTGAAAAACTGAAAATCAGATATGTAATGAATTCAGTTATCCAGGTAGTAGATGATGTGGCTTGAAGTAGGGTAATGACATTAGTGGGTACAGAGAAGAGGGGAGAGAGATTCAAGAGGTATTTAGAAGGTGGTAAAATCCATTCTTAGTGACTGATTGGTTCTGAGGGTTGAGGGAGGTCAGGCAGTCTAGGATGATTTCCAGATTTCTGGTTTGAATATTCGGATGCTTGTGTTGTTCTTGAGCAATATAGAGAGCACAGAGGAAGAATTGGTGAGGACAGGTTGTGGGAGAAAAAGACATGACCAAAAAGCAATTGGATATGTCAGTGATTTTTTTTTTTTTGGAAGTCATATTTCTTTAAGTAAATTTTTTTTTCTGTTTTCCTTTTTTCTTACTGAAGTACAGAGCTTAAGGCTCTATCTTTTCTTTTAAATTTCTGATACAATCTACTTTTTCTTATACATTGGTTTTTAGTATTTTCATGTGGGTTGGGCTAAATACTTGAAAACTTTCCCTCTATGCTATAAGGTACTATAACACCAATTCAGTCTTTTCCAGGAACATCTCTGATTTCCTTTCCCAAAGTAAAACATAAGAATTAATAAGCTTTTTTCTTTCCAAACCACATCATCCTTTCCTTTCTGTGAGAGGTAGTATCTCATTTTTCTGACCCTTATGGTTATTGTTACCATTATGTACTCAGTGGCTTCATGGGTATTAATTGTACTTATTGCATTCCCATATGTAATCAACTAAGTGTTGTTACAAGCAATGCCAACAGTGCAGGTTAATGTCAGCTGAGTATCCTGCTGAGTATCCTCTGGAACTTAACTATCATTTTCTACCACTCATGATTCAGTTTAATAGCTTAGATTGTAGTCACCATTCAGGTTACTCAGTTTCTGTGGGGCAGGAATTTGGGAAGGGCTCAGCTGGGCAGTTCTAGCTTGGCGTCTGTCTTATGCACTAGTCTTTAGGACTTTGGGGACTAGAGCACAGATCAGAGGCTCTTTCACTTCACGTAATTTCAAGGCCTTCCATAGTTCACCTCTCTGAGTGGGTTAGTTTGGTTTTCTTTTAGGGCGTTTGGACTGCTTTTGTGGCAGCTGAGCACTTTAGGGGTTACTATTCCAGCTCCTCAAGTGCAAGTTGCATCACCTTTTCTAATCAGCCTTGCTAGGTGCATAGTGTTACTTCCTCATACTCTTACCAATAAACCAGTCACAGAGCTACCTAGGTTTTGGGGGAAGGGAATGAGACTCCACCACTTGATGGGGGAGTGGCAAGGCTCTAGAAAAGTATGTGAGATGAGAAACATTTTTGTAGACAATCTGTAACAGCTGTGTAGAAAATAATGCTTGCCATTATTACAGGTCTTTGGTCTTGCCTGGAGTTTGCTTCCTTATTGGTACTGCTCCTTAAACCTTCTAAAGCAAGTTAGCTTTTATGATTTAATTTTCTATATCTTGTTTAATCTTTGACCTTGTATAATTTGCTTTCCATGCAGCAGAAGTAAGTATAGAGTTATGAAGATGCTTTAAACCTGTTTGTGAGATTTCCCTGGTGCAGGATGGTTCAAAGCAGTAGCAATTTAGCCAGCTCTGCAAAGTGGGTCATTTGAATTATATGTTATCTTGTGTGTGTTTTCTTTTTTTTTTTTTTTAAAGATTTATTTTATTTAATTGAGACAGAGATAGAGAATGAAAGGGGAGAGGTCAGAAGGAGAAGCAGGCTCCTCTCAGAGCAGGGAGCACGATGTGGGACTCGATCCCAGGACTCCAGGATTATGACCTGAGCCGAAGGCAGTCGCTCAACCAACTGAGCCACCCAGGCGCCCTTGTGTGTGTTTTCTAAGAACAGTTCTAGATTTCTTTTTTCAAAAGTCTTAAATGACTCTTGTAGCATGTTGAATAGACTGTTGACAGTTAGTTCTAAGTGTCTGAAAATACATTCTCACACCACCTGCCAGGTTCCTTTTTAGACCCAAAGCATGGCTGCGTGAAATAGATAAATAATACTGGCTTTATTTTATAGCCTTGCAATTTTTTATTAGTAATGGGAAACAAATTTAACAAGACAGTGTTTTAATTATGTATACCATTATTGCTAATTTTCAGAGATAGGCTATTAATCTAATCATGAATTTTGATTGATAGATTTGTTTAGCTCCTGGTGGTGCTACCATGCTGGAGTTGTGCCTAATAATTATCAGTTGATAATATGCTGACATAAATATTAATCCTAACTGTGGCCCTAAAGTTGTACTTTATACATGTTATGCCCAAAAGCGATCCCTGAAGGATAGAAAATAAAGAACATAAATTAATATGGATAGTTCCCCATTCCTTACCCCCATTTTTTCATAGAAGAGTGGCACAATTTGTCTATATTGAAGAAAGTCTATCTGGAATAGTCATTTAGTGTAATGCTGTTTAGAGTATTATAACCACTTGATGGCACCCTTTGATTTGGTACAAACCTCATTAGCCATACTATACTGCAGTATAGTATTTGTAATGGAATAACACATAAGAACTAAAAACTGCAAGGTATCTGGTGAATGTAGAGATGAAATGAGTGCAACAGCAAGGCTAAGCTTTCCTGACCCTTCATGAGAGAATAGATGAAAAAAGGAAGAATAAGCTATTGTGCCAGAGGGAGATGATGAAATTCAAGATCCACACACATAATCTCTGGCTCAGCCTCTGAAATGTTAATCCCTGGGTAGAATTATTTGAGCTATAGATTGCAGTTTATCTTCAAAATGGCATTGTGTCAAACAATACTTTTTATATGTGTGATGTTTAGAGCTATCCAATTTTAATATAAAATGGTTCACAGAGCACTGACTAATATTTAAGTAGTGACTCTTTAAGAGTGTGATTTTGGGGATGGAGTATAAGGTGGTTTCTTTACCTCAAAATACTACTTATATTTTAGATTTTGGAGAACCTTTCTGCTTTTCTTTTTGGAACAGCTTTAGTGTCACAAAAAAGGATTTTTGAAGACTGCCTCTTATTAAATCAAGTAGTTTAGAATTATTTTCTTTCTCATGCTAAAAATATTTTGTAATTATAGAATAATTATGTCATATTTTTCTGAGATTGCTTAAAAATACTCTGCCTGATGAAATTGTATATTTTTTAGAGTTTATATGGACTTCTCTATTACAATAATATATCAAATATTTAGATTTCTGCTTATTTAGAGTACCCAACTTCTGCCCTCTAGGGAATCTGTGGTTAGTATTTATTTGTGATATTTCTTTCTTAAAAATCAAGTTCTCCCAATTAAAAAAAACAAATTTGAATAGTGTAGATAAGGAGGGGTTTCTCATATGTCTATTAATCTACCATTCAGAGTAACGATCGTTATGGGCTTTTCCTTTGTAAAAAAAAAATCTGATTTTTGTTTCTGAAAATATCAGAACACTTAACAGAACTCTTTTTCTAGAATCTAGAACCTTGAAATTTCAGTTTAACTGTATACTTTTCCTTTCAATTTTGTCATATTTAGTTTTAAAAGGCTTTCTTTGCTTTCTTTTTATTAAGAAAAGCAATTATTTTCTATTTTAGTACTAAGAAATAATTTTACTTAGCTTTGTATTCAGATTCTTTGTACCTGTTTCTGAAGATCCACCAACAGGGTGATCTCTAACAAAAATCTATATTTAATCTATACCCAACAGATCATATGATTTCAGTACCTGGATGCAAATGTTACAGGCATGCTGTGATCCTGTATTAAAACTGAAGCACAGGTCTGCAGAACACTGCACATTGGTGCATGGATAATTCTGTCTTGCCATATTTTCACTCTGATGAGGAAAAATACTTGATTTAGTGGTGAGGGAGAATGTGGGAGGGGTTACTGTGAAAAGAGTTTATTCTGTGGAAATAGTTTGACTTTGACAGCCATCTTCTTTAAGTGATCGTGAAGTATTAATGGATCCAGAGTCACCTGTGAAGACCAGAAGTTTTGTGTGAGTTACTCTGCCTTTCCTTGTAGATCCAGTCAAGAGCAGATAGCATAGAGTAGTCTTTAGGCTACTGTCATTAATAAAAGTGTTCTTTAAGACTGAGTAGTTGTTCATCACAAATTGTTTTTAGAGGCAGAGGATTCAGAATGTGCATTGGAAAGACATGGATGTATATAGTAGACAAAGAGCTTGGGGATCTTAACCTAATGATACTCATACTTAAGTATTACAAAGCTGCTTCATCTGTTTACGTAATTACATCTGCTGTTTTAATTTAAATGCCACCCCTGAAAGTTGACAGTTAAAGTATCTGAGTGGTTTGTTTTTAAGATCTTATTTATTTATTTATTTATTTGAGAGAGAGAGAGAGAGAAAGAGAGAGAGAGAGAGAGAGAGAGAGAGACTACAAGCAGGGGCAGAGGAAGGGAGAGAAACAGTAAGGAGCCCAATGCGAGGCTTGATCCCAGGACCCTGGGATCGTGACCTGAGCCACCCAGGTGCCCCCTAGCTGAGTGTTTTAAAATGTGACACTTTCTCAACTATGTAACCTCCTCCTATCTCTTATGAAGGATTACTCCATGATTTCTGTTTCTCAGGACCTAATGTTTTGAAGGACATGCAGTGCTTCAAACTTGAACAACTTTTGATCTTCATAGGTGTGAGATCTCACTCTTAACTCTTCATGTTCACTCATAGAAGACAGCTGCCAAAGTCAAGACTGCAGTAACCTTTTAAAGTAAGCCTACTGGTTCCACGTGGAGTGCCAATGCATACATCTTCCAACCCACTGCACTGGCAGTCGCATACCCAGTTGCTGAATACAGTGTTCCAGCCGGGTGCCTTTTAGCATACACAAAATTGGTCAATGTCCAACTTTATCCAGCCACCCACACTAAATCTGTAAACCTTGTGATGCTGTCATAGATGCCTGCGGGGTAGCACTCCTGCAAATTTTTAAAAACTTGAGATTGTTAAAGCTACAAGGACCCTCCCCCCCTTTTTTCTAACTACCTAAAGTTTGTTTTCTTAGTACCTTCTTTATTTTACTATAGGATGTCAGCAAAGTTTGGTGGAAGAGGATATTTCATATTTCTTGGTCTTCCCACATTCTCCTAGTTTTATAGATCTTATTAAATAGGTTTCAGTAGCCAGTCTTTGAAGCAGGGCCCAGATGAACATTTATATTTCAGCTGTAGGAACAGCATGCATTATTGATAATTGACCTTTACCCTGACCTAGTATAGTCTTGTGACATTGAATGAAATAAATGAGGAAATTTCTCCTTGGCTTGATTTTGTATTGGCGGAAAAAAGCAAACAGAGTGGTTTGTCAGGTTGCTAAAAATGTCAAAATATAGTCCTGGGACAATTTCTAGCACAAAGGTTTTAATTTTTGTTTAGTTTTTTTAAGTGATGTATGGGTGGTTGGATGTTCTTTGGGAAAACATACCTTTGAAGGAAAATTGAATTGCAGTAATACCTGTATTAAATTAACAAGAGGATATTATAATATAATAATTATAAATATATGCAAACAATTTAAAGTTGTAATTATTAATCAGATGCTTGTCAGTGATATGTTTAACGTTCTACCTTTAGAAAATTTCAAAATTTTACAGAAAATAGTGCTAATTCATATAAGTATTATGTAGCTGGTAATGTGTTATTAAAAGAAATAAGCCTTTGTCCCTATACATACTTTTCTTATGTTGTAGCTTCAGTGATCATTCATTTTAAGTACTTTTAGTTTCCATATGTAAGCTATGCAGAGTATAACAACTCCATTTCAAAAGTAAGATGTAAAATATTTCAGTATAATTCTCTTGTTGTCCATAGTTTCTGGCTTTGCCGTTAAGTTAAATATTTCTGCAAGTTGTACCCATAAATGAAATGTCCTGTTTTGTAAACTTCGTTGTTCATACTACCATTAAATGATCATGTAGTTGTTGCCCCTGCATTTTGTTTATCTTGAAAGTATTGCTTTCTGATAGTTAATATATTTCAAATTACTCTTGTAATATTTTTGTTGTTTTAAGTTATAACCCACTATTATGTTATTCTATAATTTTAGGATCTGGTTTTTTTATTTGACATAATCAAACCATAGAAATTTAGATCTGGAAGGAGGCTTAAGAAATCATGAAGTTCTACTCCCTAATTTTCAGATAAGAAAACTAAGGTATTACGATCTAGTTACTAGTCCAAGATCATATTGTTAATTAGTAGTAGCAAACTACTCACTTCTACTAATTTTCTCTGGAATCTACCTACCAACATAAAGTATTTATATATATATGTGATAACATGATTTTAAAAGTTTGCTTATTTTTAGATCTTCAAATAGAACATAAATCAGCTGTTTTAGAAAAATGGAACTTGATTTATTGAAAGAAAAATATTTGTAATTAAAGGTTTATTAGGTAAAGATCAATTTTAGTGAGGTCGATTATTTGATAGTAATTAAAACAAAACAAGACCAGAGTACCCAGCAGCCACACCTGGGTTACTCATTTAAATTCAGTGCACAGGATCACCTGCTTCATATCCTGTGCATATACTAGCTACATACTAAACTTTAAAACCTCTCTTAATAATTAAAACCTCACTTAGTTAAGCTTTGCTAGTGTTTTTAGCAAGTAGCTTTATTGGAAAATATGAGCTATGAAATGCTTTAATTTCATTTTAAAAGATGGTCAATATAAAATCTAAATTTTATAATTATGTGAAAATATTTGAGTGTAAAATTTTTTAAAGTAAGTTATGTCAAGTTTGTTAGGTAACAAATTTATAGTTAGTTTTAATTAAGCTTTGTAAGAGGAGTTTTATTGATGTTTTTAATATATACAAATATATATAAATGTGTATATACATACATGCATTTTAAGTTTTCTTTATAGAATGATTAAAATACATAATTCTATATTTATAAATTATTAAAACAGAAGTATAGAAATATTATTTGGTTCAGAATAGTGACCAGAGTTTTTTTTAATAATATTTATGATAGTTTAGATAGCTCAAGATCGCTTTAAAAGTTATTTTTAATGTTAAGGTGTAAATTTCTGTTCTGATATTAAAAAAATACACAGCAGCAATGCTTGTTCTATGCATATAGCTAACTAGTTAGAATTTACTCAAAAATAGTTTTGTTTTAGAATTTCTGAATATGGTTGTTATGCTCAACTTTCTTATAATCTAGAAATAACATTGGACATTTTACCGTATATAGGTTAAACTTGGATTAATACTGGTTTACAAATACTCTTTACAGCACATTATTTCAGATCTTAGCTTTTAAGGTTTGTCAATTGCTACAGTTAATTAAAGTGCTACATATGCTGCTGTCTAAGCCAATTTAAAGAATAGGGCATGTATTTCCAGTTATGCGAGCTACAGAATAATTGTACTTTAACATGACCTCTGTCCCTGTAAGCCAGTAATGTCCTACTGTTCAATTTGATGTGTGGTTCATATTTCCTATTTTCCAAAACATCCCATCTTTTTGCTTCTTTTTGGAGTGACAGAAATCTAAGTGTACATAACTGATTTCTGCATTTAGAATAACATTTTACAAATAGTAGACCCTCGATGAGTGTTGAAAAAAGGAATTTGTCACTTACTCATATACTAAGCTTGTTGGTTTTCTTTTAATTTTATCTTCTGTCATTGTTTAACTTTTCATATGATAGTTTCGTCTCTCTTTGCTAATTTTAGACGGCTTCCAAAGGGTAGGAAGAGTATTTTGTTTTGTAGACAGACAGACAGTACTCAGCAAGATTCTATGCACTTACAAATATCCAGTAAATAGGTAGGTGGGTTTCCAGTTGATTTCATTCTCATTAAACTTGATAGTGAGACATTTAAATTCCCAACCCACGGTGTTTTTAGGTTCATGCCTGAGGAAGATATCTGTTGTTATAGATTCTGTGAATCAAATGTACTGGGAATAGTATTCAAATAAACTTGATATATATAACTTTTTCATTCCTTAGACTTACTTTTTATTAGAGCATAGTGGAACTTTTATAATTTTTGTATTTATTACAACTGACATAATGACAATTCTGGAAATACTAAAAATGAAAAGTTACCCATAATCCCACTTTTAATAAACTGACAGATTTTAGTTAGATTTTGTTCTTTGTTTTGAACATATGCCTGTTGTATAAGTTTTTAGGTTGCTATTCCTTATTTGCATTTAGTGTAGACTAAATACATAATTTGCTTTATTACATGTACTATTTTAAAATGCACATTATATACCTGTGTCATTTTCAGGCTCTCACAGCAATACTTTTAGAGGTGATACTTCTATAAAAGTAAACAGAACTGCTTCCCAGGTGTGGGCTATAAGGGGACCTGCATTCCTGCTGCGGTGCCTCTTGCTTGGGCATTGTCTCCAACACTAGCTTGACCTAGTGAAAATCTATAGGGCTTAAGTTTATTATACAAAACCCATCATTCACTCAGGCTTTTGGAATGGTCTTGTTGATTCAAGGACAGTTGTGGTGACTAGATTCAGAATTCAGTGTAGAAGTAGATTTGAATGGATACATGTCAACAAGAAGATCATATAAAATGAAAGTGATGACTAGAGGGGGTGTGTGGTAAAAAAATAAATAAAATTGAAGGGAGCTACCTGAGATTGCTCAATTTAATTTGGGAGAAAGGTCTTACTACCTTTCAGGAGATTGAAAAGAATAAGTCTAAACTGGTATTGATTTTTATTTCATAAATAATGGTTCTGTGCTACATATGATCTACTAAAGAAAGAGGGAGAAATAGAAAAGACTAAATTTCTTTATTCTCCAATGTAAAAAAAAAAATACAAGGGGCATATAATTTCACTCAGATTGACAGAAACAGTAGTTGCCAAATGTGTTAGGAGGTAAGAAAAATAAAAGGAAAAGGAATCTGTACTTATGTCAGAGAAACTGTGAAGTTAGATCTGGATATGAAGCCTTGCTTACTATAAATTTCTGGAGTGTTATCAAGTGATCCTAGAATATACAGATCATATGCTGCCAGTATTTCTTATCCTTGCCCTCACTCCTAATTTCCATCCATTCATCTAATTACTTCTTTATAAATTGTGCTATTATTGGCAATTTAGGAATAAAATGAAGATCTGAGAACTAACTTCAAATCCATCCTTTCTTCTCTATTCTTTAGTGGCCAGTTTCTAAATAATCCACAATTTTTCTCCTATGCACCTTTATTTTCTTTACCCCACCTTATGTCAGTGGACCCAATTAGTGAAAATCTATTCAGAAGTTATGAGAGTATGGTTTAAATCTATTACTAATTTTGACTGCCTGCTCTTTAAATAAAACAGGTGTTGGAATAAACTAAATTACTCTAACTCATATTTGTTTATTGGATAGTTTTACTTAGAAGTCATTTTATAAAAAAATTTTACAAGACAGATTGTTTTCACTGACTTTTTCATAGATGCTCGTATACTGAAACTTTTTTCAAGTGAATATTTTTTAAACATTTTAAAATGTTTAAACATTTTGAATGTTTAAACTTTTTAAACATTAAACATTTTTGGGCACCTGGGTGGCTCAGTTGGTTGAGTGACTGCCTTTGGCTCAGGTCATGATCCCGGAGTCCCGGGATCGAGTCCCATATCGGACTCCTGGCTCTGCGGGAAGTCTGCTTCTCCCTCTGACCTTCTTCCCTCTCATTCTCAGTCTCTCTCTCTCTCTAATAAATAAATAAAATCTTTAAAAAAAAAGTTAAACATTTTTAAACTTTTAAACAAAGGTAAAGACACTTTAAGCGACTATATGTCAGGCTAAATTTGGATACTTATTTTAAGATATCTTAAACTTGCAGGACTCTGGTTTTACAAGCTACCTTTTACTGTTTTTAAAAAAATTATTTTAAAAAGGGTCTCTGCATAGTTAAAAAATAAGATAATCATGATTGCTTTTGTCATATTTTATATCAAATCTTTAACTTTTTTACCATTTTATAAAAATTGAAATACAAAATAGGTTAAGTTCACAGCACCAATTCTGGGTAAAGAGAGAAAAGATAGGCAGCACTTTTCCTAGTTTCTAAGTTGAATAAACTCTGTACTTCTACCTACTTAAATGTTTTTATTGTTCGTGAGCCTAAAACATGTATAAACCCTTTCTTTTACCATATTATATTTAAATAAGCAACACTTCATATCTTCTCCATATAAAGTGAAATATTTCCTTAACACTAACATAACACAAGTCAGTTCTCAGCCAAAGCAAATAGAAGAATGAATGCTTTGTTAATCATCCGTAACTAACGTGTGTATGCACAGAAAAAAAAAATCTGTTTTTGACAGGAACCTTTTGATGGAATTAGAAAAAAAAAAGAAGAAGAAGAAGAAGAACTTTTAACACAGGTCAGGCCCTTTCTAATTTATGAGTTTAAAAATTATCTTTCTGCTTTTTCAGTGCAGGCACATGGTAACAAATCAAACAGTTCTGGAAGAAGTTTTACTGAAGATCAACATTCTCCTGTCACTTCCCACCTCCAGCCCACTCCCTTGAGGCAGCCTCTTTTAATTGCTTTGAAATTTACTTCTGGTGGTTCCCTCCATCGTTCTAGTTCTGCATAAGCTTGTACTCTTGTTTCATGATTATTTCATGATTTGTCAACTTGAGACAACATTTACTGGATCTTCAACTTGCACATGCCTAGCTCCAACATTTCAGAAATACAGAGAGTTATTCCCTGCCGATTCTTTCAATCCACTTCTTTTCTTGATAAAGTTCCTCGAGGGATTGGTCAGTTCCACCGTTGTGCTCACCATTGTCCCTCAGCCTCTAAAACCGACCTCTCAAGCCCATCTTCCCCATTTACCTTTGCTCTTTAATTCCTTCCCACTTTTTTCCCTTGTTAAATTCTATTCTATGCCCCTTTTTGGTATGGAAAGTTGAAATAAAGTGTAGTTTCAGATAAGGGAAATTTTATGGTTTCCTTTTAAATATTTGCAAGGTTCATTTAAAAAATAACTCTAAGTAACTCTTTTATTTTCTTTAATTTTTTCCCTGTGGGTCAATGGCCCATGATAAAGAGTACATTTTCTGTCCATCCTTAATAGATAATAGCTGGGCACAAAGATTTTGATATTCAAAAACGGAAAGAGTAGGCATGGTATAAATTTGACTTGATAGATTTTATACTTTAAGATTTTAGCATTCTTCTTAAGGGACTTTTAAAGTAATGTTAAAGAGAAATTAGTAAATTCTGAAATCTTGTCTTTTCTACCCTTTGCTCCTTCTTGGCTCAGCTGCTGCTTTCTACTCTTTACTTAGCAGACTTCTTCAATATAACTCATCTCCACCCTCCATCTTTTCCTAGGAGAATATTCCAGTTCAAAGTGCCAATCAGTATAAAAATGGAACTTGATGCTTAAGTTTAGGACTTTACTTTTACTAGAATACATCAATTACTTCTAGAGATTCTAGTACTGACTTTATTCCTTTTAAACCAGTTTATTTGGGACATTGCTTGGAAATAAACTGCGTGACCCTTCCTAAATCTTCCTTGTCAACATTATTCAACTTACCTTCTTAATTTCTGTTGCTCTAAAAAAGTCAATTTTATTTCTGCAGTTAAGTCAGAATTCCTGCCTTCAAAATAGGAATATTAAGTTGTAGATCAACTACTAGGTTATCAGTAAATTTTTGTTTGTTTGTTTTTTGGTTGTTATAAAAGCTATTGATAGAAACAGGGTGTGAAATGCTTTGCCTTTTGAGGTAGCCTAACTATGAGGATCTGACATCTTCTTTCTTAGTACATAAAGTCGGTCTTGTTATGTTATTTTGCCTAATTAGGTATCAAGAGTAACCTGGTTATGTTTATTTCCTAATTCAGTCTCTGTACTAGTTGAGGTTTTTTTTCCCTTTATAGAATATATAATTTAGTGATGACTTTTTTCTTTTTCTTTAACAAATAATATTTGTGAGAGATATTTTTCATGGCGTTATACTATTTTCTAAGAAATTGATATATTACCTGTTTTTAAATGAAATAAAATTTTTATTTTCTATGTTTCTATGTCTTTAGGCTATCATTGCATTATTAACATTTTAAACAAGAACTGATCAAACCTATTAAGAATATTAGGGTTTTGCTTTTTTGGGTTTTTTTTTTTTGTTTTTTTGGTTTTTTGTTTTTTTGGTTGGGGGGGTTTTGCTTTTGAACTGCCATGACCATAGAACGTTTTCTTTCCCTACATTTCTATGTATAGGGAATTTTTTTCCTTTTAAAATAGGACAACTGAACTACTTCAAAAACAGCAAAATAAGAATTATTTCAAGAAATTTTAAGCCTATACCTACTTTATGTCTCACAAATTTGAAGTTATTTTTAAAAATATAGAAGACAGTAGGAGTCATGCAAATTAACATGAAATTTGAATTCTGACATATGAACTGAAAAAGCTCTATATCGAGTTCTAAGTGGAGAAGGTAAGGTTTGGGAAAACAGGAAAATAAATAATTATATTTCTCTTTCATTTTTAAAAAATGTGATGTCTTAGTTAACATCTTTTCAAAAAAAATTTACATAATCTTGATTTTTTTCTTGCCATTATTTATTGAATTTTACTAAGTGTTTCATAGTAAAATAGGAAAGTAAAAAAAAAATTCTACTTTTTTCATTACTAGTTTTTATTTTTATTTGGAAAGCAACAAATGGCCAAAGTTTTTTAAAAAACTAGTATAAAAGAATAAAAAGTTATTCTGTCTTCCTACTTTGTCCCTCTTTTCTTTCCTCAGAGAATTTATTATTAGGTTTCTTATGTATGTCTCCAGAAATACACATGCCACTGTTTAATACACAGTGAGAGCAGAATAATATTTTGTACCTTACTTTTTTCATTTATCCATATACATGGGTAGTTTTTAAGTATATAAGAACTACACTAAAATTTTTACTGTCATTTTTCTTCACATAAAATGTAATTTTCATTGTTAGAGTTTTAAATTTTTTAAAGATTTTATTTATTTATTTGATAGAGAACACAAGCACAAGCAGGGGGCAGAGGGAGAGAAGCAGATTCCCCACTGAACTGGGAGCCCAATGTGGGGCTTAATCTCAGGACCTGGGGATCACGACCTGAGCTTAAGGCAAACAAACACTTAACTGACTGACCCACTCGCGCCCCATTGGAGTTTTTAAATGTAAAGTTTTTTTTTTTTAAGATTTTTTATTTATTCATTTGACAGAGAGAGAGATCACAAGTAGTCAGAGAGGCAGGCAGAGAGAGAGGAGGAAGCAGGCTCCCCGCGGAGCAGAGAGTCCGACGCGGGGCTCGATCCCAGGACCCCGAGACCACGACCCGAGCCAAAGGCAGAGGCTCAACCCACTGAGCCACCTAGGCGCCCCTAAATGTAAAGTTTTAATCACAAGTGAATCATGGCTTATTCAAAGTTCCAGTGCAATTTAATACTTTGAATTCTATAGCATGTGCCGTTTACAAAGCACTGTCATATATTTCATGTTACTCGATCCTCTCAAAATCCCTGTAAATAAAACCTAAGGATTGCGTGGTTTGTTATGGGTTTAATGAAGTTCACATTTTTATCTTTCTTGAGCACCTTTTTCCATGACTTCTGACTTTTTTTCTACATTTCTAAGAACAGGCAGAGGCAGGTCTTTTCCTTTGTCTTCTAAGTTCTCACCTCCTTGGTTCCCCTCTCCGGAAACACACACACACACAGACGCGCACACACTTTTTTTAAACCTAATGAATAGAGGTGCGCTGGTTTTATCTTCTCTAGCTCGTGTGAAACCTTTGAGCCCTGTGAAAGGATCTTATTCTCTTCTTAAAAAAAGATAAGCTTTTAGGAAAAGCTAACTAATCATTCCTTTTTTTCCTATGCCAGAACATATTCAGACTAGTAAAATATGAACACGTAAACATCATAGACAACTTTCTCTTAGCTTTTAAAAGACATGCTCAAATACTGTGTGTAGTTCTTCTGAGTCTTAGCTATGCATGGCTTTTGTGTCAGATCACTTTGCGTGCAGTAACCTGGTAGTAGTTGTTGTTGCTTGTATTATAATTTGAGCACCAATAGCATACTGGGTGCCACACCAGACACATCCCAGCCCGCCAGGCACAATTTGATTGACAGAAGCTATTCCCGTAGAATGGTAATAATTGCACAAAAGCCAAAGGAGCTGAATTGAAATTTTTATCAGTGGGTAACCTGAAATAACCTTTTGCTGGGTAATGTTCTCCAAGTAAAAGTCTTATTTAAGACTCTAGTTTCTAAGATACTACCTTTTAGGGTACTTACCTTTGCTAATATGTTAATGAATAAACAAAAATATGCCAGGGGTGCCTGGGTGGCTCAGTGGGTTAAAGCCTCTGCCTTCAGCTCAGGTCATGAACTCACGGTCCTGGGATCGAGCCCCTCATTGGGCTCTCTGCTCAGCGTGGAGCCTGCTTCCCCCTCTCTCTCTGCCTGCCTCTCTGCCTACTTGTGATCTCTCTCTCTTGCTGTCAAATAAAATAAAATAAAATCTTAAAAAAAATATGCCAGCAAGTGTGCTCCTGTAAAATGGGAAAGCCAACCGAGATCATGTCACATAACCCCTTTTGCTTAACAGGCTTTTCTTTTTGCCTTTTTAATAGTGGATGGAAGATACCTAGATATGAATTTGTTTTGTCTTACATCTACCTCAAAAAACACCCCCAAAAAACTGCAAATGAAACTAATAGTAGAACTGATGCTAGGATTTAAACTCTTATACTTATTATGTCTTGACAAACTTACAGCAAGTCTTAACTTTCTAGGCCTAAGTTTCCTCTATAAATAGTGGTAATAGCACCAGTCTTACCTATTTAATGTCAGTGAAGATCAAGTAAATAGTTACCTTGAAATAGATCACTAACTAGATAAAAATGCTCACTAACTTTGTAAGTGCTATTAGATCAAGTAGTATGAAAACATATGTCATTTTTCTACACAGCGTTTCTGGAATATATGTAAATAAGGAAAGAGATGTAAGTGGAATTGAAAGGTAATTTTTGTTTCATAGAAAAATTAATAACTGGGGACACCTGGGTAGGCTCATTCGGTTAAGTGTCTGCCTTCGTCTCAGGTCATGGTCCCAGAGTCCCGGGATCAAGTCCCGAGTCAGGCTCTCTGCCCAATGGGGAGCCTGCTTCTCCCTCTCCCTCTGCCTCTGCTCCCCCTGCGTGTGCTCTCTCCCTGTG
Source organism: Nasua narica (assembly GCA_028533885.1). Classification (NCBI taxonomy): domain Eukaryota; kingdom Metazoa; phylum Chordata; class Mammalia; order Carnivora; family Procyonidae; genus Nasua; species Nasua narica. Next base: position 67,574,651 of record CM052811.1, read on the forward strand.
TCAAATAAATAAGCAAAATCTTAAAAAAAAAAAAAAAAGAAAGAAAGGAAGAAAGAAAAGAAAAATAAGTAATTGAAAATCTCAGCTTTTTCTCTGCAAGCTGTCAGGTACAGCCAGTCGTCTTCCTCTTCAGAGGCATTTTAGTAGAGTCATTGCAGGAGTTAAAGAGTGTGGGCTTTGGACATTCCTAGCTTGTGGGGTTTTGGGAAAGTTGATGAACTTCTCTGTACCTCAGTTTACTTATCTGTAAAATGAGAATAGTATCATACATATATCACGGGAGTGTTGTGCATTAGCATGTATTCGACATGTGTTGAGTTGTCACTATCATCTTGTTGTTATTTATCTGACATAAGCAGCAGCCAGAATTCTAGAAATCTATGATGTAAGAAATGTTTAACCATGTCCACCACAGGAAAAGGTCCTGAGCGTGTGTTTTCATGTGGTCTCTCTTCTTTCTTCCATATGTAAGAAATAGTCTTTAAGCTTTCATATTAAATACTCAAAAGAGCTCTTCTTATGATTAGGATTGGCAATGTCATATAATTCTTATAGAGAGCTGTGTAGTGGATACACTACACAAATCATGTGTTATCCATAACTGCTTACTGAAAAAGTTCACTATAACCAGATAAATTATTTATTTGAATTGGTAGTAATTTGAGGTGAGGTGTTGAATCTTGCATTTTAACAATATTTGCTGATTTTTACCTGAAAATGTTAATTGATCTTTATAGTACCACTTTTTTATACTGTATTTTAGAGAATTATAACTGTATGTGATTGTTCAATTTAAAATTTTAATGGTTAATTATGAGTTTTTGACTTCAGAAAGTTTAAGATACTTTTATCACCCTGGAGCTGAAAAAGTACTTTAGGGAATCACCTGCCTACCTTCCTGCTCTTAGGCAAGGCTGTACCTAAAACATCACAGAAAGCTATGGTAATTATCTATATGACTTTTTTAATCTAAAGAAGATCCTATAACTTGCCCCGAAGCAAGCTCAACACTACAAAAATAGTTATTTAAGTATTTAATTATACTGGAAGCTATGAAGTTGGGGCATCAGTATGAGGACCTGGATATCTCTTTACCCTTACTTTTCATATTCGTTTAGTTACCTGTAGGGGGAAAATAGCTTAAAAAAAAAGCACTTAATCCATTTGGTTCAAAAGCAGAGAAATGTTTGTTATAACTGTTCTATGGCACCATAATCTGAAAGTGCAAGAAAATAAGTATCTATTTTAACAGCGATATTTTACCTCTACCCTTTAGGCAGGTTTGGAGTTGGCAACACATGCCACTAAGTAATTTACAGGCCCCCATGTCTCCTTTAGAAACCACCACATTCAAATTCATGCATTATATCCACCATATGAAAAATCCTCATGTGGTAGAATACAAAGGTGCTGGTTTATTCACATAAAGGTGAAAACGTGCTACCTGTGACTTAGAAAAATTCTAATATTCAGTAGTTTTTATGCTAGTTACCTCCTGCATCCCATATTTGGGTCTTTCATCTATGTTTTGCTTCTTTGCACAAACTGAATGTCCCTTGAACTTTTAGTAATGATGACAGGAATGATGCTTTAACCCAAGGTTGTCCTCCTGTATTCTGTTCTCTCTGAAAAATCTCATTTACCTCATGTTTTAAAATGGTATAGTATGTCTCTAGTAGTAGATTACCCAACTTTCCTATCTCTCTTTAATGTTATTTATAACACCAACTCTATAGTGGCCCTCTAAAGAATGTTGATATCAGGAAGTTTTTTAATGGTGTGTGGATGGTTATTTTTAGCTGCATAGTATATAAAAGTTGGGGACTGTCTCCTAAGATTTGCAGGTTAAGGAGTGTGTGTGTGTGTGTGTGTGTGTATATATATAACTTTGAGAGAGAGAAAGAGAGTGAGTGAGTGCAAGTGGTGGTGGGTGGGGACAGAGGGAGACAGAGAGAGAGAGAATCTTAAGCAGGCTACACACCCAGCATGGAGCCAAATGTGAGGCTCAATCCCATGACCCCGAGATCATGACCTGAGCCGAAATCAGGAGTCAGATGTTCAGCCAACTGAGCCACCTAGGTGCCCTGTGGGTTAAGAAATAGTGAAGACCATTGGATTGTGTTTTATATTTGACAGTTGTCCAAAGGCTGTACAAACTGTATCACCAAAACAAAAATCTAGATGTTGTTGTGACATATGCCAGGGTAATTATTTATAGTAACAGGTATTACTGTTGTTTTGGTTTTTGGTAGATCATGGTGGCCAAATGGTAGTCACTGAAAAGTTTAAAGGCGTTTCTTTGCAGCCTTATTACCAGATTATAAAGAAATGACCATATTCTGCCACATGTAGATCTTTTAAAAACAAATATCCATTAGCATACTGGCACAAAACAATTAACAGCAGCCTGTTATTATAAGGTCCATAAAGGAAGCTTTGAGCTCTCCATTTAGGCATTCTAACCATCAGCTTGCATGAAAAGTTTAGTAAAACTAGAGACACAGCATTTACATGGCAAGATTCAGTTACCCTTCTAGTCAGCATCAGGCAATCAGAAATGCTCCCAAACCAGTAGCTAGATACAGAACTGTTAAGGGATCAATGCTGGGTACCATCTCTAAAAGTAAAGGCTATATAAACCATGTTGGATTTTTATACCCTATTTATTGAAGGATGGAGAGTAACTATAAAATATTTTATCTAAATCACAATTCTTCCATATCTAATTTTACTAATGAAAGCCCATTTCTTTTTTTTCCCCCCATTTCTTTTTTTAAAGGTTTATTTATTTATTTTAGAGAGTGCCCGCTAGAGGGAGCATGAGCTGGGGGGAGGAGCAGAGGGAGTGGGAGAGAGAATCCTAAGCCAAATAACTTCCTGCTGAGAGTGGAGCCGAATGCAGGGCTGATCCCAGGACCCTGAGATCTTGACCTGAGCTGAAATCAAGACTTGGACACTTAACTGAGTGAACCACCCAGGCACCCAGAAAGCCCATTTCTAAAATTGACTTTTATCAACCAATAAGATATTCATTTTACTAATAAACTCCCTTTCTGATATATTCACTGTGCTAATTAACAGTGTCCCAAGTGTTGATCACATTATGCATTAAAGAAGTGCTTGTGATCGGTGCCTCTGGAGTTTACCTGGTGTAGTATGCACTCCACCTGGCCTCTCAGTTAGGAAAATTGCCCCTGAAGTGAAAGTTTAACCAACACATTCATATCTGTCACACCCATCTATACCCGTGTATCATAACAAGAGTGTTGAATATTTGAAATGGAAGAAATATTATAATACTTGTCATTTTTTCAGTGTGTTTTAGAATTTTTAAAAATGCTTTAAAATACATTTGATTAACTTAATTTAAAATACATGTGATCAATTTACTTAGTTACTGATATTCTTTAGTAGAGATTTGAGATCTGGCTTTTAATTTTTTTTGTGCAACTCTTAGTAAATTTATTACTGATATTTAGAATCATGTTTACATGTCCGTTATTAAGTGGCATAATTTATGTAAATTAAATTTTGTTATTTATATTATATAGAGTTTATTTTAATTTTATAAGCAGATTGATTAGTTTATATTTTTAAACTAGAGACCAATATCATTCATTATCTTTATAAAATAAAATTCAGGCATTCATTCAACAATTGCCAAGCACCAGCTGTATGCTGGAATCACATGCTACTGATGAGAGTGGTCCCAGTTTATACATTTGAGGAACACAGAACAAGAGACAACTATTTAACCAGCCTAAATACCTGCCTTGATGAAGCTCACAGGCTACTGGAGACAAACAAAGAAATATATAAGCCACGTGAATATAAACCATATAGGGTTAGGTGCAGGGAATTCTAACTCTTGTTGAGGAACTAGGGAAGGCCTCTCAGAATATTTGATTCCTTAATTCAGTTATTCTCAATGTGGTGGTGGGTAGAATGTGGGGGCATTGTTGCCCCCCAGGAAAATGTGACATTGTCTGGAGAAATTTTTTAAACATACTTTTTTTTTTTGTGAGAGAGAGAGGGTGAGTTGGAGAGAGTTGCAGAGATAATCTGAAGCAGATTCCCTGCTGAACACAGAGCCCAGTGTGGGGCTCAGTCTCACGACTGTGGTGTCATGACCTGAGCTGAAGCCAAGAGTTGGTCACCCAGGCAACCCGTCTGGAGACATTATTATTTTTTTTTTTTTTGCATGTAACTTTATTTATTGAGGCACACTGGAGACATTTTTGATTGTTATGATTTGGTGGGAAATAGGGAGGATGTGTACCAGCATCTAGTGGGTAGAGGCCAGGGATGCTGCTAAATATGCTACAGTGCATAGGAAAGCCCCCCAAAAATCAGAGAGTTATTGGGTCCTAAATGTCAGTAGTTCCAAGGCTGAGAAATCCTACCTTGGTTTAATTGTTTTTTTTTTTTTCCCGTCTCCTTAATGTCCGTTGTATTCTTTCCCACATACACACAGTATTTTAGAAATTACTAAAGTATTAAATAAGAATAGATGTTAGTATTATGAACAGATAATTATTATAAAAGATTCAAGCAATAAAATACATAAAGTAAAAAAAAAGGAAAGTTCTCTCATACATAATTCTAGACATTTTTTCTTTGAAATCACATAAGCATATGCTTATTTTTTTAAAGATTTTATTTATTTGTTTTTGAGAGAGCTTGTGCACGCACGAGCAGAGAGGAAGGGCAGAGGGAGAGGGAGAAGCAGACTCCCCACTGAGCAGGGAGCCTGACGTAGAGCTTGATCCCAGGGTCCGGGATCATGACCTGAGCTAAAGGCAGACACTCAACCGAGTGAGCCACATGGGCGCCCCAAGCATATACATATTTTATTTTATTTATTTTTTATGTTTTTAAAGATTTTATTTGACAGAGAGAAAGAGATCACAAGCAGGCAGAGAGAGTGGAGGAAGTAGGCCCCCCACCGAGCAGAGAGCCCAATGCGGGTCTCCCAGGACCCTGACTGAGATCATGACCTGAGGCAAAGGCAGAGGCTTTAGCCCACTGAGCCACCCAGGCACCCCGCATATACATATCTTAAGTTTCGGTTTTGTTCTTAAATGGTATAATGCTTTACATATTGTTTTGTGACTTGCTTTTTCACTTTAGTGTACAATTGCTGCACAGTTTTCCATAGTACAGATGGATCTACCGTAATGATTTAACCATTCTTCTGCTGGTAGATATTATGGTAATTTCCATTTTACTTGATGGTGTTACAGATAGCACAGCAATGAGAATTTATGCACACATTCACAATAGATTCCCATATTCTGGGATGGATTCCCAGAAATGGAATTGTTCAGTCAAAGGGGACATTTATTTTATTTTGATAGTTTCAGTGCTAAAAGGATATCCTTATAGTAGTCTGTATTACTGTTTATATTCCCATCAACAGTGATTAAAGGCCTGTTTTCTTTCTATACCTTCAACAACACTGGATATTACTATACTTTTAAATTTTTGTCATTCTGATAAGTGAAAATGCTTTCATTATCATTTTAATTTGCATTTCTCTGATAACTAGTGAAGTTGAGCATCTTATCATATTTTTATTGGCCACTTAATATTTTTCTGTGAATTGCCCATGAATACCCATTGCCAATTTTTAATTGGATTGCATTTTTCTTATTTATTTTTAGAACTTATGTATCCTATTCACTGTTTTTTATGTATCTTGTGGATATTTTCTCCCTACCAGTCACTTTTCTTTTTAGTATTGCAAATGATGTCTTTTACTACATAGTAAACATTTAGTATTGGTATATTCAATTTGTGTTTTTCTTTTATGCAGTACAGTATAGTGCCTAAGTGTACATATTGCAGAACCAGATTGGCTGTGTTCATATTTCAGCTCTTTTACTTACTAGCTATGTAACCTTGGGCTAGTTGATTAATCCTTTTGTGCCCCAGTTTCCTATCTTTATTTATTTTTAGATTTTTTTTAGAGAGGAAAGGTGGGGAGAGGCAGAGGGAAAGAAAGAGAGAGAATCTTAAGTAGGCTTCATGCCCAGCACGGAGCCTGATGCGGGGCTCGATCTCACAACCCTAAGATGATGACCGGAACTGAAATCAAGAGTCAACACTTAACAGACTGAGCCACCCAGGTGCCCCTCAGTTTCCTATCTTTAAAATGAGGTAGTAGTAGTATCTATCTCACTGGATTATTATGAGGAACAAATGAGAAATTACAGTTAAGCACTTAGAGTAATGCCTGGTATAAAGTACTCTATAAAAAGTAACTACTATTGTTACTTCTTCTGGTTTTGTGCCTTTTTTGGGAAGGTCTTCTTTGCCTCAAAATTATAAAGTTATGTCACCACAGAAAAATTGAATAGCATATACAATTGGCAGAATATTTTCAGAGCATGGGATGCATTTAGGGGAAGAGGGAGTTTGTGTTCTCATATGGAAGCAGTGACAGTATCCTAAATAGCTCTGCTCTGTTAAAGAGTTTTAACTTTATCCTGGAAGGAGAGAAAAATCCTTGACAAATATTAACATGAAATTGTTGTACAAAGATTCCCAAACTTATCAAATTGTGGAAGGAGAGATTATACGTGCATAACAGTATTGATCCTATTTGGGAGGAGACAAAGAAGAGCTCCTCACCTCACTACAAAAGGAATTCCAAAAAGATAAAAAAAAGTTAATAGAAGACAATAAAATAATCTAAACTAAAAGAGAATAGAAGTGAATATTGTTAAGTCATTAGATGAAGATCTTTTTAAGCTTCTGAGCAGTCGGAAAGAAATCACAGAGGAAAATATGCATAGATTTATTTTCTATGGTTATATGGTTACCATACTTTTATATAGTAATATGAAAAATTAGAATCTCAATGACCCAAAACATGAGATTAAATTGTTATGTCCATACAATGAAATATTTATAGCCATTTTAAATGACATCATGGTAAAATATTGGTAAAGAAGTGTATTTGTCATATTTTAATGAAAAAAGTAGTTTACAAAAGAATATATGCACAATATATGATTCAGTTTTTCTTAACAATGACTATAAATAAGCTAGAAAATCAATACAATATAAAAATGTTTCACTATTGGTGGGGTTATATATAATTTTAATATTTTTTTACCACTCTGTATTTTGTAATTACTTTTTATAATGAACCTTGCATTATTTATGTAATAAAGAAACTGTAAGGTTTTTAAATCAAGAGATGAAACAACACAGCAGGAAAATATATTTGGCACAAAAGTGGCAGACAAAAGGCTAATATTTTCAATATTTAAAGAGCTCTAGAAATCTTTTTTTCTTTCAAGAGTAAGATTCAAACAGATAAATGGACAGAGCGCATGACTAGTTTTACAAAAGAGAAAATGTAGGGGTGCCTGGGTGTCTCAGTGGGTTAAAGCCTCTGCCTTTGGCTCAGATCATAATCTCAGGGTCCTGGGATCCAGCCCTGCTGAGCAGAGAGCCTGTTTCCCCCTCTCTCTCTGCCTGCCTCTCTGCCTACGTGTGATCTCTCTCTCTTTGTCAAATAAATAAATAAAATCTTAAAAAAAAAATGTAGATGGATAATAAACAAATATATTCAAGGTCATGAGTTATCAAAGAAATGCAAATTAAATGAGTGAAATATACAAGTTTTCTCTTAACAGCTTAGCGAAGATTTAAAAATAATAGTGCTGCTTTGGGTGTGATGAATGAGACTAGCGCTGTTGTACACTGTAGGTTAGAAACTTTGGTATGATTTCTTTGGAAAGGATTCAAATACTTTACTCAAAAATTCTACTTCTAGGAATCTGTCCTATGAAACCGTCAAAAGTGCCAAAAATACTTTGGGCATAAAAATGTTCACTGCGCATCATTTCTAAGTGACAAATGTAAAGTGACTTAAATTTAAGTTCATTAATAGGAGACAATTATGTAAATTTGTGGTGTAACCACGATTCAGAATGATACGCAACTTCTAAAATTTAGGTTTACAAACTATAATGTTAACTTTAAAAAGCATAAGAATTTGCAAATACTGTCATCTCAACTATTTTAGAAAGACTAGAGAAAATATGTCAGTATTAGTGGTTTCAGCTAGTTGGTAAAGTTTTGAGTGATTCTTCTTTGAGCTTTTTATGTATTTATAATTTTCTATGATGAATTTTTTCGTATAATATGAAAAAAGGTGTAGCATTAAAACAAAAAGAGGATTACCCTCATAGAATTATGGAATATGAAATATAGATATGTATGAGACTGGAGAAAGGGCAACAAATGCAGAGGTTATAGCAGCGGTTTTTTCACATGATTGGAGATGGAAAGAATGGGTCTGGATTCTGGAGAGATTTAGCAGTTAGAGCCAACTTAGTTTGGTGAGTCCTGGGATTGAGATGCTTGGTTGATGGTAGTACAGTTCACTGAAATGAGAACTCAGGAGAAACAGCTTAAGGGTTGGAGATGATTCAGTTTGGTTATGTCGAGTCTGTGATATGGATGTAACTAAACAACTAAGACTAGATCTGTCTAGTTAGGAAGATTTGGGGGCCCTTGTCAGCACACACGTTCAAGTCCTGGCCATGAATGACATAATCCTTGGGTACCAGGTGTTTAATCTAACAGTTGAGTCTGTTTTCCTTAGAACACGTTCTGGAAACCAATTTGAAAATCTGGTAATATACTCTCTGGCAAATAAATAAAAATTTTTAAAAATTAAAGTAAAAAAGGAGGGCGCCTGGGTGGCTCAGTCAGTTAGGTGTCTGCCTTCAGCTTGGGTCATAATCCCAGGGTCCTGGGATTGAGTCCCACATTAGGTTCCTTGCTCAGCAGGGAGCCTACTACTCCCTCTGCCTGCCACTCTCTCTCTGTCTCTCTTTCTGACAAATAAAAATCTGTAAAAAAAAATGAATTGAAAAATCTGGTGTTGTAGTTCCTGCTTAAGGTAAAAAAAAAAAACTACATACAGGAGTATCAATAAATTTTTAGTGGCTTTCTTTAGGATTACAGATGAAATTATAGAAGCCTGTTAGCAACTTTGTAGTAGACTTGACTTTGTGTGTGTATGTGTTTCAAATTTGGACAACCTGCAACTCATTTAGACCTTTGACTTGAATACTTTAACTTGTATTTTTATGTATATCTGGAGTTTCCCTCTATTTGAGAGATAGAGGTCTTTTTTTTTTTTGGATTTTTTTTAAGAGGGAATTTAGGTTTTATTCTAAAATTAACGTGATAATTTTTACAAATGTTTTTGAGTACATGTCTAAACAGATTTTTAATGTTGATTCTTTCAATTTTCATTTGTGCTACCAAACTCTTCCTCCATCCAGCCATCTAGGTTGGTTATTTTAGCTGATATGGTTTCTAATTAAGTCTTTGTGGTTGAGAGAGCTCCTTGTGGCATGTCTGCTTTAGCATTTAATTGCTCCATGGAATCCAAATTAAATTCTGTAGTATTCCATTTTGGTCTGCTGATGAAGCAAAGATCTTTTCAGCATGGCCCGAGAAATGTGTTGCTTGTGACAGCTCGAAGGACTAGCATCACAATTTTGAATAAGTTAGGACTTTTTGATTTCTAACTTGACTCTTTATCACTTGAAAATAAAGTTATTTTTTTTAAGATTTTATTTATTTATTTGACAGAAAGAGATCACAAGTAGGCAGAGAGGCAGGCAGAGGGAGAGGGGAAAGCAGGTTCCCTGCTGAGCAGAGAGCCCGATGTGGGGCTTGATTCCAGGACCCTGAGATCATGAACTGAGCTGAAGGCAGAGGCTTTAACCCACAGAGCCACCCAGGCACCCCTGAAAATAAAGTTTAAAGTGTTATCACAAAGTTCAATGAGAGAATGTCAGCCACATAATAGTCTCTCAATAGGTATTTGTAGAATAAATTAAAAGCAAAAATGTTGGCCTTGATACTATAGTATACCAAATTATTTTGTTTTAGAAAGAACAAAGTCTTGGGAGTTTTTCGGTTGAATTTAAAAGTACCAAGAAGCAATTGTGATAATTCTTTTGGGAATGGTATAAGATGTTTTTGCATTGAGGGTGACAGGATGAATTAAGAAACTTAAAGGTCCCTTCCAATTCCACATTATCTTATTTGACAATTTTGGTTCTTACATCAGTAGAGAAGATGGTAATTTACACAAATACTTGAGTGTATTAGTTCTTTACTGCAAATGATTCATATAGTCATAAGGCTGAGAGTGAGATCTAATAACTAAGACTTTTTTTTTTTTTTTTAATAACTAAGACTTTTAAGTGGTAGTCTTGTCACATATCTTGGGAATGCTGTCCAGAGTTCTATCTGCCTGTCTCTTGATTTCTTGGTCCCTTGATTCAGTTGTATAGAATCAGAAGAGAATTTAGAGTTCTGATGTTTAAGAATGAATAGAATCAGGCATTAGATTGCGTGCCTCCAAAAGGGTATTTGCTGCTAGCATTAATTTATCATCAGGTACTTACTACCTGCTTAAGGTGATGTCGAGACATAGAGTCTAAACAGACAACATTAGAGTCATGGTTGTAAAGGTAGTAACAGGTTTACATATAGGGGAGTTCCAATAAAACAAACTCTTAAACAGTGCTAAAAGTCATTAAGAGTTTCCAAATTAGGAGCTTAGGTCAATGGGAGAGAAGTAAACTTTGTTGTGATGGCTATTTCTTTATTAAAATGTTTGATTCTGGGGCCTGGGTGGCTCCATTGGTTAATTTATGTAATATGCATATTGAGTATAATACGCTTTATTTCTTTAGCTTGTATATCCTCAGAAAGAAGGTTCATTGATGAAAATTTTAAAAATAAAAAAATTACAGGGGCACCTGGATGGTTTGTTGGTTAAGTGTCTGCCTTCAGCTCAGGTCATGATCCCAGGGTTCTGGGATGGAGCCCCATGTGTAGGGCTTCCTTCTCAGCGGGGATCTGCTTTTCCCTCTCCCCCTGCTCCTTCCCCTGCTTGTGTTCTCTCTCTCTCTCTCTTTCTCTCTCTCAAATAAATAAAATCTTAAAAAAAGAAATGTTGAGTTCTGTTCTTTTAAATTCAAATGAAGAATTTGCTTCTGGCAATGTGACATAGTAGCTATGCTGGGTAACTCCCCTATTGGAAAACGTTAAAAACTTGGGTAAAATATGACCAAATGAGCTTTATAAATACATTCCTAAAATAACACCAAAAGAACCCAAAGAAGTTTTAAAAACAGAAAGCAGAAAATCTAGAATCATTCTTCATAGCTTTCCCACTGAGAGTTTCTACTGAAGCCATGATTTACTGCTTTAACCACTGTATGGAGATGCAGGAAAAGTCTAGCACCTCCCATGCTTTTATGCACAAAGCTGACATCTCAGACTATACCATCAGTGTAATGAATTTACTGTACAGAAGAAAACAATGAGGAAGATTGCTATCAATTTTGAAAAATTTATAACTAGGAACTAGTTTTTATTGGGTTTCATTTATGTATGTTCTTTTTTTTAAAAAAAAAGACTTTATTTATTTATTTGACAGAGACAAAGAGATCACAGGTAGGCAGAGAGCCAAGCAGAGGGAGAGGGGAAGCAGGCTCCCTGCTGAGCAGAGAGCCTGATGCGGGGCTTGATCCCTGGACCCTGAGATCATGACCTGAACTGAAGGCAGAAGCTTGACCCACTGAGCCACCCAGCTGCCCATTTATGTATGTTCTTGATGTTGTGATAAAATTACTAATTTCATTAAATTTTGACCCTTGAGTATTGAGTCTTTAATATTCTCTCTAATGGGAAGTATACATGAAGCACTCAGACTGCATTGCAAGGGGGGAGAACTTATTTAAGAAAAAGCACTTGTGTGATTATTTGAGTTGTAAACTAAACTAATCACCCTTTTTCCCTGGAACACTTTTTTCTTAAAAAAAAAATGACTAACTGGTTATTGGTTATGCACACTTGGGTATTAATTTGACATTTTCTTGAAACTGAACAAAGTGAGCCTACTAATTAAAGGTAGGTTACTAAAATTATTTGTTCCCAATGATAAAACTCAGGCTTTCAAGTGAAAATAAGAATTTTGAAAAACTTGTTTGCTTCATGTTAAGCTTCTAGTTTCCCAGTGTCTAAAGATTTTTCTGATGGAATAGGTAGTGATATAAGCAAATATGGTTACTTTGGTATTATATAATGGAATGTGTCAACATTTAAAATACCTGCATAATTCAGAGAATCAGTATTTTCCAAAGACTAAAGTATATGAGGTTACAAAATCATTCATGAGTAAAAAACACATTCAATATGGATGATAGAGCATTGGATCTTAATTTAACAGAGTTTTAAAAGTTTATTGATGTGGTTTTTAAATTCCACATTACTGTTAACCTCTAAGAAAGTACCATTTGTGGAGTTTTGATATAATACGAAAGGAGACCCCAAATTATCTGAAAACATCATTAAAATACTCCTGTCTTTTCCAACCGTTTGTATGAGGCTGGATTTTCTTCATATACTTCGACTAAAATAACATATCACACAGATTGAATATGAAAGTAGAAATGTGAATCCAGCTATTAAATTGGACATTTGTGATATTTTAGAGAGAGATAAACACTTTAAAGAGATTTGTAAGACTATACAACAGTGACAGTCTTATTAAATTGTTTTGGGGACCCAGGTGGCTCAGTTGGTTAAACCTCTGACTCTTGATTTTGGCTCTGGTCATAATCTGGGGTTGGGCTCTGTGCTCAGCAGGGAGTCTGCTTGAGGTTCTCTCACTCCATCTCCCTCTGCCTCTCCTCCTACTCCTGCATATGTATGCTCTCTTTCTGTCTCTGTCTCTCTCTCTCTCTCAAAAATAAATAAATCCTTAAAAAATGTTTTACATAGAGAGTATACAGAAAACAACAAGTCTAGATGGTTTCACTTCTGAATTCTACCAAACATTTAAGGAAGTATATCAATTCTCTACAGTCTCTTTTGGAGGATAGAAGCAGAGGAAATACTTCTTAACTCATTGTGAGGCCAACATTTCCCTATACCAAAATCAAAGACATTATATAAAAAGAAAAGGTTAATACCTCTTAATAACATAGATGTAAAAATTCTCAACAAATTATTAGCAAATTGAATCCAAAAATATAAAAAAAAATTATATACCATAACTAAGTGGGATTTATCTCAGACATACAAGTCTGGTTCAGTATTTGAAAATTAATTAATGTAATCCACCATTAAAACAGAAAGATCACCTGACTATCAGTAGATGAAGAAAAAGCATCTGACAAAATACAACATCCATTAATGATAAAATATCTCAGCCAAGTAGGAGTAGCAGGGAACTTCTTCAACTTAATAAAGAACACCTACAAAATCCCAACAGCTAACATCATACTTTATGGCGAGAAACACAAAGCTTTCCCACTAAAGCCTTTCCACTACAAGGCAAGGATGCCTCTTTCACTACTTCTCTATAGTGTACTGGAAGTCCTTGATAATGGAATAAGACAAGAAAAGGAAATAAAAAGTATATAGATTGTAACACTGAAAAATTAAAATAAATTTGGGAAAAAAAAAGTATATAGATTGGAAAGTAAGATATGAAACTGTTTTTGTTCACAGAATACATGAGAAAGCAAAAGAATTAACAAAAATCCTCCTGGAACTAATGAGTGATTATAGCACAGCTATAGGATGCATGGTTTATATATAAAAGTCAGTTGGTTTCCTTTTTGTCAACAATGAACAAGCGGAATTTGAAGTTAAAAACAATTTCATTTACATTAGCACCCCCCCAAAACAAAATACTTAGGTATAGGTCTAACAAAATATGTACAAGACATATAAGAAGAATACTACAAAATTCTGATGAGCAAAATTGAAGAATTAAATAAATGGAGAGATATTCCATGTTCATGGATAGGAAGACTCAATATTGTCAGGATGTCCATTCTTTCCAACTTGATCTATAGATTAGATGCTGTTCCAATGAAAATCTAAACAAGGTGTTATGTGGATATGAACAAACTGATTCTAAAGTTTATATGGAAACACAAAACTCAGAATAGCCAACACAATATTGAAGGAGAGGAACAAAGTTGGAGGACTGACACTACCTGAATTCAAGACTTACTATAAAACTTCAATAATCAATACCATGTAATATTGGTGAAGGAAGAGACATCACTGAAACAGAATAGAGAACCTAGATATAGACCCCCATGAATATAGTCAACTGATCTTTGACAAAGGAGTAAAGACAATACAATGAAGCAAAGATAGTCTTTTCAACAAATGGTGCTAGAACAACTGGGCATTCATATGCCAAAAACAAAACATAAAACAAAAATGCATCTAGACAGAGATTTTACCCCCTTCACAAAAATTAACTCAAAATGAGTCAGTGACCTAAATGTAAAATACAAAACTGTTAAAATTACTGGAAGATAACACAGGAGAAAACCTAGATGACATTGGATATGGTGGTGCCATTTTAGATACAAAATGAAACATATGGTCCATGAAAGAAATAATGGATGATTTCATTAAAATTAAAAAGTTGCTTTGTGAAAGACAATGTCAAGAGAAGAAGAGAAGGAACAGACAGGGAGAAATTACTTCAAAAGACATCTAATAAAGGAATGTTATCTGCAATATATAAAAAACAATACAGGAGCAAACAACCCAATTTAAAGAATGGGACAAAAACTTTAAGAAACACCTTGCCAAGGAAGATGTACAGATGGCACATAGACATATAAAAAGATGTTCCACATCATGTCGTCAGGGAAATGCAAATAAAAAAACCAATGAGATACTGCTACATATCTATTAGAATGGCGAAAATCTGAAACACTGTCAACATCCAATGCTGGTGAGAATGTGGAGCAACAGGAACTTTCATACAATTGCTGGTGGGAACACAAAATGTACGGTTACTTTGGAAAATAGTTTGGTGGTTTCTTACAAAACTAAACATACTCTTTTCATATAATTCAGCAGTTATACTACTTGGTATTTACCCAAACAAAATGTGTACCCTTGTCCACACAAAAACCTGCTCCTGGATGTTTTATTGGAGCTTTATTCATAATTGCCAAAACTTGGAAGCAACCAAGGTGTCCTTCAGGAAATGAATGGATAAACTGTGGCACATTCAGACAATGGAATATTATTCAGTACTAAAAAGAAGTGACCTATTAAGCCATGAAAAGACATGGGGAAATTTATAACGTGAGTCAAAGAACTTGTAATGAAAAATTAGAAAATATTTATAGAATAACAAAATAATTCATAATATAAGATATAGTTACAGTACTACTTAGAGAAATATATAATCTTAAATGCTTAGGTCAGGAGAAAAGAACTCAGAATTCAGGAGTTAAAATATATCTGAGGAAGGTAGGAGGAAGGAAATAGTAAAGATGAGCAGAAACTATTGAAATAGAAAACATCCCAGGTGCCTGGGTGGCTCAGTCAATTAAATGTCTGCCTTCAGCTCAGGTCATGATCCCAGGGGCCTGGGATGGAGGTCCACATCAGGCTCCCTACTCTGTGGGGAGGCTGCTTCTCCCTCTCTTCCCTGCTCTTTGCCTCTCTCTCATTATTTCTCTCTCTCTCAAATAAATAAATAAAATCTTAAAAAAAAAAGAAATAGAAAACATCATTCACTAGAAAAGATTAGCAAAGCCAAAAGTTGTTAATTTGGAAAGCACAATGAAATGCACAGTTTATAGCAGGAATTACCTAGAAACAAAAGGGAGAAGACACAGATTGTGTTGGGAGTGAAGAAATATACAAAACTATAGATTTTGCAGAGATTAAAATAATAAAAAGATTTTAAAAAGTTTTATGCCATTAAATTTGAAAACTTGGATGAAATGTATAAATTCCAAGGTGGAAAATATTTATCCACCTAGGGAGACACTGAACACCTAAATACTTCTATAATCATTAAAGAAATTGTATCTGTAATTAGGAACCTTTCCCCAAAGAAAATAGGCTCAGATTACTTTGAGTATTTTTTTTTTTCCAGGAATGTGAAGTTTCTTTAACTTTAGAAAATCCAGGGGTGCTTGGGTGGCTCAGTGGGTTAAAGCCTCTGCCTTCGGCTCAGGTCCTGATCTCAGGGTCCTGGGATCGAGCCCCGCATCGGGCTCTTTGCGCAGCGGGGAGCCTGCTTCCCCTTCTCTCTCTGCCTGCCTCTCTGCCTACTTGTGATCTCTCTCTCTGCCAAATAAATAAGTAAAATCTTTAAAAAAAAAACTTTAGAAAATCTATTAAATTACCACTTTAAGAGAGTAAAAGGTTTTAAAAAAAACTTAAATTATCCCAAAATATATATTTTTTAAGATTTTATTTATTTATTTGGCAGAGAGAGACACAGTGAGAGAAGGGAATACAAGCGGGGGAGTAGGAGAGGGAGAAGCAGGCTCCCCACTGAGCAGGGAGCCCGATGCAGGGCTCCATCCCAGAACCCTAGGATTATGACCTGGGCTAAAGGCAGACACTTAACATACTGAGCCACCCAGGTGCCCCCAAACAGACTCTTTAACTATAAAGAGCAAATGGATGGTTACCAGAGGTGAGGTGGGCAAGGGGATAGGTGACGTAAATGAAGGGAATTAAGAGTACACTTATCTTGATGAGCACCAAGTAATATATGGAAGTGTCGAATCACTATATTTTATACTTGAAACTAATATAACACTGTATGTTAACTATACTAGAATTTTAAAAGACCCCCCAAACCGAAAGAACATAATATCAGAATAAAAGCAATTTTTAAATTTCATAAATAAAAGAAAGTAACCAGCAGTAGGAAAAAGTACAAAAGATTGTACAAAAGTGGAAACACATGGCCAATAAACTATGAAAAGATAATCAATGCCATTAATAATCATGGAAGTGCAATTAAGATGTAATGAGGTAATATTTAACAGTCTCAGATTGGTGAAATGAAAAAGAAAATGCTAAGTGTTGGTAAATGTGGAACAAGGGAAACAGGAAGTCTAAATTAATATAGCCACTTCAGATTACAATTTAACATTTTCTGGTTAAGTTGAACATAAACGTATCCTATGACTAATAATCCCATTCTAGAAATATGTCCTAGGTAAATTATATGTGTACAAGATATAGATATAAGAATATTGATACCAGCTTTGTTAATAATTCCAAATAGAGGGGCGACTGGGTGGCTCAGTGGATTGAGGCCTCTGCCTTCAGCTCAGGTCATGATCTCAGGGTCTTGGGATGGAGCCCCGCATCAGGCTCTCGGCCAGCGGGGAGCCTGCTTCCCCCTCTCTCTCTCTGCCTGCCTCTCTGCCAACTTGTGATCTCTCTCTCTCTCTCTGTTGAATAAATAAATAAAATCTTTAAAAAAAAAACTCCAAATAGATAAATAAACCTGCAAACAACTGTGTCTATTGACAGTTAAAATAAATAAGTAGATTGTAGCATTTTCATATAATGGAATACTAGGAGCAGTGAAATTTAATGAATTACAACTGTACCTCTCAGAATAGATGAATATCAAGAATTTGATGTTGAATGTAAGAAACAATTCGGGAAACTGTTAGGGTTATATTGTTGTGTAAAGTTAAGAAACAGGTAAAACTAGACAATATATTCTTTTTTGACTTCGTTGTGATAAGAACATAACAAAATTTACCATTTTAAATCTTTTTAAAATTTTTTTATTAACATATAATGTATTATTTGCCCCAGGGTACATGTCTGTGATTTGTCAGGCTTACACATTTCACAGCACTCACCATAGCACATACCCTCCCCAATGTCCATACAGTTCAGTGGCAATAATACACTCACAATGCTGTAGCCTTTACCGCTGTTTTAAGAAGGTTTTCATCATCCAAAATAGAAATTCTGTACCTATTAAACAATAACTCTCGGAATTCCCTTCCCCCACGCCAGGTAATAATCTGTTCTACTTTCTGTCTTTATACATTTGCCTATTTCTCCTATAAGTGAAATCGTATAATATCTGACCTTTTTTGTCTGGCTTATTTCATTTAGCATAAAGTCCTGAAGTTTCATCCATGCTGCATCACGTATCAGAATTTCATTCCCTTTAAGGCTAATACTCTATTGTATAGATACGCCACATTTTGTTTATCCATTCATAAGCAACATGTTCTTTAGGTATGATACATAAATACTATTCTTTTTGGAAAAAAGGAGAGAAGGAGTAATGCAAAATTCAGAATGCTAGTCACTTCTGGAGGAGGGAAGGGGAAGGAGGCAATTCAGGAGAGGACTTGAGGATTTTAAGGTACTTGGTCGTGTTGTGTTTCTTTAGCTAGATGGTGGTACAGGATGTTCATTTTATTAGTCATTAAATAATACTTATATACTTTTTGCTTTAGTATGTATAATGTATTTCACAATTTTAAAAAATCAATTGGTAATGTCATTAAGGTTAATTTTCAGTGTTTTAAATGATTTGATAATTAAACTATTTGTACATGACAGAATCTTTTTAGAACATTTTGTGTAATAAAACTCTGAAAAATCAGAAAATCTAAGTAGTGCGGGCTCCCCCCCTCAACCCCAGTCCTCATATATGGGCAAAAGAATTCAATTTCTATCTTGTGGTTTATTTTATGCGACATTTTAATAGGTAGAGGAAGTCAGACAAAAAAAATTTTTTTTAAAGATTTTATTTATTTGACAGAGACAGAACACAAGCAGAGGGAGCTGGAGACGGAGAAGCAGGCTGCCCACTGAGCAGGGAGCCTGACATGGGTCTCCATCTCAGGACCCAGAGATCATGACCTGAGCCTAAAACAGACTTAACTGATTGAGCCACCCAAGTGCCCTATCAGTCAAATATTTTAACCAGAGAGGCATTATATTAGTTGCATTTATCTTGGGATACATAATAAATGAAATGTCTTACTGTGAACTATTCTGTAAGAAGACTCTAACTTGAATAATTTGGACAAAAGATTCTCTCCAACTTCTTTTTTTTTTTTTAAAGATTTTATTTATTTATTTCATAGAGAGAGATCACAAGTAAGCAGAGAGATAGGCAGAGAGAGGAGGAAGCAGGCTCCCTGCTGAGCAGAGAGCCTGACGTGGGGCTTGATCCCAGACCCTGAGATCGTGATCCTAGATGAAGGCAGAGGCTTTACCCCACTGAGCCACCCAGGTGCCCCTCTCTCCAACTTCTTATAATATGGGGGGAAAAAAAAAGAATACCCTATTTAAGTAAATTGCTTGATACCATTATGTTTTATGTCATGTAGTTAGTTTTGGTTGGGGGGGTGGGGAAGTGGCAAAATTAGCTACATTTTTTTTTTTTTTGGTAATATCTAAAATGTTTAAAAATATTTATAAAGAAGCTCTGAATCTCGCAAAATTTTATTTTATAATCAGTTCATTCTTTACTAATAAAGTGATTATAATTTTTTTCTCTTTTATGCTATACAGAGAAAGCATTTATTTACCTATTGCTTCTATTATTATCACCAGGATAGCAATGAGGGCACATTAAAGTGGAGAATTTTTTAGGTCTGGTAAGAATGTAGGGATTCCAGGCATGAATTTTAGTAACATAAGTGCATTACTTTAAAGTAAACATCCCACACTCAGTTATGCTTATTTATATTTCTAATTTCAAGATTAGTGATCCTGGATGGACTATTTACAATATTAATGTAATAAACCAGGTTAAATGGTCAACAAATATTAATAATAAATACTGTTTATTAAGTATCTACTATATGCTAAAACCTCTACTAGATATTTTAGTATATCATTGCAAGAATTTCTCTAGGACGTATTTCTAGAATGGAAATTCTTACTGAGTTGTAAGATATGCATATGATCCACTTTACAAAGAAATGTCAACTTGCTTTCCAAAGTGGCTGTATCTATTGAAACTCCTTCCTGCAGTGTAAGAGAGTTCTCGTTGTCCCTCTTTTTTATCAACACTTGGTATTGTCCAGACTTTGAAAATATTTGCCAATATGACATTGTGAAAACAAGACTCAGATACGTGAAGAAATAGGCCAAGGATTAACCAGTGAATAAATGCTGGTGTCACATTCAAGTGCTGGTTTGTCTGATTACAACTACAATAGGCTGGATAACAAAGAAATGGAAATATATAGGCTAATTTTTTTTAAGATTTTATTTATTTACTAGAGACAGAGAGAGAGTGCACGCGCGCATGGGCATACGCACTCTCATACCCCTAACATACCAGTTAGGGGAGGGGCAGATGGAGAGGGAACACTGAGCTCCATCCCAGGGTTTTGGGATCATGACCTGAGGCAAAGGCAGATGCTTAACTTACTGAGCCACCCAGGTGCCCCAGCTAAGACTTTTTTTTATTACGGAAGAGTACTTAGAAAAAACGAGAGTGAGAATTCTTAAGTAAAATGATTATATTATGTAAGAACTTCCTTAGAGGAAGTATTTCTGAAAGTGTGACTTTAGATTAACTGGATTAGAATCACCTGGTAGTAGTGGTGTGGGTGTGGGTGGGGCGGGATGGAGTAGAGAAGGGAGGTGCTTATTATTTTTAGAAATGCAGCAGATTCCTGAACCCATCTCTGGTTTTCCTAACTTAAGATCTCTGGGGGTGGGATCCAGTTATCTAGATTGTCTAAAGCTCTCCTAGTTTTTTGTTTTTTTGTAAACACTGAAATTTAAGAACTTCAGCTCTAGGAGTTTTGAAGTAATTCCTCAAATACTGTCAGATTCATACAAACATGTATAAATGTAGGCCCAGAGACAGAAACTTAGTCATGTATATATGTGAACACTCACTTCTAATTGACTTTTGTCCTCTTTCTCTCAGAATCCTTTACTATTTTTTCTCTTATTTCGTCCTCTTTTCTACCTTGCGTATGACATGAAATAGCATTAGGACTCTGGCAGCAATAAGAGTAATTCTCTCTAAACTCCCTCTGCATGGCTGGCCCCTACTCCTTTCTGGAAGGCTGATAGGGTGCAAAAGACATACATGCTTATCTCACAACTGGAAATACTTATTTCGTTCTTCTTTGTAGAACTGTTAATAGCAATGATATCAATTTTGTGTGGGTAAAGATTTAAACTCGGTTGTAGAAAGTGAAGATTCATGGAGTTGGGGTTAGAGCTGTGAAAGATCCTTATATTTTCCTTATTACTGTTCTTTTTTTTCTTTTAAGATTTTATTTATTTATTTGACAGAGAGAGAGATCACAAGTAGGCAGAGAGGCAGGCAGAGGGAGAAGGGGGAAGCAGGCTCCCCGATGAGCAGAGAGCCCTATGTGGGGCTCGATCCCAGGACCCTGAGATCATGACCTGAGCCGAAGGCAGAGGCTTAAACCACTGAGCCACCCAGGAGCCCCTACTGTTCTTTTTAAATATCTTTTCTATGAGACAACTACTTTTTTAAAGAGGAAAACAATATGTGAGCTTGGTGAAGAATTACTAGAAATACCATTCAGACCTCTTTTCCCAGCACAGACTCTAGTGAGACCCCGTGTTAATAATTGGAATGGATATTATAGACTCAAAAGAGCTCTGTTTTTTTCACCTGTTCAGACCTTACAAAGGGCTGTTTTTGTTGTTGCTGAGCAAGTAAATGCTTAATTAAGTGGTACAACTAATTATGTTTAGAATTCAGTAGCCTTTATTTTCTGTTGTTTCAGAGATGCTGATTTGCCAAAAGCTTAAAAACTCCTTGAGTTCAGCACAAAACCTTTTCTACACAGTTTTTTTCTAAAAAATGAATTTAAATGTTAATCATCAAAGTTCTAGATTTTATTGGAATTGTACTTAAATTGGGCTTTCAAAATTATGCACATTTCCAAGTTACCTTAATTTTTATAGTTTGATAATTTGCTTATAAAATTAAATAATCATTATTAAGGGATTAGTGTCATACTTTGTGAAACAGATTTGTTTAACAAAATCTGAAAATAATATGTGGTAGTTTCTATGTCATGCTTCCAAAACAGAGGCTTTAAATCCTATATTATATGTAGAAGTTGTTAGCCATTCTAAAGGTACAATAAGAGATTATTGTTCATATCAGTGTAATAAATTGATACAACCTGATCATACTTTTTCATTTTGCACATTGTCAGAACCTTGGACCTTAATCTTATTCTTTGATTGACAGTAGCGACCAGGGAAAGAGCACTTGTATTGTTTGGGATAGTCACATCTGTTCAACTTGATTCAGTTGAGGGTATTTGCATATTCTTAAGTATTTCTTCTGAGAGGGCTTAAATCCTTCTCAAGTACTTGATGCATTTTTGAAATTCATTCATAAGGTATCTACATGCACTAATAGTTCTGTATAATATTGCAGTGCATAATCTGACAGATAAGACCACATTTTAAAACAAGGTATTCTTTAGGGATGCTACATTACATTTTTACTTGTCCTGCTGGCAGAAATGTCAATTTTTTCTAAAAGGCTGGCTTAATGTTTTGATTAAATTAGTCTATCTTTATTTTAGGCAGGTTTGTCAATCATAAGACAAAGATTTATTAAATAATAATTCAAAGGTTAATGGTAGTTTTTCTTGCCTTGGTTGGAAAATTGAATGATTTTATAGAAAACCATTGTAGAGTTTAAATGGATTTCTGATTAGTCCTCTTATTTTATATGGGAGGTTAGTGAGTCTCAAGTTTACTTACTCAAGGTCACACAACTTAAAAATTAGGCCTTATTTTATTTTATTTTATTTTTTTTAAGATTTTATTTATTCATTAGGAAAGAGAGAGTGAGAGAGTGCATGAGAAGGGAGAAGGTCAGAGTGAGAAGCGGACTCCCCATGGAGCTGGGAGCCCGATGTGGGACTCGATCCCGGGACTCCGGGATCATGACCTGAGCCGAAGGCAGTTGCTCAACCAACTGAGCCACCCAGGCACCCTAGGCCTTATTTTAGATCCGAACTCCCAGACCAGTAAGTCCTAAAGAATACTGGTGTATGACCTCTGATTTACATGATTTACAAATTACCTTCATCTTTTTTTTTTTTTTTTAATTTTTATTTATTTGACAGAGAGAGATCACAAGGAGGCAGAGAGGCAGGCAGTGAGAGAGGGGGAAGCAGGCTCCCTGTCGAGCAGAGAGCCCGATGCGGGGCTCGATCCCAGGACCCCGAGACCATGACCTGTGCCGAAGGCAGAGGCTTAACCCACTGAGCCACCTAGGCGGCCCCAAATTACCTTCATCTAAAGCGTCCCCTTGCCATTAGAACACATAGTCAGCGATTATGTCTTAATCATCATCATATCTCTCTTGAATCAACAATGTGTCTTGTACATAGTTATTGCTCAATCATTATTTTGCTGTTTTGTTTTCATTGTTCTCTTAGGCTATTATTCTGTAAAGAATAATTTTGAAATGAGATAGCTTGGTATTAGAATGTTAAGTACCCTTGAGCAAATAGGTTTCATTTTATATTCATTTCTGATGAATTGGTAATAGCTGTGTGGAAATTTTTGAGACCTGCTGGAGTCATTTGGCAGTGTCTGCCACAGACATAGCATCAGAGAAACCTATGGTTTTGTCCTTAATAAATGTGACCTGAGGAGAAGGAAAGAGAACTATAGAGTGGAGTGATCAGAAAAGCCTCTGGGAAGAAATAAGGCTCAAATTAGAAGATAAATAGAACTCAGATACTGTAGGTAAAAATGAGGTTAGAATGCTAGAGAGGATGGGAGTTCCATAAAAATTTGGAGGTATTCTAAAAGGAGAAATATCATTAGGTTACACTGAACAGAATGAAAGGAAGGAAAACAGTTGTTGAGTACTTTTGATGCCTATCTGTGCTATATCCTCAATTTTTTAGAGGAACTCTGGACCCTTTTTGTCCTAGTTTGCATTCCTTGCTTTTTCTTTCCTGAGATATTTAGGGTTGTTTTAGTTTATCTTTATTTCTGCCTGGGCCAGCTCTCTCCAATTTTTTTCTGTCTTATTTAAAGATATAGAACTTCATCACAATTTTATTTCAAAATTGTGTTATAGGAATTCAGGAAGGAAGTTTCAACTGTTACTTAATCATATTATTAAAGTACTATTTTAAACTACTTGGCTGTAAAATAAGTAACTCCAAATTTCCAAATTATTTTTTTGTTTTCCAGGAATCCCCTTCTGGTCGAAGGAAAGCTCTTGCTACGAGCAGCATCAACATGAAACAGTATGCAAGCCCTATGCCAACTCAGACTGATGTCAAGTTAAAATTCAAGCCATTGTCTAAAAAAGTTGTATCTGCCACTCTCCAGTTTTCATTATCTTGCATCTTCCTTCGGGAAGGAAAAGCCACGTAAGTTTCTTTTGTCAAGAAGACAAGCTGCTTCTGAGTGTGTATGTAAACAGCTTTTGAATCAGTAGACTGCAACAGTTGGGAATAACCTACTGCACACCAGTCATTCTTGCCATTCTTTGTTTCAGAGGCTAAATTAAATGAACTCTTTGTTATTTATAGTCTCTTGACTCTAGAGAATGAACAGTAATAAAAAAGTGACTATAGCAAATTCCATATTTTAAATTGTTATGTTATAAGGTATCAGACACATTTGTTTTGTATTTCATTGTCTTCAGTGTAAGTAATTGTACTCTCAAGTACAGACAGTTCAATCTGTAGAGCTGTTTGATGAAGATATAAGAGGAATACAAAATGAATGAAAAGTTTAGGATACAAGGAATTAAAAAAAATAAATGAACTTTTCCCACTTTGTGTTCTTTGGCCCAGCCTTCTAAAAATTGTATAGCAAAGTACAATTTACTATAATTATTCATTTCAAAAATCACTCCTTAAGCACTGAATAGGCATTGCATGAAAGTAGTTCCTGCACTAGGTCTGGTCTCCTAAGGGTAAAATTCTAATCGGATAAAATGAGGTAAACATACCTGGAGCAGGAAAAAAAAGTAACATGCACCTTGGTTGTTGCATACAGTCAAGTCAAGGATCAGTGCATGTTGGGAATATAATGAAAGGGTTAGTACTTGCTTGGAGAGGAAGATCAGGAAGGGGAAGAAATGGAAATTCTAAGCCTAGACTTAAAAGGTAAGTGGAAGAAGCTAGCTATGAACATTTCGATCCAATCTAAATCATAGTTCTAAATGTATTTGAGCCAGTGGAATGTGGTTACTCTAATGGGCCATGTTCACTTGACTGATTAGACTGGATTTTGTACGTCAGTCAAGATGAGATGTTTGGCACTCATCTACAGGGCAGCAAATGACTTGGTCGATGACAGTAAGCCTCATCTCTGGAAAGTTGGCTTTTGCGTGAGTGTGGTAGAGAGACAGTACAGAATGGAAGCAATCAGTCTTTCATCTCAGGACCTTAAATGTTAGTCTTAAATACTGAGAAATTAAAATAAAGACCTCATCCTGAAGTACAAGCCAAAATGAAAGGAAAGGAAACACAGGAAGAGGAGAGAAAACAAAATCAGAGAAGATCCTTTAATTATAGGCTCCTTTCCACTGGGCAGCAGCAGTAGGTGAATCAGCACGATCCATGGAGAATCTGGGTGAGAGGAAGTCAGTTAAATCAAATGTTTCAATTCCAGTGGAAAATTCTCTCACAACACTCTATAAACTCCCTCTCTACCTCCACACTCCTTGCTTCCTAACCTTTCACAGAGAAAAATACTCAAGGTTAAAATCCAAAATATGAGGAAATTAAAGAAGTAAAATTAAGCAAGTTAACATTTCAAGAATAATGTTATATCTTGAAATTATCCCCCATTAGGTAGATAAGCAATTTGTAAGGCATTCCTATAAGGTAATACAACTTTTTTTGTTTTATTCAGACTCTGTGTCACTGAATTTATTTTTAAAAGGGGAAATGATTTGGTTAACTCCAAATTTATATGAAAGAAAATGCAAAGAATTTCAAAAACCTGTTTAGTCTGCAAAGTTGTGCTGTATTTAGGAGATAAGTGAATATTAATGAACATTTCTTTACAAAAGAGTTTTTTTTAAATTTTATTTTATTGTGGTAAGAACATGAGAAACAGTATCTTAATTCAGCTTTCTGAATTTTAGGGAAGTATACCAAATTGAAATTTAGTTTGTATGTAACATTAGAAATGTGTTTTATTCACTATAGTTTATTTGAAATTTAAGATGAAAATAATAGATCAAGAAAACTGAAATTATTTGATGTTTGGAGTATTTAATGTAAACTCTATAAACTTATATTTTTAAAATACTTCAAGATAAAGACATTTTTACATTTTATCAAATATGTAGTATTTAACTTATAATCAACCCAGGTCATTTTTCATCTTGTAATTTTTAAAAATGCTAGACTTGCAGATGTTTTTTTCTGTTACAGTAGTTCCTTAGCTTCTGGGAAGTTATGGCCCCTTTGAGAAAAGTGCACATTTAAACAAGATATAAGTATAATTTATAGGGGTTTACCATTTCTTTTTCTTCCTACTCACCAAACCAAAAGGGTTCATGGATTTCAGATTAAGAATTTCTGTTCTAATTTATTTTGAAAGTTTGAGTATTTTAAAGTCTAGATCTCATTGATTTGAAAACTACCTCACTGTTTCATGAAACAAGTTTTTATTTCCAGATTTAATGATTAGGAAACCACACTTTAATCCTATGAAGAAAATTTTAGTCTTCAACAGATCTGCAGCACAGGGTTAAACTAACTCCTAACCAGTTAGTTTTTAATCCAGTTTGCTTTTTACTAAACATACCATTTAAAAGTTAATGAATAGGCATATTTAGATTTTTCAATACTCTTTAGCAACTGTTTAAAAAGGCTCATTAACATAACGAAAGAGGGCGCGAGGGTGGCTCAGTTGGTTGAGCAACTGCCTTCCGCTCAGGTCATGATCCTTGAGTTCCAGGATCAAGTCCCACATCGGGCTCCCAGCTCCGCGGGGAGTCTGCTTCTTCCTCAAACCTTCTCTCCTCTCATGCTCTCTCTCACTTTCTCTGTTTCTCAAATAAATAAATAAAATCTTAAAAAAAACATAACAAAAGAAGGAATATATTATTATTTTCTTAAGCAATCTTTTTTCAAACAATGTCATTTCATGAGCTATATATTAAATTTTAAATCCTTCATGTAGGGATGAAGACATGCAAAGTTTGGCTAGTTTAATGAGTATGAAGCAGGCTGACATTGGCAATTTAGATGACTTTGAAGAAGATAATGAAGAAGATGATGAGAACCGAGTGAACCAAGAAGAAAAGGCAGCAAAAATTACAGGTTGGTTTTATTAATATTAAGCTAGAAGTTTATCCTTTTTTTTATAAAGCTGAAAACTCATTCTTGTTTTCCAGGAAAAAACAATGCTTCTAACAAAATATTTTTTCTTCCTTAAAACCATTCTAATATTATATAATATCATATAATATAACATAATATCATGTAATATCATATAATATAACATACCATTTAGCTCTCTGAAAACTTTATGGGCATGGTTAATAACAGATTTTTGCAATTTAAAAATCAAGTCCAAGCTTAGTCAAGAAAGCATAAAATTTTAGTGGAACTACTGATTATAGTATAAAGTAGCCTAAATATGTTCACACTTTTGTGAGTGTAAGGGTGAACCTTCTTATAAGTAAAGATCTGCTTTAAGGTATCGGGACGAGATGAATTGGCTACCTTCTTCTAGCTCATGTGCATTTATTCACATAAATTATGGCACATTCTTTTTTTTGAATTTGTATATATCTTATGTATCCTTATATCAAGAAGCTTCCATGCAGGTATTCTTTATAGCTGGTTTGATCACACTATTAAGATGATAAATGGTTAGAATCTCTTTGTATTAACTGGTCAATAAATATTTATTGATAATGTGGCTATCATACTTAAGGCATTGATGTTACACCTTTATTATTAGAGTGAAAATCAAGCACTATATACATACTTCTTTTAGCTAATGAATTGTTCTAAATTTCTGTGTTGCTGTTCCTTGACTTCTATCGTGTACTTGCCTCTTGGTGAATGTTTCCAAATTCACCTATCTCTTAGCTCAACCTTTGGCAGCCATCTCTTAGCTCAACTTCAACTATTACTATCATAATGGTAGTGGTGGAGAGAGTTTCCATTGATCACATGACCCATTTACCTCCTTAGCCAAAAACTTCCTTGACTTTCTCAACTCTGGTGATGTTCACTTCCATTCCATTTCCAGAAATTTATTATAAAGAATTGATCGGACTTGTATGCAAAGATGGATGTTTTGTTCTCTACAAATTTTGTAAATTTGTAAATACAAATTTTCTAATTTATGATTGGCATTTGATTTCTTATTTAACCCAAGGTTGTTTAGGAGAATGTGTTTTATCATGGGCTTTATTTATTTATAGTTTGTTTCTTCTTTAAATTTATTCAAATAAAATTCTGAAGACTTCCAAATTTCAATCTCAGATGAGTGAGGTTGTTTTCTTTGTAGTCTAGATATATGATCTATTTTTGTAGATTTTCCATATATATCTTTTTACATGTATATTCTATTTGTTTGATCCAGCATATATTTATTAGACCAAACCTTAACTTCTTAGTCATTTATATTCTTATTTTTTTGTATAGTTCATCTGTAAAAGAGAATTTCAGGGCTTAATTCTTTAGTGCATAAAAATTAATTTTCTAATGGTTTCATTATGAATTATAATTTGATTTGCCCCATTTAATGCCTCTTGCTGAGAAATTTTGCCAGATGTTAATATTTATAACGCATGCTTTTATATATATATATATTTGTATTTTCCTGGTGTGTTTATCACTCTTTTTAACCTATATTAAATGCTTCTCTTATAAACAGTATTTAGTTTATCTGTCTTTATATTCCTTGTCCTTAATAGTTATACTTTTTGACAACTACATACTTAATCACTTATATTATTTATACTTTTATTTGGGAATTTTCCTATTATTTTTTTCCCATCCACCCCTGAAATTTCCCATGCTCAAATGTTCTTTATTTAAGCATTTTTTAATAGAGTAATTTGAAGTTATACATTTTGTTTTCATCTTAGTATACTATCCTCTAAGGTAAATAAGCCAGATGGATAAATACATGAACTTATATTTCTCTACTAACATTAAACATAAAATAGGGGTACCTGGCTGGCTCAGTTAGTAGAGCATGTGACTCTTGATCTTGAGGTTATAAGTTTGAGCCCCATGTCGTGTGTAGAGATTACTTAAAAATAAAGTCTTTAAAAAAAAATGAATAAAACAGAATGTGTTGACTTACCTCATGTAAGATAAGAGATTCAATATTATTTTCTCTTTAGTCGAGCCCCTCCCTCTGGCCCTTCCTGGCTATTATTTTTATTTCAATAATATTTTGGGGTTTTTTTATTCAGTAATATATGCAGACATTTCATTATGATTGCAATTGATGTCAGCAACAATTATACAGTACTTTTTAAAAATGCCATGTCTTACCTATCTTTGAGTTCTTTATTTGACTAGCTGAAGTACTTCAAGAAGGATACGTTAGTAATCTTTCTCTACCACCACTGGTGACTTTTTACTTATCTTGTAAAATAAAATTTTACTTAATAAAATTTATTTTATTGACACATACTCTGGGAAACCTTTCATGCCCATTTCAGCTTGACCATTCCAACCCTTGTGCTACTCTTGTATATTTACAAATGTAGACATTTTCTTACAGCATGAGTGTTTAAAACTGCAGTGGGATATAACTTGATCTTTTAATTGGAGAATATGGTTTGTTCTTCATAGATTGCTTTTGGTTAAAACTGAATCTCAACTAGACACTAGTACCATAAGTCAGAATTTTAAAAACCCACATATTTTCATAGCTGTTTTGAGCAGGGTTATACTATTTTGATCACAGCAGTGGGGAAAAAAGGTGATAACAATATGTCAGAAGTTTTATGCTGGTATTGAAAGGAAAAGAAAGGACATTATTTTTGATAGTATATAATGAAAATATCCAGTAATAATTAGAGTTTATAGCTAAACCCTTGTCTTAGTCTGTTTGGGCTGCTACAACAAAATACCGTAGATGGGTACCTTATAAACAACAGAAATTTATTTCTCACAGTTCTGGAGGCTGGAAGTCTGTGATCAAGGTGCCAGCTCAGTTGGATGAGAGCCCTCTTCTGCATCACAGACTTCTCATTCTATTCCTCACGTTGTGGAATGGGGCAAGAGATCTCTTTGGGGCCCCCTTTAGAAGGGCATTATGTTATTCATGAAGTCTCTGCCCTTATGACCTAATCCTCTCCCAAAGGTTCTACCTCCTAATGTCATTGTACTGGGAATTAAGATTTCAACATATGAATTTGAGGGAGACACAAACATTTCAGCCATAGTAACCCTTATTGCCTAATCATACACATGCACCTTATTTTCTAAAATTCTTGTAGGAGGAATAGCTTTCTTTTAGATAGCCTAAAATTCTCTGATCCTAATCAAAGAAGTCGTTTTAATGCAACTTGTGATGATCCAAGATTTCTTTGAAATTTTACTATTTTGTGTTATTATTTCTTTATGTATTTCTTTTCCCCATTTTCTGAAATTCTTCAAGGTACAGACTACGTTCTAATAATTTTTTCATCACTAGCTTTCAGCACATTGTCTGGAACATATTGAGAATTTCAGATGTGTTAACTGAAAGGCCATAAATTAATGAAGGGACTTCCATCTCCTATTATAGCCCATACTAATAAGCACTCTGGCTTATTATCTTGTTCCATTTATTTGACCTTTACTCATATACTACCTTATTCAGGGTAGAGTGGTACCATTTTATAGAAGGCATGTGCTCTAGAGGAAACATAATTCAAACTTTAAATAATTCAAGACTGGTTTTCTAAAAGTAACGAATGGAAAATGTGCAAAATGTTGAGGGAGTAGGGTAGGTTGAAACAGTGGTGATTAGATGCATGCTCTTAACTCGATCCGCAGTCATTGTAGCATATTTTTGCTTTGATGTTACTTTTTTTCCCCTCTATTATATTTGCAGAGTACAGTCACTTAAATTAATAGTACCAACTGCATGTTATGGCAGTTGTTTGGCTTCCTTAGTTGCATTTTTTAGCACATGTAAATTCCATTCCAAACTTATTATCTTTCAGGAATTTTTTTTTAGCACCAGCACTATCACTCTAAAAATGTTTTGGTAAAGTAGTTTTAAGATAGTTGAAAATATATTAAAATATAACAACATTAATGTTAAAGCAATAGGTTAAGACCAAACAAAATGAACGCATTTTATAAATATGGTACAAATAAAGTATGGTGGGTACTTTTATTTACTGGTTAAAGTGGCAATAATTTAAACACAGCTTATATTTGCTCTTCCTTGCAGTTTTGAAATTGCTGACAGAATATTTATGGAGGAAGGAATCATTATTTTAAATTTCGCCTCTATTAATTATATCTGAACATTGCAATACAAATGCATAAAGTGCAATCACATATCAATAAAAATTACATGGGTATATTATTCCCCCAACTAAGCTGCAAACTTCTTGAGGGAACAGACTATTACAATTATTTTGTGATACTTTAGATTGATACCTAGAGACTAATCACTTAGTCAGTGATTTCTTATGGAATATTGCTGTTAGATCAATAGTAATTAACAAATATTCTGAAATTATAGTCTTTGCTATAAGGTAAATATAAATTCATGATATCTGTACTTGTATTGATCAAAAATCCCTACTCTGTTTTGTCTGAGACAAAATTCACTGCTAACTGAAAACATATTTTGGAACTGGCTCTTAGACAGAAACCTTTTATTGATACTGTTATGTACAAATGTGTTCTACTAAGAGGTGCAGCACCAGTAAATGGGTAAGGAAATTTTGAATTACGATTAGAAGAATCAATGATATGTAGTGGGAATATTAGACCTTGGAGATGGAGAAACAAAGCCTATTTATTAATGGGAAAGTTTATTATAGCCAGTATTAGAAAACATATATGGCTTTAAAATAATCAGTACCTCTGTCTACATATGGCAACCTTGGAATGCATGAACCGTACTATATGGCAATATGGCCATCTTTAGGATTCCTGTTGAACTTCTGAATACATATCAACAAGAAGAAAAAAAAAAGATTCCTCCATAAATAACAATGTCCTGTTGAATACAACTCAAAAAGTCAGGTTCAGCTGAAGCAGTTTATAGCAGAGCATTATTGGAGAAACTCAGACATTATGAAATACCAGAAAGATACCAGTATACTTAAAGCTGTATCAAAGATAACCAAGGATTCTACTTAGGTTCAACTAAACATTCAGACCTACTGAGGTCACATAAGTCAAACTGAGCATTAGATTCACTTGGATATTGGAAACACAGAAACACAGCAGCATGCCCGCAAAGCATTCTTTTTCACTGGAGTCCTCACAACTTCCTAGGTCCTGTTTTTTGACCTCTGTCTCCACATGACAGCTTAGGTACAAGGAGACATGATCCACATATTTAGAAACAGGGATTGCTTTGGTTTAGAATCCATACTGCACAAGAGCTGGTATCTTTGGAAACTGTTTAAGAAGTATAGTTTCCAGGGTCTCTGTAACAGAAATGCCTAGTTATAAGAGTCCACAATCAGAAAAGCCCAAAACTGTGGCCTTCCATCAGATACATAGTCCATTCAGTGTCTTCCCATCCAGATGCAGTTTATAATTTAAATTCATTTTTACCATAGGCACTATTGTCTGTTTATTAATCCTTTTTCTATAGCTTGTAAAGTTAATTTGGGAGGAGGAAGAGTGACATATTGGCTAACGTCAGAGAATATAATTTTAAGCATAGATGGTAGTAGAGGAGATAACAGTTCATATTCGAAGAGCTAAGGTTGATTATGGGATGCCTTAGCCCTCTGACATTACATGTCCTACTCACTAGGACTATGAATGGGGAAAAATAGGTCTTCCTCATTTGAGTAGAATGTCTCTCGGAATGAACTTGGGACTCTGGTCAGAGGATAATACATCCATTAATTTGCTTCTGGTTTTTACCTGGCCATTTACTCTCTAGTACCTAGGATACTAATGAAAAAAATCATAGGCTTACTGTGGGCTATATAAAATAATAGAATAAAAATGGCCATCTATTTTGGAATTCTTTGTAAAGGGTGAGAATTTCTGGAATACTGCACCTATTATTTAGGTATTAAAGTTTGAAAACAGGGTAAAATCAGAATGCTGGGGGCATTTATGATCCCTTGAGCTAAAAAGCTGATAAAGTATAACAACTACCGCCTTTTTAAAGGAATTTTGAGACCCTAGGAAGAGAGACCAAAGACAGTAAGAATATCTCCTCCTAGTCTTTAGAACTCAAATATGTCAATTCAGAAACCAGAAGTGGCAGAAGATACAGATTACAACTTCAGCCTCCTTTCTATGTCACTATTAAACCCTAATTAATGTTGCTTTGTTTGTACTAATGACAACTGAACATTCTCTAGGGCTCCCTGCCTTGCTAGGAAACTCCAGGAGAATTCTGGTGACACTGAGAGCCTGTCTTGACAGGGCCAAATGGAAGTGAGAGCTCTGACGAAAAAGTTATAAGTGCTCCAGTATTTAGGGGAGGAGCCAGAAGCCAATAAATATTCTAAGTACTGATATGCATTCTCTGAGGATTTGTCCTAGGAATGCGAGGTTAGTTTAACCATGGTAACAGAATAAAGGTGAAAAACCATGTAATCATCTCAATAGGTATATAAAGGAGTGTCTGACAAAATTCAGTACCAAATTTCTCAGCAAGATTTCAATGTAAGGGAATTTCTTCATTCTGATAAAGAACATCTATGAAAAGCTACAGCTAATATAATATATAATGGTAAAATACAGAATACTTTTCTCCTAAGACTGAGGATGAGGCAAAGATATTTGCTTTCACCACTTGTGTTTAACATGATACTGCAGATCCTAGCAATGTCATAGAATACAATACAACATAGAAAAATCAGTATTTTTATATATGAACAGCAAACATTTGGGAAATGAAATTAACAAAATAATTCCATTTACGGTCGAGGCTAAAAATTGTATAAATATTTAGAAATAAATTTAACAAAAGATGTAGAAAAACCTCTAATTGAAAACTGTTACAATATTGAAGGTAATTACAGAAGACCTTAATAAATGGAGAAATATTCTATACTCATAGATGAGAAGACTCAATATTGTTAAGGTTTCAGTCTTCCCCAAGTCAATCTATAGATTGAACTCAGTGCCAATCATAATCCTAGTAGGCTTTAAAACAAAAACAAAACAAAAAAACAAATTGAAAAGCTGACTCTAAAATGTATTTGGAAATGCAAAGGACCTGAATAACAATACAATTTTGAAAAAGAACAGCATCATACTATTAATACTACTTGACGGCAAGATTTACTGCGAGGGTATAGTAATCAATATAGTGTGGTATTGGCATAGAACAGTAGAATGAAACAAAATTCAGAAATAGACCCAAACTTATTTGGCCAATTTTCAGCAAAGGTGCAGCATAATTCAGTGAGGAAAGGAAAGTCTTTTCAATAGATTATTTTGAAACACCCAGCTGCCGGTATGGAAAAGATGAGCCTTAATATCTACCTTTCAGGATATATAAACATTAATTCAAGATTGATCGTAGACTGAAATGTAAAGGCTAAAGCAATAAAGCTTCTGGGGAGAAAAAAAAAAGAACAATGTATTTGTGACCTGAGAGCAGACAGAGGGTTCATACATAAGACATAGACGATAAACATGAAAGAAAATTTTGATAAGTTAAACATCATCAAAATTAAAAATTTATGCTCATCAAAATTAATAATTGAGAAAATGTATGGATAAGTCACAGGCCAGAAAAAAATATCCACCAAGTAGATATCTGACAAGTCTTGCATTCAGAATAGATTTTTTTTTAAATGTCTGAACATCTCAATAATAAAAACACAACCCTATTTAAAAAAATTTTTTTAAAGATTTTATTTTAAGCGATTGCGACACACCATGGAGCTAGAATTTACAACCCCAAGATTTAGAGTTGTATGCTCTACTGACTGAGCCAGCCAGGCTCCCCAACCCTATTTTTTAAGAAAATGGGCAGGAAATTGAAGATGTGGTCCCCAAAGAAGGCTATATCACTGGCCAATAATCACATGAAAATGTTTTCAGCATGACTTATAATCAGGGAAAAGCAGATCAAAATCACAGTGAGATTATAATTCCACACCCAGTAGAATGGTTATAATTTAAGACTAGTAGTACTAAATATTGGCAAGGATTTGTACTAACTGGAGCTCTCATCCATTTTTAGTAAAGTGTATAATGAATGGTATGATCCCTTGGGGAATTTCTTATGACACTAAACGTATACTACCTCTGACCCAGCAGTTCCACTCCTTGATGTTTATCCAAAAAAAATGAAAACACATGTCCACAAAAAGATTTGTACAAAAGTGTTCATAGCATTTTTATTCATAATAGCCCTGAACTGGAAACAGCTCAGGTGTACATCAATAGGGCAGTGGCTAAATGAACTGTAGTATATAGTTGACTCTTGAACAACATGGGTGTGAGGGGTGTCAACTCCCTGGGTAGTTGAAAATCCATTGTAACTTTTGACTCCCCATAAACTGAGCTACTAAAAGCCTACTATTAACCAAAAGCCTTATCAATAACATAAACAGTTGATTAACACTTGTTTTATATGTATTATTTACTGTATTCTTACAATAAAGTAAGCTAGAAAAAAGAAAATGTTATTAAGAAACTCATAATGAAAATACATTTATTTATAGGACTCTACTGTATGTATCAAAAAAAATCTAGTGTAAGTGGACCTGCACAGTTCAAACTCATGTTGTTCAAGGGTCAGCTGTATATTCATGAATGAAATGCCTCTCAATAAAAATGAACAGTTGTTATGTTCAGCATCATGGTTGTATTTCAAAACCATTACGCTGAATGTAAGAAGTTCATTTATGTGAAGTTCTGGAAGAGGCAAAACCAATCCTGTGTGATGGTGTTAGCTTGTGGGTTTGGGAATTGATTGAAAAGAAGCATGAGAAAACTCAAGGGCGTGATGCAAATGTTCTGGATCTTGGGTTACATGGGTATATACATTTATCAAAATTCATTGAATTATATAATTTAAGGTTTATGCCTTTCACATATGTGCATATATAAAATACTGGAAGGTAATATAAAAATTACGGTAAGTATGTTAAATTAGTAAGAAAATAAATGCTTTCCAACTTCCTGATTTATTGATCAGTGTGGTATCTGGTCTCCAAAACTGTCTCCCAGTGAACCGTGCTTCCCTACTATTCATGCCCTTTGGTAGTCCTCTCTCTCTTACATCTGGGCTAGCCCTGTAAATTACTTTTAACTATAGAATTGGTTGTGGAAGTGACACTTTGTAACTTCTAAAGCTAAGTCATAAAGTGCCTCATATCATCGACCTGGCCCTCTTATAAAGAATGTTTAGGGGAAAGCCAGCTACCATGTAAAAAAGTCCAGCTACCCGGAGATGCTATGCTGAGAGGAATTCCATACTAGGGACACTTTGGGAGAGAGACATGCATGGCCAGCATCCACTTGTTCCTGCTTTCTCACCTAAAATATCAAACATGCAAGTGGAGAACCCATTTTGGATGTCCAGTGCAATTCAAGCTTTCAAATGATTTCAGCCTCAGCCACTATTTAACTGTAATAAACCACCCCACTGAGTCCATTCAATCCATAGAAGTGTGAGAGATAGTAATTTGTTTTAAGCTACCAAATTTTGGGATGATGGCTTAAATTATAACACTTAGGTAAATGAAATATAGATAGATATATGTGTAGATACATAGATAGACATATAGATAAACACATGTAATTAAAAAATACAGGTATTTCTGCCTCTACAAATATGATGCCAATTATTATGACTCATTCAGTGCATTCATTCATTCATTTACCACATGTGTTAAGTCCTAGCCATGCTAAAAACTGCTGTGTTTCAGAGATGAAAGATGAACATGACATAGATATACAGCTATTTAATTCCATTTTTTGTATAAGTGTGTGAAGGGAATGGCTCAGGTTATTAGGGTGAAAATGCCCAGTAGTCAAGTCAATTTGCATTTCTGTGTTAGGTTAAGCCAGGAAAGTAGATTAATTCTTCCAGGAAGAGCAAATTTAGGGAGAAAAAAAAAGAATAAGACCTATGATGGAGTTCTAGGGAATAGATAATATTTAAGAGGTAGAGGGAAGAACAGTTATTAAATGAGACCAAGACAGAACTATCAAAGAGATAGGAGAACCAGGTGGTACTGTTGTCCTGGAAGGGACAAAAGGAATTTCAAGGAAGGAAGGGCTAATTATATTTATTCATACAGAGGTCAAGTATGATAAGAGCTGAAAGCTATCTAGTATACTTGCCATCTAGCCTATACAATAGTGACCTGAAAGCAGTTTTGGAAAAGGGGATGGATAAAGTGGGGGCGGGGGGAAGTGCAATGAGTTGATGAACAAATGGTAGGTGAAAAATTGTGGACTACTGTGTTTTAAGTTATTTTCTTATTAGGATTAAGAGAGTGTGGGGGCGCCTGGGCGGCTCAGTGGGTTAAAGCCTCTGCCTTCGGCTCAGGTCATGGTCTCAGGGTCCTGGGATTGAGCCCCGCATCGGGCTCTCTGCTCAGCAGGGACCCTGCTTCCTCCTCTCTCTCTGCCTGCCTCTCTGCCCACTTGTGGTCTCTCTCTCTCTCTGTCAAATAAATAAATAAAAACTTAAAAAAAAAAAAAAGAGTCTGGCCAAACTAGAAAGGGCTGATGGTTGACAGGCGTTTTTAAAAAATTGGGAGCTGCTTGATCTTATTAATAAGCTACTAAGGTGGGACGCCTGGGTGGCTCAGTTGGTTGAGCAGCTGCCTTTGGCTCGGGTCATGATCCCAGGGTCTTGGGATCGAGTCCCGCATCGGGCTCCTTGCTCCGCAGGGAGCCTGCTCCTCTCTCTGCCTCTGCCTGCCTCTCTGCCTGCTTGTGTTCTCTCTCTGTTAAATAAATAAATAAAATTTAAAAAAAAATAAGCTACTAAGTTTTACTAATTAATTAAGAAGGAGGTGTTGGAGATCCTGGGGACAGACTACTCAATGTCTTCTTTTCTGCCTGAAGTAGCACCTCCTTTCCTCATTGTGATGCACCATGGGATTAAAAACCATATTATTAAACCCATTAGTTGTATCCATAAATCAAGTATTTATGGACCTGAGCCTGTGAGAAAAATGACATCTTTTGAACTTTGATTCTGCCAGGAAGCTGAAAGGTTACCATCTTAGACCATCTTAAAATGATATAGACCTGTACTGAATCTTGTTATGCTTTAGAGAGAGCTATGAGGATGCTACAAAATTTGCAGGTATGTTCTAGCTCTAGGCAGTTTATTTTTTTTTTCTTTTAACTCAGCTACAGACTTTCTCAAAAGGAAGACATCACCTACTCTTAATGCCACTACCCCAACCACCTTTTTTTGTTCAATGTGATAATCTCTTGTGGTCAATTTCTATCTTCTTTTGCCTTCCTAATAATAAAGGAGAGTCTCAAATTACTTGACCCTTTGCTTCGATTGCCTGCCCCTAATTTAGTTTTCCTTCTTATTCTCAACAATGTGAAGCAAGTCTAGAATAATACACTGTTGCTATGACTAAGTTTTATAGTACAAGTTTATTGCTCAATTTGAGTAGCACTGGAGTAGAAATGTGTGCTATTACATAGCATTCTTAGCATTTTTCAAATATATAAATACTTTTTTTTTTTTTGCTTTGGAGAGCAAGAGGGGAAAAGGAAGAGAGAAAGAGAGAATCTTAAGCAGACTTCACACCCAGTGCAGAGCCTGATGTGGGGCTCAATCTCACAGCCTGAGATCATGACCTGAGCCAAAATCAAGAGTCAGACACTTAACCGACTGAGCCACCCAGGTGCCCTGAAAAGTGCTTTTTATAAAGGGAGAAATACATAACAAAATTATGTATTTTAGGTTCCAGACCAACATCTGTGTCTGCCAATTGAATTATTTCCATAGAAGTTTCACAGGCACCTGTAGCTTGGTATGTTCCAAACTGAATAGCCCCCATCACAGTGGTAGAATACTATCCACAGAGTCACCCAAGGCAGAGAGCTGCCACTTGTCCTAGATTTCTTTCCCTATCTCTCACATCAAATTAACCACTAAATCTATATTAGTTTATTCTTTAATTAGCAAATATTTATTGATTGCCTCCTTTCTTGGAGTGGTGATGCATCTTCTTGCTTCCTGTCCTGTTTTTTTCCCCAAATGCTGCCACCATGTTGCTGTTGGAGTGATGTTTCTAAAATATACATTTTGCTTTTTCAATAGATTCCCATAGTTCTCAGAGTAAAGATCACATTCTTTGGTTTGATCACAATAATCTTTAGAATAGGGCATTTGCCAACCTCATCTCCTTCCATTTTCCACCTCTGGCATCTTAAACCCCCTACAACTTGCAGTTCTTCAAATGTATCTTGTTCTCATTTATCTCCTTTTTGTCCTGTAGAATGCTCTCCATTTCTTCTTTATAATAATAATAATAATGTCTGTTTGTCTTGGATTAGCTCAAATTTAAATAAGTTGAGAAGGCCTTTCTGACCTTAGAATGAGCTATATGCCTCTTTTCTAGTTTTACATGGCCTATAATGCATATCTCAATCGTAATGTTTATTATACTTATCATCTACTGTATAATGTCTCACTTATCTATCCCACAAAAATATAAAGCCATGAGGGCAGGTACTACCAAAGATATATAAGTATTTGATAAATATTTATAAATAGGTAAATGGTATTTCTTTGGAGGTTGCCTCATATTATGATTTGAATTAACATTTATTTGTGTGCCAAATAGAGGAAGTATTGGTATAGCTAAATAGAATTACCTTTCACTTTGTTAATATGAATGAAAGTTCTAGAAGCAGAAGTTATAGGATGAACATAAAGATTTATTTAAGGGGCACCTGGGTAGCTCCGTGGGTTAAAGCCTCTACCTTTGGCTCAGGTCATGATCTCAGGGTCCTGGGATCGAGCCCCGCATCTGGCTCTCTGCTCAGCGAGGGAGCCTGCTTTTCCCACTCTCTCTGCCTGCCTCTCTGCCTACTTGTAATCTCTATCTCTGTCAAATAAATAAATAAAATCTTTAAAAAAAAAGATTTATTTAAGCTATGGATAATAGAAAAACGAGGATAAAAAGGACAGTTGTCATCAGTAACAGAATGAAAAGAAGAAATTATTTTGGGTTAATGAGGAAATGGTCATCAGTGTTATTAGATGTCACTAAAAGCAGAGTGGGGGAGAGGAAACATTCTAAACATTCAGAAAAATCAGTGTAAATAATTTAATCATGTGATGAAGTCATCTTGATAGTATTTAAAGAAATGTCCGGGGTGTTTGGGTTGCTCAGTTGGTTAAGTGTCTGCCTTCTGCTTGGGTCATGGTCTTGGAGTCATGGGATTGAGCCCCACGTCGGGCTTCCTGCTCAGTAGAGAGTCTTTTTCTCCCTTTCCCTCTGCACCTCCCCTCTGCTTATGCTCTTTCTCTCACCTCTCAAGTGAGTAAATAAAATTAAAAAAGAAAAGAAAAGAAATGCTCATGTTGTACCTAAAATTCCATGGAAAAATATTAATGTTTGAAGGTAAGGACCAAGACTAATATTTCTTTGATATTCTCTATGCTACTCATTATTGAAGATATTTTTTAAATGATTGATTTCTACCTTCATTGAATATAAAATAATTAAAATGTGTTAGCTATCTATAGGAAACAGATCTTTGAGCATTATTTTCGAGTTTTTAACCTCGGGGCACCTAGGTGGCTCAATTGGTTGAGCAGCCGACTCTTGGTTTCAGCTGGGGTGGTGATCTCAGGGTTGTGAGATCAGGCCCCAGGTAGCCTGCACACCCAGTAGGGAGTCGGCTTCAAATTCTCTCTCCGTCCTCTTGTCCCTTTCCCAAATGTGCACTCATACTCACTCTAAAGTAAATAAATCTCTTCTAAAAATAAAGTTTTTTAACCTAGTAATTGTACATCTGGGAATACAGTGCAAATAAATAATAATAATATACATTATACAATGAGGATATTAGTAATAATACCTCAGGATATTTGTGGGAATTAATATTGGTAATGTATGCGAAGCTCTTCCCACTGCTTAGTAAATGTTAGCTGCTGTTGTTAATACTTCTTTTTTTATGCTTTCAAAGTTAAAAATAATTTGAAAATTTTTAGTAATATGTAACTAATGTGTATTCAGTAGTAATAAATGAAAAAAGTCAGTCATGCACTGGTAATCACTTAACACTTGTCCTCTACTCCATTATATTTCCTTAAAAATTACAAAGTTATAACTAACTGTGAGAGGTAAAGGATCTAGTTTATGGATGAGCTCTATCTTAATGAGGAGTTTACTAGGTTGAGTGAGAGTGGGGTTTAAAACTTGGCAGAATAAAATGAAAGAAGTCATTTTATAATCTGACTATTACTCTTACCATTCAAAATCACATGAAGAATTCAGTTGGTATTGTGTTTACTCCTTACGTTCTGTGGTTTACTTGACTATCTCAAGCAATTTTATTCATGCAAAATGTATTTCTCATCAAGACAAAAGAACTGAATACGTTTATCAAATTTGTATATATATTTAGCTCAAAGATTTCTAAAATAACACTAGTATTTCTTTTTTTTAATATATTTTTTTATTTTTATTTGACGGAGAGAGAGAGAGATCACAAGTAGACAGGGAGGCAGGCAGAGAGAGAGAGGGGGAAGCAGGCTCCCCGCTGAGCAGAGAGCCCGATGTGGGGCTTGATCCCAAGACCCTGAGATCATTACCTGAGCCGAAGGCAGAGGCTTTAACCCACTGAACCACCCAGGAGCCCCAACACTAGTATTTCTGACCACCTAATACTCTAATAGTCGTTTACTAGGTCTGTTTCAATATTAATTTATATTTCCATACAATGTAAATTCCAGGAGAACAGTGCCATGTATGTTTTTTTCATCTTTGTATCCCAAGGATAATACTTAGCACAGAGTGATAAATATTTATTCAACAACAGATAAATGGATGAAGTCAACCTTATTATGGCTGTGTATTCTGTGATTTAGTGCAAATAAAATTTATAATGTGTACTTAGATTCACAGTGTTAACACAGTTTTTAAAGCTGAATTTACAACTCTTTTCTATTTTTAACCATTTTTTTTTCCCCACTGAATATCTGCATCTCTTTGGTTTGTCCTAATACCTAAGCTATTCCCAGGTTGTAACTTTGGAAACAGCAAGGATTAACTAGAATACTATATTATAGTAGGCTTATATTATTTTTTTTCAAGCTAATTTTCACTTAGTGAATGATAATTACACATATTCAGATTTGTCCAAAATATATGACTCATGTTAAAAAATTTATTTATGCACAAAATGAATTGTATCTTACTTTAATATTTTTCTGTCTAACTTTGTCTTTTGTTTCTTATTGGCAAAATTTTAAGATTTTCTAAAGCCAATACTGGAGAGTTCCCGTAAAAGAACAATTGCCTTAGAAAACAAGAGTAGAAGATAGTAGCTATTGCCTGCTTTTCTTACTTTGTGCTGATTTTTAAAATTCTAGAACATGAACAAGTGCTTTTTCTGTTTATGATTTGTTTAGATAAACTCTTAAAACCTTTAGCTTACGTTTATAATATGAAACAAATAGCACTTCTTTTCTGTAATATCAGGGACATTATTTATTGTTCTAAAATTGATTTAAAGCACTATTTTATAAGTACAGCATGAGATTGCTAAAAACCAATGTGTCAACCTCTTGTGTTCATTAACATAGTTGTTTTATTAATAGTATAAATTTAACAAAATGTTTTCTGTTTTAAAATATGAGTACAACGTCACTTTCAGTTAAATACATCCGCTATAGTCCATCAAAATAACATCTTCTGAATGGCTATAGTCCATCAAAATAACATCTTCTGAATGTCTTCTTGTGATTAACCAAACATCCCCTCTCTTTGTCTTTTTAAGTAACAGCATGCTTCTATGGCTCTTTAATTAAATGACCTTACCTTACATTTGTCTCGACTGGCTTCTGTTTACAGAAATTGTAAACCAATTGAATGCTCTGAGCAGCTTAGATGAAGATCAAGATGACTGCATAAAGCAAGCAAATATGCCTTCAGCTAAATCAGCCAGTTCCTCTGAAGGTCTAAGAGCTTTCTTCCTTTCTTTCTGCTTCTGATTGCCTGTATATACTGTGACCTGCTACCTCTTGACTTCTGTCTGTACTTATTAGCTGTCAGTTTTGTCTTTGTGCTTTTTCTTGAATGTTTTCTTTGGTAATTTGTAGCGTGCCAACAGACAACAACATAACTTACCATCTTTAACAAAACCTTATAACAGTATCCTTGGTAGGCAGTGATTTAAGAGCATCTTTAAGATAATAATTGATTATATAACATGACCATATTTCTTCAGTTAGCTTGTATAATTATACTGTCTTTAAAATATTTGCTTATATTAAACCCATTTGAATTCATATTTAGAAGTGAAGGATATTTTTCTAAAAATCAGCACTTTATTGGATTAAATTAGACTGATGAAAGTTTCTCTAGTTCATTATCTAATTTTCAAATTAATATGCATATATTTGTTTTGTTTTATTTGAAAATGTTGGTATGCTACAAAATACATGAATGGCATTCTGCCATAGGTAAAATGCTATATTTATTATTTGCAGGTATTATTAGTATGAATTTTTACAATTTGAAATATTTTTTGAATGATCAGGAATTACACTTAACTACAGTCGTAGTGAACTAACACATATGTTTATTTTCAGAGCTTATCAACAAATTGAACTTTTTGGATGAAGCAGAAAAGGACTTGGCCACTGTGACTTTAAATCCATTTGGTGATCCTGATGTAGCAGAATTAAACCCATTTGGAGATCCTGACTCAGAAGGTAGCAACTTTTTTTCTGTACTTTTAGAAGTCTTTATAAAGTCAAGTTATCTTGAACTATAGGAAGAGATTTTTTTTAAAGACTTAAAATAATTTTTGTTTATGATGATATTGTGTTCAATGCGGTTGAGCAAAATTTGGGTAGCTTCCACTGAAGAAGGAAAAAAGAAACATTTACATAAACATTTACGTGAGGTTTTTTTTTTTAATTCCAGTTTAATTAACATCCAGTGTTACATTAGTTTCAGGTGTACCAAACAGTGATTCAATAATTCTATTCATTACTCAGTGCTCATCACGTTAAATGTAATGTGAATCTTCTTCACCTGTTTCACCTTTCCTCTCTACCCACCTTCTACATGGGGGTTATTTTTAAATACTCTATTAGTTTGGTCAAGTTAGATGGTAAAGGTCTAATGTTAGAGGTGACAGTATTTCAACTCACTGGCATATAGTAAAGTCTCATTAGATTAGTCTACTAAGTAAGGTCAAGGTGTGAGACATGCTGATATTGGAGTTGGGGGATGGCTTCTCCCTCTCTCAGCGCCTCTGCCCTCAACCACAGAGAGTCCAGTGAACTCGCCCACCCCCACTCCATGTCTTGGGCTGAGAATTATAGTCAGTAGTGAGAGTAAGTTGTGCATGTAAATAGCATGGAGCAAAAAGAAGATTGAAAACCCCTACAATCATATATACAACATACTTATAAGGAATACATCCTGGAATTTTTTTTCTGACTCATTTTTCTTTTTAAGT
This sequence comes from Nasua narica, assembly GCA_028533885.1. Taxonomy (NCBI): domain Eukaryota; kingdom Metazoa; phylum Chordata; class Mammalia; order Carnivora; family Procyonidae; genus Nasua; species Nasua narica. The sequence goes on from CM052811.1 coordinate 67,619,302, forward strand.
AGTTTTGAACTCTTAAAGCCTAAATAAGAGCTATTGAAGAAGTGAGACTTCTGTTTAATTAAACTGTTTTTTCAAAGTAAATGTAAGAATGATTAACCAGTGTGTACATCTTTTAGACTGTTCTTATGAAATCCTCATGAGCTTTGAAGAATTTTGTTACTACCTGTCATGGTGAAAATGAGGTTTTAACTTCAGGATTTATTCTTATTATAGCAATATCATTTTGTAATACATTTCTCCTTCTCTTCCTTTATTTTACCCCTTCTTACCAGATTTTACATTAATAAATTTAATGAGATTTTATTTTATTTGTGAGCTATATATATTAAGAATGTATTTTAAATGTGAATGGTTATAATAAATCTTATAAGTAATCTACTTGAGCTGCCTCTTTTCATAGATTAGGAAGCTGAGGCCCAGAGGATTTCACTGATTTGAACAAGAACTTTAGGTAAATGGAAGTGGAGTTGGAGCCAAGATTCCTAAGTGTCTTCTTTTGACCACATGGCTTCTTCTCAATTGTACACTACATCCATCTGAATATTCTGAGTTTTAAAAATATTACCAAAATATTTTGAGACATTAGTATTTGATCTTTCCATTTCAAAGTCAAATAAAAATACTTTTAAAAAATATATATGGGTCTGTTTTCTGAGGTATAGAAAGGAGTAGCATATGACAGATAATACAGTATTTCTATGTAGGAGAGTTTAATCAAACTGATTCAGAATCTTTCACTATGCCTATAGAGCTAAAAAAAAAATGTGACAACCAGTATTTTCTTTAAATATACATGTCTTAGAGTCTTTGGTCCAAGTATTTTCTTTTTTTTTTTTTTTTTAATTTATTTATTTATTTGACAGAGAGAAAGAGATCACAAGTAGGCAGAGAGGCAGGCAGAGAGAGAGAGAGGAGGAAGCAGGCTTCCCGCAGAGGAGAAAGCCCGATGCGGGGCTCGATCCCAGGACCCTGGGATCATGACCTGAGCCAAAGGCAGAGGCTTTAACCCACTGAGCCACCCAGGCGCCCCGGTCCAAGTATTTTCTAATAGAAGAATACTTGTTTTTTTTAGAAATAATTTTTTAATTTTTATTGATGAAAAATCTGTATCCTAAAGTAACAAAAGCATTCGAGGAAAAAATAATGTGTTGAGTTGTTGAGGTGGTTCTTTTATTTGCTTTTATAGCTTCAATTCTCCTCTTAGATTCATGATATTCTGTGCTTCAGTGACCCTCTTAGACAGTTATTGAATGTGTTTGTTAGCTGTTATATAAAAATAATCTCATTTTAAACCCTCCTTTGTTGCCATTTCTGTCATCTTCAAACCATGCTCTATAGTTTACTTTCTTGCTTTTGGTTTCATAACTGATGAATTAGCTTAGATCAATTTTTGCAATCCTTTTCCTAAAAGTAAAAAAAAAATCTTATTTTCATTGACCAGTTTTGTCAGTTTCTCAAGCATTCGAGACTGAGACTTAATATTTAATAATAATTGAATAGGCAAAAATTTTCCAGCCTCTTTTCCCCTATAAAGAAAAAAAAATGCCTCGTTTACATCATTATAAAGAATCTAATGAAGTGTTAAGTTTGAATATTATCCTAATGTTAAAAAAGTTACTGTCTCTTCTCTAGTGTAGTCTAGATTTAAATTTAAATTTAAAATTTAAGATTTATTTAAATTCATTTTAGTATTTATTATGCTTTAATGAATTCTCTTTCACACTTTATAATTTCTTCTCCATGATGTATGGAATTTCAGTTCAGAGGTTTTTCTTCAATATAAAGATAAAATAAGTTTTCTGGGCTAATGTCTAAAGTATAAGTAAAAGGAGCTTGACTTTAAAATATAAAAGTCATATGGGGCACCTGGGTGGCCCAGTGGGTTAAAGCCTCTGCCTTCGGCCCAAGTCATGATCTCAGGGTCCTGGGATTGAGCCCTACATTGGGCTCTCTGCTTAGCAGGGAGCCTGCTTCCCCCTCTCTCTGCCTGCCTCTGCCTACTTGTGATCTCACTCTCTCTCTGTGTCAAATAAATAAATAAATTCTTTAAGAATAAATAAATAAAAAATAAATAAAATATAAAAGTCATAAATATGTCTATCATGAAATTTGTATAATTGGTTTAAATTGTTTGAAGTGTCACTTATGAAATAGTTATTTTTCTTGAGAATTTCAGTAACCAGTTTTTTGCCTTCTAGAATATTTTATCGGAATTACATGGCATAATTAAATTCAACTTTTAAATTACCCTTTGATTGTCGGCTTTCTGAAACTTCTCCAGTCTGGGAAAACATTTGTTTTTATCAGCAGAATCTGTGACCAAATGTTGGGCAGTTTTATTACAAATTCTGGTTTTGTTTTAAAATATTGAGACATATAAGAAGAAAAAGATTGGTACTAAGTACTTCATAAGTATTGTTGGAGGACATGATGCTATTGTAATACTTTTTGTGCTGGGAGTCAGAATTTTATTTTTAACGGTACCTTGGTTTTCAAAATGAAATTTAAAATAATAAAATTTAGAAACTTGTCTATCAGCTTATCAATATGATTTCAGTGTAGTGCTTTCTACTTGAGAATTCTTATGTTAGTCCTTTATATTATAAAATAGAGTGCTTATTGAATCAGTTATATTGAAAAAATCAACCCGTCTCCTTAAAAGCTCTAAATTTCTTGTAGCATACAGAAACCTACTCTTGGAAGGCTTTGCAAAACAAATTCAGTTGTATTGGGTATATATTTGATACAGTCCAGAGTGAATTTTCAGTTCCCTAAGTGGTCTCCACTTGTGTAACTACCAAAGACAACTTCAAAATTTAATCCACTTTATGTTCTTCTTCTTCTTTTTTTTTTTTTAAACATATAATGTATTATTTGCTTCAGGGGTGCAGGTCTGTGAATCATCAGTCTTAAACAATTCACAGCTCTCAATGTAACACATACCTTCCCCAATGTTCATAACCCAGCCACCCTATCTCTCCTCCCCACCCCCCGGCAACCCTCAGTTCCACTTTATGTTCTTAAAAACAAATGTATTTTATATCAGTTTAGGATGGCAAACTAGTATAAGCAAATAAAATAAACAGTAAATAGAATATTGTACCTCTAAGAAGGTTGAAATTTCAAAAATTAGCATACTGTAATGCTAATAATATTAGAGACTCCAATGGCATTCCAAAGATGCCATTTTAGGGGCACCTAGCTGGCTCAGTTGGTTAAGTATCTGACTCTTGACTTTGGCACAGGTCACGATCTCAGGGTCATGAGATCAATCCCATCTTGGGCTCCGTGCTGGGTGCAGAGCCTGCTTAAGATTCTCTGTTTCCCAGAGCGCTGGGTGGCTCAGGGAGTTAAAGTCTCTACCTTCCGCCCAGGTCGTGATCTCAGGGTCCTGGGAGCCTGCTTCCCCCTCGCTCTCTCTGCCTGCCTCTGTGCCTACTTGTGATCTCTCTGTCTCTGTTAAATAAATAAATAAAAATCTTTAAAAAAAAAAAAAAAATTCTCTGTCTCCCTCTTTCCATTCCCTCTCCCCCCTCCTCCTATAAATAAAATAAAATAAAATAAAATTTAAAAATAAAAATAGCCTGTTCAAAGCTGCCGTTTTGGGGAGCAGCATTCCTGGAGAGGTAGACAAAGATCTTAGATAACACATCTTCTGAACTTAGCCCCTCTAAAACATATTATTATTTTGATTCTTTCAGCCTCATAGAGTATTAATTCAAGATTATTTTTGTAAACACTAAAAATATAAGAAAATATCAGATAATATTAATTTGATTTAATTCATTTTTTGCTATTGTTTTATAGAACCCATCACCGAAACAGCATCACCTAAAAAACCAGAGGAATCTTTTTATAATAATAGCTATAATCCCTTTAAAGAGATACAGACTCCACAGTATTTGAACCCATTCGATGAGCCAGAAAACTTTGTAACTGTAAAGGATTCTCCTCCTCAGTCTACAAAAAGAAAAAATGTAAGACCTGTGGACATGAGCAAGTACCTCTATGCTGATACTTCTAAAACAGAAGAAGAAGAGTTGGATGAGTAAGTACATTTTATTTTGCTATCATCGTATGTCAGTCTGTATGTTTAAAGAGATGCTTCTGTAATATACCTTTATATTGGTAAAAAGAGGTCTGTCCCAGTGTTACTACACACTTTACAAGTTAGTATCTATCTCCTATCAATCTGAATTTTTATGATTTTGATGCTTATTCTCCCACCCTCTTCCATGTGAACATTGTGCACCCTAAATTAATAACGGAGAAAAATAAGTTCCTGAAATCTCTAGTTAGAATTCCATCTGTGTCTTCTCACAGGAACCACATTGTAAATGGCACTTAGGTGTTTTTAATCAATTACTGTAGGCATTACACTTCAGTAACGTTAGGTTCTCTTGTGGGAACCAAATCATCATTTATGGTATTGTTTTGGTGAGAACACTTGTTCAAATGCCAAACAACAAGGCCGTAACAATTATAAATTAGGAATTGTCTTCATTTGAGTTATTATTCTTACTGAAATATGAATGTTATCGTTAAAAGCTCATTATAAAAAGTCAGTATGATTAGGGCTGCCATTTTACTCAAATCTAAGATGAGGAAAGGAGAAGGGTGTGTGCACATTGTATTCTGGAGTTACACAGTCCACAGCCTGTGTGGCTGCAGTTGTGGCCCTGAGTGTGTTTAACACCAATAGCACAACTTCTACCTCTAGCCATGTTGGAGTAATAGACTGGATATAGCTTCTTGTCTTAAAAAAACTAAAAAACTGTATGAAACATATGAAACAACAGCTTTCAGATATTGTATGCAAATAGCACAGGACAGTGATTTCTGAGAGAACAGAAAAAAAGGTGAGCTTTGTACTTCTCCAAGCTTTATTTATGGGAAAGAATTTCCAACTCTAGTTCAGGAAAGAAGAGCCCAAAAGTCCTAGTAATCTCCATGGATGAGGAGACAGTTTGGACTTTGGGTGTACTGAGGAGAATAGAATAGAATTGTGGACAGAGTATCAGAGAGGAGAAAGCTACTCAGAAATTGAGTTTCAGAGTTCTGTAGAAGGTTCCCCCTGATTCTTTAGCTGAGTATTGATGAGAGCATACATATGAGGAAATTACTAAGGACAAAGAATCTCACAGAAACATCCCTGGAGTTCATGCAGGACCAAGAATAGTTTATATTTCCAGGCATTTCCTTACACATGGGACATCAAGTCAAGTCCTCATCAGGGTGTCTCAAAAATGTGGTGAGAGTAACCCTGGACTAAAGGCTGTTATGGGCTTGCCTAACAAAGCTTGAAAGCAAAGCTCAAAAGAATAAAAAATATTTCCAAGTAACTTATCTGCACGCCATACAAATATACCAGAGATACCAAAAGGAATACCAAAAAATCCAGCACTCAAAATGTAAAATTGACAGTCTCCAACAACCAGTCAAAAATCTATCAGGCATATTAAGAAGCAGGAAAACCTGACCCATCATGAGGAGGAAACTCAGTCATTAGAAATAGGTGCAGAAATGGGACAGGTGATGGAATTAATAGAATAGTAATTATATGTTCACTTGTAGTGAGGCTTTATGGGTCTTTGTTTTTCTCAGAACTATGTGAATTTTAGTGTATTAAGATTATTTGGATCTTGGGAAAAATAGTTATTCCTTTAAAAATACAGTTTAATAGGAAAATCTTTCAAAATAATGGGGATATTATAGATTGAGAAAGGAATAAAAAAAGGCTCCTGTATGAAAGTTGGGAGTAGTTGCTTGTTGTTAAGAAAGAAATGTCATTTCTCTCCTGTGCATTGGTCAGCGCCTGTTTTGAGCAGTATTGTACTTCTGGGTGCTGCTCCTTACAAGACGCATTGATGATTCAGAGCATTAAAAGAGTAGAGCAACAGAGTCATCAAAATGTCCAGAAACCACATCAAATGAACAGTGATTGAGGGCATGGGGACTGTTTGACTTATAAGAGAGATTATTTAAAGGAACTACAATAACCAAATTCAAATATTTGAAAGACTTGTTTGAAAGAATAAGGTAGTTGACTTGTTTTCTGTTGCTTTGGAACTGCATTTCTCAAGCTTTTTCCATTTTACACCACATGGCCTATGACTCTCACATGTGCTACATGCTTCCATGAGCCTAGTTAGGTTTTGATAAAATCTAAAAATGTTCTCACTTTTTATAAGTATGTAGAAATACATCACAGTAATCATCTGATTCCAAACCCAGGTTTAGATTTCAATACTCATTAATAACTATACAGAGGTTGAAAAGTTGGCTCAACTCTTCCTCAAATTATATTTGTTTTCTTTGAAATAGCTAATGTGTGATCAAAATAAATTTCTCATGGGTGGCGTAGGTGCTGAGTAATAGCCACACACCTAGAGTATTTGAATGTAAATATAAACTTTAAGTACAAGCATTCAGTCATTCCAAGATGCATGAGTATTACACAACACACACACACACACACACACACCCTGCTCTCTCCTATTAACAAATTAAAGAGACATCTAATGTTTGCTTAAACTTTTAAAATGCCTTAATAAAAACTAAAATCAGAATCACTGGGTGTTTTCTTTTGACCATTCTTTTTTTCCACATGACAGTCATAGTCTTTACAAGTTTCCCATGAATAAAGAACATTCTAAATTGCTCAATCATCTGAGATTACCAGAGGGAACCTATAAACACTTCAGCTTTTTTTTTTTTTTAATAGGCATATACATACAGATTCTAAAGATTGCTAATCAGCTAATGTGAGAGTCCAGGAAGAATTCTGTTTCTCATCCTTTTTTGTCTAAAAGTCCATAGGTCCAACTATATTAGCAGAAATCTTCCAAAATTTGTTCTTAGTTCAATAATAAACTTATGACCTTTCATTGAGTGAAAAACCTGCATTACTCATCTTCCATTACCAAACTTCCTGCCTCCTCTGACATAAAACTATCACAAATGAATAGTGCCGAGTACTTTGATGTGTAAAGCAACCTTCAGAACCTCAGTATGTCCATCAGCACCAAGAGAAAGTAAATACCCTTCAGTGCTAGTAGCACGTGTCCTGTATGCTTAGCAACCACCGGGTTTTTCTCAGTTTTCTTGTGTTTGGGAGTTAGTTCAGCCATTATTAGTTCATGTAGCAAAAATGAAAACTGAGAAATCAATAATATTTTTTCAAGATACTTATGAAATGACTTGAGGTCCAGCATAAAATTATTTCTGGTATGATTGTATGTCCATTTCCAAAGGAAAGTTGTCTTTGAATTTTATTCAGAGATACTACACACTCATTTCAGAAATGTGGTTTATCTAAAGAAATGTAAAGTTTCAAAGTGAGAGGAAAAGACTGTAGATTTCACTATACTCTTGCTTCATATTTTATATTTTTTTCAGTATGTTAATCCTATTTCTAATCAAATTACAGTTTTTCTTTCTGTAATTCTTTTTCTTGGTTGAATTACTTTCTAAGCAATGAATAATGTCACTTAAAATTATTCTGTCCAATTTTCCACTTAATGTAAATGATGAATTTTTAGTTTACACTGAGTTAATGATGTAACTAATCTATTACTCAGGTATATAATATGAGAATAAAAATAATCTTTACTAAAAAAATAATCTTTACTTATTCAAAGTGATAAAGGAAGCTCTGAAATAAGTTATTCAAATCATAGATAATCAACAGAATGTGGAAATTATGCTAGTTGCTTAAGTAATTTTTCTTTACTAAAAATAAGTATTTTTAAAAATGTATTGATCAGTAATATATAATTTATTTTTATAGAGAAGGGAGCATGTTCATAACCATATATGTTATATATATATATTCACGTTTTTATAGCACAGTATATACTATTCACTTTTTTAATAGCACTTTTTTTATTGAGATATACTTTACATAACATGAAATTCCATATTTAAAGTGCACACTTCAGTGGTTCTTAGCTAATTCACTGTGTTGTGCAGCCATCACCACAATCTAATTCCAGAGCATTTTTGTCACCCCAAAAAGAAATTCTTTACCTATTCTTATACATACCTCCCTTTCCCTATCTCCTAAAACTATTAATCTCCTTTTTGTCCATACAGATTTGAATATTCTGGACACTTCATATAAATAGAATCATATCCTGTTTATTCTTTAAGAATAGGAAATTCAGGGGCACCTGGGTGGCTCAGTCATTAAACATCTGCCTTCAGCTCAGGTTGTGATCCCAGGGATCGAGCCCCGCATCGGGCTCCCTGCATGGCAGAGAGTCAGCTTCTCCCTCTCCCACTCATCCTGCTTGTGTTCCCTTTCTCGCTGTGTCTCTTTCTGTCAAATAAATAAATAAAATCTTTAAAAAAAAAACACCAGTAAGAAATTCAGTTTTAGTTAGAAATATCTAATCCATAGGGAGGATCATTCAAAACCCTTAGAAATAGAAGCTTGTCTTATTCTCCTTTAGTACCTAGCAAGAAGTGGTGCCTAGCACACTGTTTTCTCACCAGTAGATTATAGGTGTGCAGAGACACTCATTCCTTTAGTCCTTCTGGCAGTGAGGCATGGTCCAGGGCAGCTGGAGTCCCTGGTACCCTGATTTTCCAGCAGCTTCTTATGTTTTTACAATAGCATGACATACAAATTTCATTTTTACTACATGTCACAGTGTAAAACAGATTGAGAAACATAGCTCTAATTGTTTCAAAAAATGTCTGTTTCTGGGGTGCCTGGGTGGCTCAGGGGGTTAAAGCCTCTGCCTTCAGCTCAGGTCATGATCTCGGGGTCCTGGGATCGAGCCCCGCATCTGGCTCTCTGCTCAGCAGGGAGCCTGCTTCTCCCTCTCTCTGCCTGCCTCTCTGCCTACTTGTGATCTCTCTCTCTCTGTCAAATCAATACATAAAATATTTTTTTAAAAAATGTCTGTTTTGATTATGGTTTCTAGTAATGTGAGTCTTATGATCCAGCTTTGGAAATCAGCTGATTATGAGCTTCTTTTTTACTTGCATTTACCTTCTTTTGACAGGAATACTAATAGTCAGGTGGTTAGAGGGAGACCCAAGTGGTTTGAAGCAGGCAGAAATAGGAAGAAAAAGGACAATATTTAGTCACTTTTGTATACATACTAGATATGTTTTATAAAAATTGCATGCAAATGAGTATTGTAAATTAAATGAAGTGTTCTGAATCATACCTGTTTTAAGGGATTTTGTCATTGTTTTCTTTGAAGCACAAATCTTTTTGCAATATAAATACCCTCTAACACTTCTTAGGTTTTCTTAAAACTAGCCATATTTACATAGCAAAATAATAATAATGATTATTGTGGCAGCTACCATCTTGCGAACTACTATGGAAGTTTATTCTAGAGAAACCTAACCAAGAACAATTTTTTAGAATATCACCTAAATAATTCATGTAACTGAGTTAATTGAGTTAGATTGAAATGGGTCTGTTTAGTTCTGAGACATTTCTTTATTGTTTTTAAAGATTTTATTTATTCATTTGACAGAGATAGCACAAGTAGGCAGAGAAGCAGGCAGAGGGAGAGGGAGAAGAGCAGGCCTCCCGCTGAGCAGGGAGCCTGATGCTGTGCTCCATCCCAGGACCCTGGGATCATGACCTGAGCCAAAGGCAGTTGCTTAATTGACTGAGCCACCTAGGTTCCTCTAGTTCTAAAATATTTAACATTAGTTGGCAAGTAGTAAGTTTGGGGAGAGGGAAAGATTTTTCTCTCCCTTACTTAACTTAAAAGTTTTGGAGTTTAAAACATTGAAAAAAAATGTTTTCATCTTATTTCTTTGCCTTTACCTTCCTTCAAACTACTTTTAGAGTTTGAAAAACAGCTGTATGAGGCTATCAGTTTGATTAGCCCAAGAAACAGACTTGTTTTAAGGATTAAATGGGTTACTACATATGAAATACTTAAAATAGTGCCTAGCACACCAATAATGTTATTGGTAAGCCCTCCATTCTAGGCTAGATATGATACCTTTTATATATCTTTTCAGAGAGAATATTCAGCTTTTTCTGAACACCTAGTTATTTTAACATTGTTCCTTACTTTGATATCCCCACGTTCTTCTCCAGGTTATAAACATGGGATGTAAATACTTCGAGCATATCTTGATCACTTACTAGGCAAGAATATTTTGTCTGAAAAACAAATTTTCAAATGCAGTTTCCTGTTCTTATTCTCTTGAGTGCACATATATAAGAAGAGAAAGAACAGGAAATAGGTTTCTTTGTAAATGCCAACCCCATTCAGTTAAAAGCAACTACCTTGAGCAGAGTTGAGAGAGATTCTATGGCTGTACCCTAGGTCAGTGGAAAGAATCCCATGACACTAATTGTTGCCATGAGTATAGCATAAGAATGACATCACAAATATAATATATTTCCCATCTCTGATCCATATCTACTTGGTACCGAGTCTCATGGTTTAACCGTCTACATGTAAATTCTTAGTTAAAGGTGTACATAAGTGGTATTGGTTCTTAGTGAGTCTGGTACTGTTGTAGTTAAAAGAGCATTCATAATTAAAACAGAGGATCATCACCAGTACAGGCTTTACATGACTAGGTGAAATTCCCTTGGAATAATCGCTGTATTTGGGTCAACTGGTTCTTAGCCTTGTGGACTCAGAAATATTATTCTTTATACATAGGATTCTAGGTTTTGGGGAAAAAAATGCAACAAACTAATAAATAAAAACCAGGGTAACAGTTTTATAGGAAGAATAATCATCACATACACCAGATACTTGTGTCTTTGGATAACTAATGAGAAAAAAACTCATCTATTCATAAAAGGAGTTAACAAGGAAGGTTTTTTTTGCCTGGGCCTAGACTGTGGTTAGAGGAAAAAAAAATCTTCCCAGAGAAGTCATAAGCACATAGGCCCACCCAAATCCTCCATAGATTTGACATTGTTTTGCTAGGGCAGCCTGGGATCCTCCAAGCCAAGAAAATAGCACATAAAATGGCTCTGAAGCACTTGGCAAATACAAACATCAACACTGAAGAGAGGCACTCACAGCTCAGACTATGCAGAATATCCTCAGATTAAGCTCTGAACTTGAAATCTAGAATTACAAATCATACAAGGAAACAGTATATACTAAGAGAAAGAGTCAGGAGACAAAAGAAACACTAGGATTGTACATGTAGAAACTTGAAGTAATAGTTTTATCAGATAGAGACTCTAAAATAAATGTGTTTAAATGATTAATGACTCAAATTTCTATACCTGAGGTATTTTACACACAGCCACATGAAGAAAAATGCTTATCAGAATTAAAAATTCATGGAGAATTAAACATTAAATTAGACACAGATGAAGAGAGGAGAAGTTAACTGGATCATAGTTATGAGGGAATTATCCAGAATGTAACACAGGAGAAATGAAAATTTGTAAAAATATGAAAGGAGAGAGATAATTCAACACACATCTGATAAGATTTTCTAAAGAAGAGAATAGAGAAAACAGAGAAGAGACTATCAAAGAGATAATGGTTGATAATTTTTCAGAACTAATGAAACATACATCTTCAGACTCAGGAGATATAAGGAGCCTGAAACAGGATAAATTAAAAGAAATCCACACCTAGACATATCATAGTCAAATTGCTCAAAACTAGAAGAAAAAAAAAGATCCTAACAGCAATCAAAGATAAAAGATAACTTTTAAAAGAGCAATATGAGGCTGACAGTGGGCTAATATCATCAGAGTGCCGAGATGAATTAACTTACACCTAGAATTCTCACCTAGCTAAATTATCATTTAAGTGTGACATAAAGACCTTTTCTTTTTTCTTTTTTTAATTAACATATAATGTATTATTTGCCCCAGGGATACAGGTCCGTGAATCATCAAGCTTACACATTTCACAGCACTCAGCATAACACATACCCTCCCCAATGTCCATAACCCAGCCACCCTATCCCTACCCCCTTACCCCACAGTAACCCTCAGTTTGTTTCATGAGATTAAGAGTCTCTTACGGTTTGTCTTCCTCCTGATCCCTTGTTGTTTCATGCCCCCCCATCCCTAAGAACCCCTGTCCTGCCTCTCAAATTCTTCATATCAGAAAGATCATATGATAATTGTCTTTCTCTGATTGACTTATTTCGTTTAGCATAATACCCTCTAGTTCCATCCACGTCGTTGCAAAAGGCATAAAGACATTTTCAATGCCTAGGAGAAGTTACTATTAACACAACCTTGCTGAATGAACTTCTAAATGCATTTCATCCTAGTGAGAAGGGATGAAATGCAAGAAAACAAAATGTTTGATGTGGGGAGCATAAAAAAGCAAGTCAATATTTCCATATTTTACTTCCTTTACCTTGGGCATGGGGAGTATATAGGATTTACTATTACTTATAAACATTGTTCTATATACAATAGAGCTAAGCGTGACATTGTATGAAAAAAATTTAAAAATACTTTTTAAAAGGGAAAAATTTTGTTAAAGATTAATGAAAAATAGATTAATGGTGATTATTTCTAAAATGTAGGTTATCACTAGTTTGGTTTTCTCCTTATCATTTTCAGTATTTTTTAGTTTTATAAATTAAGTTTATAAATTTTTATCTTTTTATTATTTTAGTTAGGAATAAACTATTTTTAGAGTAACATCTAACAATAATTCTTCTTTCATTTAGATCTAATCCCTTTTATGAACCTAAACCAACTCTTTCTCCAAATAATTTGGTAACTCCAATTCAAGAACTGGAAACTGAAAGGAGAGTGAAAAGAAAAGCTCCAGCCCCACCAGCCATCTCACCAAAGATGGGAGGAGTAAATGAAAACACTGTTATTTCTGCGGGAAGAGATCTCTCCACTTCTCCTAAGGTAGGAGTTTATTCTTAGTAAAAAAAAAAACAACAAAAAAACATGTATTATATTTGAGCCTTTTTTCCCCCATGCAATTTCATTCAAATTAAGAAAAGTCATTGTTTACTATCTTTGATGATTTAAAAGTAAAATCCAAGTAAATCCCTTGTACTGCAACACTGTGTATATGTTTGGGAGCCTGTAAATCTATAGAACAGTATGATTGGATAGCTTGAGTTAAGATTTTTTTAAATGCTGTTTTGAAATAGAGGAAGAAAGACATAATTGTAGGGATGGTACTTTAGAGAAAGGATACTCTAAAGCAACTAGGTGTAAAGGACAGCTTGCACTGATAGAGAGGAAGGAATAGAAATATCCATTGAGAAACATACTGGAACAAACCATAAGAGACTCCTAAACTCACAAAGCAAACTAAGGGTTGCTGGGAGGTGGGGGGGTAGGGATATGGACATTGGGGAGGGTATGTGCTATGGCAAATGCTGTGAAATGTGTAAGCCTGATGATTCACAGACTTGTACCCTGGGGTAAATAATACATTATATGTTAATAAAAAAATTAAAAAAAAAAAAAAAAA